>NQII01002781.1:292973-320040 GCA_002778355.1 Clitarchus hookeri
TCATGTATCAATTCACATGTTCATGCAACAATAAAACCTCGATTTGTGAAATATGAATTACTCTGTATTCATTCATTAGTGAATTGGACCATTAAACTACAGTGTCGAAGCATTCCTACGCCCGATCACTGAGGACTAGTATTAAGTGTTGGCGCCTCACGCCACAGAACAGATTACAACACCTACGTCCAAACCTCAGCTTTGGCAGGTGTCAATATAATATGTATAAATAATAATGTTTAATTTATAATTGATACAAATAAAAACAGCTAGGAAATAGGTATGTTTAGGAGCAGTAAAATTTCGTGAAAAGTTTTCAATACAAGATATAATTTAAAACACTGTAGGGTCGTTTACCTATCTGATTGGCTGAATTACTTTTTGACACGTGTTAGCTGTCTGCACACGAATCACGTAGGAGCCGTGACGATGTTGCCGAATTATGAGTGGCCCGGTCAAATATGAACACGCTTTCTCAAGCAGACAGCAACCAATGACAATAGACAAACTGCTGTTGGGTGCTTATAGTATTGAAGTCTACTGTGTACTCATATTTTTTTCTCGAAAATTCACTAGCTCTAGGTATGTTGGTAATGGCTAGAAAGAAATGGTTCCCATTTCAAATGTCATTAAACTGACTGCCTACGAATGCTGTGCTTTGTTCTTTTGGTGTAGTTTCATAGGTTTGGTTCAATTTTGCTTGCACGAGGCGGTGGAACATGTTGACAGTAATACTTTACCCGGGCGTCGAAAATGTTGGAATCAACCGTGAATGGACTATACTTAGGGCCAGTGACTTTTCGCGTAAAAATCGGAGCACACAGTAGACTTCAATACTACATACACACCTCAGCTGTTGTTATACCTCCATTGGCTGCTGGTGCCGTGTCCGTCTTTGACCAAGCCACTCAGGACTAAGTAACTCCGACACTGAACCTTCGTGATTTGTGCGCAAACTGTTAACACGGGCCAGAACATTTTTTTTTAGCCAATCAAAGAACTTGGTGGACTGTTGCTTTGGACTGTATCTTGTCTCGAAATCTTTTCGCGAAATATCACTGCCCCTAGCAATACCAAATGAATTACGCGCAGCTCTGGAGCTCGGGAATAGATGCGTGAGGGAGCGGTGTTAATGAGAAGGAGCGAAGTGGAGGGGAGAGTGCGAAGCGGGACGCACGTCACTGACGACGACGAGGCACAAGGAAGTGGCGGTTGTTGACGAGGCTGTCGCAGCGAGCGCGCAAATGTCAAGGCGACGGGGTGTTGTCCCAGGTGGCGGACGTCTCACGCTACGACGATCTGCAAAGCGAAGTGCGCCCTGAACGCCGTCGTGTTTACCCAGGTGGCGTCGCCGCTCACGTCGCTCTCTCCCTTATAAGCCCCTGGGTCGGGCGTCTTGGGTCATGCTTCGAGCAGCTGCCGGTAGCTTCCTCAACATGTTCGCCGCCGTCTTGTTCAGCCTCCTCCTGGTGCAGGTATGCTCGGTTCGCCGTCACTTACAACATTCCTGGAGTCGTGCTCTCAGGCTATTCCTACGCCTAGAGAAACGACGCGCTACATTCGTGTGCACTCACTTTAGAACTATTTCTTTCCAGGCATTACCAGCACACCTATCTTCTCTATGTTTTCGTCCATATTAATTTTTTTTAAAACTCAAATTTTCCCATCTTAGGAGCGTGATGAACCATTTTGGTTGAGTTTTCTTGCTGGCCCAGTACCTCTACATTTTCTCTGATTGTGCTCGTTTTCTTTCTTCTGTGAATATGTAGTTGCATTTCTTTCTAGTTTTAGGTTCAAATTTTGTGGAGTCAATCAGTTTCCTGTAAGTGTTTCTGTCTTGTATGGCGTCTTCTGTGATGTTGAGAGCTTTCAAGTCCGCTCTGACGCCCAGTGAGCCATTCGGTTGCCTTTTTTTAGGCCCGAAATGTAACTGAAGATTTTCTTGATCAGTCTACGGTCGTCCATGCGGTGTAGGTGTCCGTAGAACTTGAGCTTTCTCTTCTTGATGTTGTCTGTAATAGAGTCTGATCTAGTGTAAATTTCATTGTTGCTTTTGAGTCTGTAGGATCCGTCTTCTGTTTACCGTGGGCCTAAAATTTTTCTGAGGATCTTGCGTTCTTTCTTCTCTAGGTTTTCGCTTTCGCCTATTTTATTAAGCGTTAGGGTTTCTGAGCAGTACTCGTATGTGGCTTCGGGCCTGATTACTGTTTGGTAATATCGGATTTTTGCTTGCCATGAGATGGTCTTCTTATTGTAGCGATTTTGTGTTGTTTTGTAGGCGCGTTCATTTTTTTAAGTTAAAAAATAAATGTTATAATTTATAATTAAAATATAATTAAGCGTTCAGATTAACCAACCATAAGTAGGGCAAGACAAATTTGGCGTTTTAAGTGACTTGTAGACTAGACTCCACGAGTTCTCTGTATTTTCGAACCTCACCTTTGGGTACCATTGACTGCAGCCCCGGCGTGTATCCAGATTTATCTCGGACCAGGTGGCGTGGGATCCGGTGCTTGTTTCCTTGCAGTTCTTCAATTGGTTGGGAGATCACCTGGGCGTGTCTAACAAACTATCATCAAATTACAAACATTACAGAAATGCACGTATGTTTGAAATCTAGCTTTCCATAGAATGAATTCGCGAAATTTTCCCGTCTCTAAACATATATATTTTTATGTTAACAGAAGTTAGTACAAAACGCCCGTGTTACATGACGTATTTAGGAAACAATCAAACACGTCATATATAGAATTATTTTCCTAAGGTTCTATTCGAAAAGTGTGAAGATGCAGCGACTCTTCTTTGAATTTCGGGCACTGCTTTCTATCAGCAAAGCACTCTGCGTAAATTTCATAGAACTTTCTACGAATCCGGGCATTGCCTTTCCATAGGCAATGTTATTGGTTACTGCTGACACACAACTTGTTTTATAATTGGCCGTTTCTTGTGTTATGGAGCTACAGAAACCCTTTCCATAGGTTACAAAAAGTCAGGTATTGTAAGGAATGCGGAGGTACTTCTCACGCCAGAAATGTCATCTCTTGCAAAACCTGAAAGGAAAAATGAATGTGCACGTTAAGGGGTTAACCTTGTCTTTAATTTATGGCTGTAGGTGTTGCAAATAAGAAATGGTTGACGCTTGCTGTACGTAAGCTAACAGAGCACTACTTACATATAATAATCAATGAGTTGTGCGGTTTGTGTTTGGAAATAGCAACATGAGCCATTCGTAACTTAGATAAGTACCGCGGCCAATGAATGAGACGCCAGAGGGAAGTTCGTTGGACATTGAACCTAGCAGAGTAAAGTATACCAACCAAAAAACACTTTCCCGTGCGTTATGCAAACAACAGTGTAAAATGGGGTCAGAATGGGTAAAACACTGGCTTCATGTTCATTGCCGGTAGATAGATTCTCTGCTATGAGATACGACTCTGTCGGTAAGCACTGAATATAAGTAAGGTGTGGCAGAAACACATGATACCGTAGACACGATAAGCTGCTAAAAGTTCTAAGAGGTGATCTCCAGCCGGGTGTTCTGCTTTGGTTTCCCCCCAACTGTGCACGAGATGAAGCTTGATGCCCTCATTTTGTTGCTTGGCATATGTTACTGGTACGTGTCCTGCGTGGCAAGTCAAAAAAAGTACAGGTGGTGTTAAACACGTTCTGCCTCCTCAAAAACCTGCGACATTTCCGCCTGTACGAGTAAACACCAGAACACATTTTACGTTTTCATCTGGCAGCTGTAGGCTTCATGTGTCTCTCCATACTCAAGTATTCGACGTTTATTTATCAAGAAAGATTTTTTTTTTCCACTGGCTTGTTTGCACGTGATTCTGTGATCATTTCGTTAATTGTTTCTTACAGGAACAAGAGTCCTTGAAGGCGATTTTAACATTTGTGATCCAACTGCTTGATAAACGAAACGTCGAAGGAAGGAATTATATATTTATCTGTTCTTTGAACTACTTTAACTTTGCCCCCTAAAATTTTTTTTTCTGCAGTTCAATGAACTACTTAATTTTTGTCTACAAAAAGTGTGTAAAAATTCATTGTAAATTAAAATGTTTTAGCATTAGTTTTATTTATGTTATATATGTTTGTTAAGTAATTTCATCGTCGATGTTATTGTTTGGTTGAAATCGAGTCACCGCTTTTTCTTAAGGATCACAAGCAGTCTTATACTATTGAAGTTTGTATGATAGTCTTGTCACTGATATTCAAAGAGAAATACTGTGCATTTGCAGGGCATCCATGGATTCTCCATCAGACCGGCGAGGCCTCAATCGCAGAACTTGACAGCTGTCCCTTACTCCTTTGACAACTTCGACGTAAGTAAACAACTCTCTGGTGCTTTGTTTTGATATACTTGATCCACAACAAGAATGTCTGATCAACACTTTAATTGAACCAGCCTGAAAAATTTACATAACCAGTAAAATTACATAAGTACTAGAGGAAGAAAATACAATAACACGAAGGAATATGTTCATAAACACGAAGATGCAAAATCAGTCAGGGACAGTTAAAATAATTCAAAATGCTGCATGCAATGTTGACTGCGGTTAATGGTATTCATAATATAATATCACAAGAATAAATAAAATAAATAAAAAATGTTATATTTTGGCAGGAAAAAAATTATTTTGTTTGAATGAAATTGTAAATTACATTAAACCAACTCTTAACTGAATGCACTTGGCTGTAGGCATATTGCAGAGTCATAGTTCATTATACTTGGCATTACCTTACACTGTTTTCATGCTCAGAGCCAATATACATATTCTCTGCTGTGATATTACTCGCAAAAGTTCTGTTTTTACCCTTCTTGGAGAAAATTATACCGCGGCCCCTATTGACAAGTATTTGCTTGTGTTGTCAGTAACAGGGTGCTTTGTGAATTTAACCATTTCAGTCCCGAATTCATCTACGATCTGAAGTGTTAAATTCGTTTAGTTTTGGATTGTGCTGTAATTGCATAGAGCGTGCTTCTCGCAACGAATGAACAACCTACTGCGCGTTCTTTGATGTTAGCATTAACCATTCGTAATTGAGAGATGCAGTAACTTTAGCAAATAAGATTTTTGACAAGGATGCAGGTGGAGCAAATTTCCCTGGTTTCAGCAAATTTGGCTATATTTTCACTACTTAAATCCAAAGTTTTATCAATTATGTATTATTATTGTTATAATTATTTTCGTCCCAACAGGATGAACAATTTCAGAATTTCGGTGACTGTTCTCATGTTCGATGGCTCAGATAGTACTGGTAGGATGAATACAAGTTAACACCCATGCCCTACCCGGAACTCGAACCCGCAACAAGCTACACCACGTAGGTCGGCCACCATTGCACCTCCCAGCTCATTTGCACGTCAGAATGCTCGCTCGCAGGCCTTTCCAGAAATGAATACCTCAGGAGAAGTTGGAAGTGGAAGTGCCAATATTAAATACAACTGAAGGCACAAGTGGTTTCGCCATATTAATTTCTTATTTTGCAGAATTGAAAACAACACACTTGTGTTCATCTTGATGAATGCCATTTTAATTACAATTTGGAAGCACGCCGTAATTAGTAGTGCAACTACAGCCTTTTAAGAAGCCTTTTTATTTTGGGTCCTCGCCTGACTAGTAGAATCAAAGTTATTAACAAGGCACAATTGCAAGTATTAGAAAATTTTTCATTTCACGTTATTAGTTCANAGTGCAACTACAGCCTTTTAAGAAGCCTTTTTATTTTGGGTCCTCGCCTGACTAGTAGAATCAAAGTTATTAACAATTGCAAGTATTAGAAAATTTTTCATTTCACGTTATTAGTTAATCTGCGAACCACGAACAGAAAAAGGAAATTTTGAAAGAATTTATGGAAATGTTTTATCAAATGTCCGACGTTTCGCAAATTCATCTTTATCAGAAAATCAAACTAATGTTTACATAATTATTTAAATTCGAAGTTGATATTTAGCTTTGTACCATCTTATTACGACGTGGCACAACGTTACATTATCGGAATTAAAGGAAATTAAAGGAAAAAATCTTGCTCCCTACGATGGAAAATCATTGGCAACACACATAGGGGTGAAAAAAAAAGCGAATCGTAGATAGACATTCAATGCAATGACCAAAATATTCTTAACCACGCTTGCTAATTACAGCGTTTCAGAGTCAAAAGAACCCGCCTCCCACCAAGACGAACCTATTTCGATTACCGGTGGGGACGCTTTCGGATTTTCGCAAGTGTAAATCGTGTCGGACGAGGCCACTTGTAGCTGGGATTTCTTGGGGATATCCCGTTTTCCCGACCATGCATTCCGGCATCGCCAAATACTCACCTCGTTTCACCCTCATCGGCTCTCAAACTTCGATGTTTCAAGAATCGCCCAAACCTCTCCCCTCAACAGCAATTTTCAGTCAAACGATACATATTTCAACCAAACAATCTCCCCTTACGAATAAAGACTTTAATTATACATCACTAAAGATACTTAAACTATCAATACCCACTATGCTGTCATAAACACAGATCGTTTTGATGGCTTCTTAATCCTCTGAATTAATGTGAAACTAATCATTAACTACAAATCCAATATATAATAACCAGAAAAAAAATAATTCATTGTTACATTTCAGGAAGCAAAAACATCCATTTTTGAACGAAGAGATGCGGACGAAAGTTCAGGATGCAATGCAGCAACCACCACAGATGCGTCGTCTACTGTAACAGTAACAGCGACTAGCTCAAGTGTCACCTCAGCAACTTCAACCACATCATCTAGCAATGACACATCCACTGAGACATCCACTGTAACATCCACAGAAACAAGCTCTGATGCTACCACAGAAGCTGCAAGCACAACAGCTAGCACTGAGACATCAACTGCAACAGCCACAGAAACAAGCTCTGATGCTACCACAGAAGCTGCAAGCACATCAGCTAGCACTGAGACATCAACTGCAACAGCCACAGAAACAAGCTCTGATGCTACCACAGAAGCTGCAAGCACAACAGCTAGCACTGAGACATCAACTGCAACAGCCACAGAAACAAGCTCTGATGCTACCACAGAAGCTGCAAGCACAACAGCTAGCACTGAGACATCAACTGCAACAGCCACAGAAACAAGCTCTGATGCTACCACAGAAGCTGCAAGCACAACAGCTAGCACTGAGACATCAACTGCAACAGCCACAGAAACAAGCTCTGATGCTACCACAGAAGCTGCAAGCACAACAGCTAGCACTGAGACATCAACTGCAACAGCCACAGAAACGAGCTCTGATGCTACCACAGAAGCTGCAAGCACAACAGCTAGCACTGAGACATCAACTGCAACAGCCACAGTAACGAGCTCTGATGCTACCACAGAAGCTGCAAGCACAACAGCTAGCACTGAGACATCAACTGCAACAGCCACAGTAACGAGCTCTGATGCTACCACAGAAGCTGCAAGCACAACAGCTAGCACTGAGACATCAACTGCAACAGCCACAGTAACGAGCTCTGATGCTACCACAGAAGCTGCAAGCACAACAGCTAGCACTGAGACATCAACTGCAACAGCCACAGTAACGAGCTCTGATGCTACCACAGAAGCTGCAAGCACAACAGCTAGCACTGAGACATCAACTGCAACAGCCACAGTAACGAGCTCTGATGCTACCACAGAAGCTGCAAGCACAACAGCTAGCACTGAGACATCAACTGCAACAGCCACAGTAACGAGCTCTGATGCTACCACAGAAGCTGCAAGCACAACAGCTAGCACTGAGACATCAACTGCAACAGCCACAGAAACGAGCTCTGATGCTACCACAGAAGCTGCAAGCACAACAGCTAGCACTGAGACATCAACTGCAACAGCCACAGTAACGAGCTCTGATGCTACCACAGAAGCTGCAAGCACAACAGCTAGCACTGAGACATCAACTGCAACAGCCACAGAAACAAGCTCTGATGCTACCACAGAAGCTGCAAGCACAACAGCTAGCACTGAGACATCAACTGCAACAGCCACAGAAACAAGCTCTGATGCTACCACAGAAGCTGCAAGCACAACAGCTAGCACTGAGACATCAACTGCAACAGCCACAGAAACAAGCTCTGATGCTACCACAGAAGCTGCAAGCACAACAGCTAGCACTGAGACATCAACTGCAACAGCCACAGAAACAAGCTCTGATGCTACCACAGAAGCTGCAAGCACAACAGCTAGCACTGAGACATCAACTGCAACAGCCACAGTAACGAGCTCTGATGCTACCACAGAAGCTGCAAGCACAACAGCTAGCACTGAGACATCAACTGCAACAGTCACAGAAACAAGCTCTGATGCTACCACAGAAGCTGCAAGCACAACAGCTAGCACTGAGACATCAACTGCAACAGCTACAACGGTTAGCTCTGATGCCACTACAACTGTGACAAGCTCATCAACTACTACTGAAGAAGCTACAGAAACTGCCAATCCATGTGGTGGTTCAGCAAGCAGTTCCAGTGCGTCAGCAATCTCAGCAGCTACCAGCACAACTGAAGAAGCCACAACCGCAACTACTGAAGCCGCCACCACCACTACTGAAGCCGCTACCACCTCTACTGAAGCCGCCACCACCACTACTGAAGCCGCTACCACCTCTACTGAAGCCGCCACCTCCACTACTGAAGCCGCTACCACCTCTACTGAAGCCGCCACCTCCACTACTGAAGCCGCTACCACCTCTACTGAAGCCGCCACCTCCACTACTGAAGCCGCTACCACCTCTACTGAAGCCGCCACCTCCACTACTGAAGCCGCTACCACCTCTACTGAAGCCGCCACCTCCACTACTGAAGCCGCTACCACCTCTACTGAAGCCGCCACCTCCACTACTGAAGCCGCCACCACCACTGAAGCCGCTACCACATCTACTGAAGCCGCCACCACCACCACTGAAGCTGAAAGCGTGGCAGCGAAGTTGGAGGCTGCATTGAAAAAGTTAGCGGCAGCATCTGGCTGAAGAATGTACGACTGGATAATGAATTTAATTCTTAATGCAGATTAATTATTCATGAATAAAGGAGTAAATAATATATTTCTATTGCTTATAATATCCTGCAAGACGCTAAATAATGATTCAATTTGCTGTCAACTTGTAAGTCGTCTGAATACATACATTTTTAAGTGTTCCAGTAAGATAGAAAACATATGTTTTGTTATTAATTTTCGTAATCTCTAATCTTGTCCGTAAGACACTGTTTAAATTTATCTTACTGATTCTTGTAAAATAATTTACACTGATACAATAAAGAATGCGTCATACGAAAATGGCCTTAACATTCAAATACGCAATCCCAGTTCCAATAGTATGGTGATTGTACTGTTTCCTGTCTCGAAAAATTGTTGCGCATTTTCACTACCCCTGCCAATAAACAAAGCACTGAAGGGTAGTCCAGCTTTTTCTATTCTCTGAAACATGTTCTGGTCCGCATTAACAGTTTTCACACGAATCGTGAAGGTTCGGAGTTAATGTGTTCACCCATTTTTTTTAGTGAAAAATCACTGGCCTTATTTATTGGGCATGTAATAACCACTTCAATACTAATTGGCAATGTCTCAGGTAGCCTAAATTACCAGAGTACTACATATGCCAGGTTTTCGAGCTTCACGTACTACTGGACTATCTTTCATCACACCCAATTCGTTTGTCGAGCCTGGGAGGTGGAGTATTATGAAAAGTAAAATTAATGTAATTTATTAATTGTAGTCTGTGAGAAAGCTAGATGATGTCACAGTAGTAATGACTTTCAAAACAAATCTAAAATGCTGTATAATAACTAGCTAATTCTATTTCGTTTGTCCTAAACTGATTATTGACCTAATTCGCTATTAAAACACCACGCATGCCGATTTTTAATAGCGCTATGTTAAAAAGTATAGACTATGTGTTCTGTGGGAAAATCATTCTGCAAGTCGCGATTTCTGGTCAAGCAACAAAACTTTATTACTCGTTTTGACCCAGCTCATTACTTTTGCGTTTGAAAAGACAGCACAGAAACATCTGGGCATGAGATCCGAGAATGGAGAGCTAAAAGAAATGAGGGGTGGAGAAACATACGTTATGAAATGTAAAATGACAATGGTAAGTTTCACACGTATTTTGTTATTCTTTTTCTTGTATCTAACACTAGATGACTCAACAAAGACGCATAGCATTGCATTTGCAATCACTATGCGATTACTTTAAGCATTTGACGAACAAGTATGATCTACAATACTGTCCCTGTTTTTTTATTGCCTCTCACAAGTAAATAATACAATATAAAGGAAGTGACATTCTTTAATGGTAACGATAACTCTTTCTAGCTGGTATTGCCAATTGAGTATTCCAAATACTGTAATGACACATTATAGGTCTTAGCGAAGGCACTCAACCGTTCATATAAGCCATCTGAATAAATATTTTTTTCAGAAATGGAAATCATTACGTCATCAGCTTTCGCAATCCGCAGGAAGTTATCATTTATAATAAGGCGTTCAAAAGCCTTTATTATTAATACTATTATTATAATTTTAAAATTTTGAGGATATTTTATGGCTTTGTGACACGATATCAATGATAAGTCGGTTAAATACTAATTCACATGAAAAAATAACGTTGATACTCTTTTTAACGCAAATATGGGAATTTAAACTTAAAATCAGATTTTTACAATTATATATACGTTAAAGAGTCATATAAATGATTCTTTATTATTTTTTGAAGAATCATTGTACTCCACTGTTATACTTTTTTCAGGTTATTATTTCATACAATAGTGAAAATAGTGTAATATGGCAATAGCGCAGAACATAATTTTAGCCTCTTGAACACCTTTGAGTGTCACTACGAAAGAGAAAGATAGAAACACGATCGAGGCAGGGGCCTATTCCACTAACAGACTTTGCAGCATTTCACATTGAAGATCTCGTGTTTACTTATGTTCTGGCAGTGTTCGAATTTGCAAAGCTGAATTTGAAAAGTGCAAAGCGAGATGGGCAAAGACTTCGCATTCTCAAACACATTTCTATTCCACCAATTTGTAAGAGTGTGCAAATATTTCAGAAGTTGTTCAAAGTGTAATTGAGCTTTGCAGCATCATAAGTATTTGTGTAGTGTTATTTAATATTTTATTTGTCGTGATGTAATATTATTTATTGGAATCTAATATTTAAGAAATTCATTAATTTGAATCTGCCGTGAACAATGCATTGATATAAAAACAACAATGTAAACAAAGGCTAGACGTAATTTAAAGTAAGCAAACGACAAGTATGATGCAATGAAAAATGGCCAGTGACATTCAAAGATGTTGAAAATAAAATTGGATGAGTATTACTTCGTACTTTTCACTTTTCAGCAAATAGTGAAGTTGCGAAGTGCAAAGTGCATAGTGCGAAGTGTAAAATGTAAAGTGCGAAGTGTAAAGGGCGAAGTGTAAAGTGCAAAGTTGCGAAGTGTAAAATGTAAAGTGCGAAGTGTAAAGGGCGAAATGTAAAGTGCAAAGTTGCGAAGTGTAAAGTGCAAAGTTGCGAAGTGTAAAATGTAAAGTGCGAAGTGTAAAGGGCGAAATGTAAAGTGCAAAGTTGCGAAGTGTAAAGTGCAAAGTTGCGAAGTGTAAAATGTAAAGTGCGAAGTGTAAAGGGCGAAATGTAAAGTGCAAAGTTGCGAAGTGTAAAGTGCAAAGTTGCGAAGTGTAAAATGTAAAGTGCGAAGTGTAAAGGGCGAAATGTAAAGTGCAAAGTTGCGAAGTGTAAAGTGCAAAGTTGCGAAGTGTAAAATGTAAAGTGCGAAGTGTAAAGGGCGAAATGTAAAGTGCAAAGTTGCGAAGTGTAAAGTGCAAAGTTGCGAAGTGTAAAATGTAAAGTGCGAAGTGTAAAGGGCGAAATGTAAAGTGCAAAGTTGCGAAGGCTCAGGAAGTGTCTTACAAACCGCGGACCAATCGAAACTGTGGAGGGACTTGGGCGGCTCTTGACATTGAGGTCTTGAGAACCAATGAAGGCGAAGTGAGATGAGCATAGAGCAGCGCCGGAATGCAAGGGTGGGTGAAACTGGAGATCCCCGAGAAAACCCGTCGACACCAGCGGCATCGTTCTGTACGACTACCAGGTGCGAAAATCCGGGAGCGACCCCTCCTGGAATCGAATCTGGTTCGCCTAGGTGGAAGGCGAGTAGTCTGGTCACTGCATCACTGCGGCCCCTCCAAACGAAAACAAAAAAAGGGTAAACCAAATGCATGTGTTGTAAAAGTGTAGTTTGTCGTCATATAAATGAGCAAAATCTCAGGACCTCCAGCGATCTCGACTCCCAGTTAAAGGACATTTGGTAAGAATAGTTTCGTGTAAAAAACACATGGTTTGTCTCAAACAACCCACCACCAAATAAAGACTACGAGTTACAGTCGTCGAAACCCCTCGTCTCTACTGGGGATGTGAAAGGGTTGCCTGCCATAAAGGGGTATTTGCGATATAACATCACCGATTTTCAACACCCTCTGCAAGAGACACATCGCACCGATACCGATACGGTCAACATGTTTCGAAACTATAATGGAACGTCGATATCACGCAGTCTTATTGTATGGAAAGTAATGAACCTTTATTGAAAAGCACTTAGAATTGTTCACGAGGACATGGAGCAGAGCTAACGGTGTCGGTGTCTACAGGAAACGTTTAATCAGACATTGAAAAAAGGAAATAATATCAAACTCACGTCGCTGATCATCACCTGGCTTACCACCATAACCAGTGATCACGCCTAACGAGTACGAAGTTCCAAACCCCACAATTTCAAGTTTGGAACGTCCACCGGCGAACGCATGCCATCCGTAGGAGAACTCAGAAGGAAGAGCCTCATTTACCTCAATCCTCGAAACAAGGCCTAGCCAGTTGCATATCACACTAAAAAAAATGTATTCCAACTTTTCAGGGGATTATGAAACTCGTAACATCCCCCACTTGGGACCTCCGTGGCTGAGCGGTTAGACTGCTCGCCTCCCACCACGGCGAACAGGGTTCAATCCCCCGGCCGGGTCACTCCCAGATTTTCGCAATTGGGAATCGTGCCCGACAATGCCGCTGGTCGGTGGGTTTTCTCGGTGACCTCCCGTTTCCCCTTGCTCCAATATTACCTCATTTCACCCTCATCGGCTCTCAAGACCTCGTTGTTAAATGCCACCCAAATCTCTCAACTTGACAATCCCAACAGAAAGTTAGAATTGATCTTTGTATTATAATGATTAACGCGCTGTCACCATTGTTTGAAATACGTTTTTAAAAATCTGGCACATAGATGGTTTCAACACAGTTTGTATAAAAGGCCTTTCATTTAATTTTATGACGAAATGATAACTTAGTTTTGATTTTGGAGAACGATCCTCAAGCAAGCGCAACTGTATCTTTAACGCTGAGCAAGATAATTTATAAGCTCGCATTACTTTCATTGGCAGAACGATAACGAATCTAGCCTTAAATAAAATGGCGCAATAGCAGTTTTCACAGTGCTCTTATAATGCTGGGTTAACAAATAAATGAATTAAACATTTACTTAGAAGCTATGTCATGTACATAATATATGAGAGCGTATTGTTCAGTGCCTGGGTTCACAGCAGAAATCAAGTCGTGAGCGTAGTTGTGTCTTGTTTAAGCGTTAAAAAAAATCGTTACGTCTTTTAGTGGTGACCAATTAGAATAAAGCAGTCAGAGTTGTTGGCAGGGAACTGTTATTTACAGTAATTAAAGCATCAAAAATACTAACAAGAAGTTAATGATATTACTAATGAGGCTACTTTCCTCAACATGAGCGCAATTGATGTATGAATAAATTTCTCAATGCTGAGTTGGTTGGTAGGACTTGACGCCTCGTTGAAACTAATATATTTAGAGAAAAGGAACCAAGAAACATATGCTACAGTACCGAGACAACTACAAATACACACATGTATTACATGGAACTCGAACCCATAAAACCTCGTACCTTAAGCCATATGCAGTAAACAGCATTACGCAGGTCGGATTCTAGGACTCAATCACTCTAATGTTTCTCAGCGAAGCGTTTACTAACTTAAAATATTTGCACGGCCGTCATTTTGAAACTAAGTGACTGAGCCATTTAAAATACGTAGGTTTACATGGCCTACCATATCGCTACTTGTGTGAAGATTTGGTGGAAATCGGTTGATTGGTCAATGAGATATGGCATAAAGAACATTATTTTCTTATTTGGTGCTATCGTACACAATGCCAAAAAAAAGAGGGTCGGTGATTGATGCTTGTAATATACACTGTCAACATACAAAGTTTGGTTGAAATTTGGTCAAATTATTTAATACATGTGGCAACGTATTTAAATTATTTAAGAAGCCACAATTTTGAATATAGTTTCCTAACCCACTTAAATAATTTAAGTTTACATTGCCTTCTGTAGCATTTATGGTGTGCACAATTTGGCGGAAATTAGTTTAGTTGTTCCATAAATACGGCAAAATGTGTAATTTTTTCAACTGGCACTATTTTGCAAACAGATTGGAAAATTGGGTCTTTGTAAGCATAATTGATGCTTCTTACTGTTAGTGTACAAAATTCGGCTGAGTTTTCTATAATTTTTTTACAGACACAACATACTGAACTTTATTATTTAAACTTACACCATTAAAAAAAAAGGACTGTCGTACTTAAAATATGTTCGTTTACCTACTATAATATAGCTCTACTTGCGTGAAACATTTTGTAGGAATAGGTTAATTGGTCCTGAAGATAAGGCATTACATTTCCATATTTATCATGTGACGGTCTTCATAAATGGAGGACAAAAAGTTATGTACTAGAGCATTCGATGATTGTATACTGCCAGTATACAAAGTTGAGATAAAATCGATTGCGTAATTTTGTAGATATTGCACACTAGGTTAAAAATATTTTATATCCGCCGTTTCAATAATAAGAACCTGTCAAACTTAAAAAAATACATACATTAATAGTGCCTACCACAGCACCACTTCTTCGCCAAATTAGGTAAGATTGGCTTGATTTTTTCCCGAAAAATGGAGTAAAACTTTATTTTTCATTGTGAAGCCATTGTACAAAATGACAGAGAAATAAGGCTCTGTATAGACAAATTTGATTGTTATATATAATAGATACTGCCACCTTACAAAGTTAAGTTGGAATTTGTTTCATTAGTAAAATAAACTTAAATAAAATATTTACATAACCACCACCTGCTGCAGTACTATTTGTTTGCCAAATTTAATAGGAATATATTAACTGTTTCACAAGATACAACATAAAAACTTAATCTTTTCATTTGGAATATCACACAAAATGGAGGACAAAAATGCTCTGTTTAAACGCATTTGGTGGTTGTAATATATACTGCCAGAAATCAAATTAAGTTTAATTTGATTGCATGGTTTCAAACCTTCGTTGATAAGGTATACTAAACAAAAAGTATATAAGGCCACAATTTTGAAAATAAGTGCCTGGCCTACTTAAAACATAAAATTTTACATCATCTGCTGCAATATTACTTGTTAGCCAAATTTGAGAGGAATCGGTTAATTTTTTCCTGAGATATGACATAAAATCTTTATTTATTCGTGCAGTGCTATCTTACAAAATGGCGGCAGAAAATTCTTCATGTAGACACAGTTGATATTTTTAATGTCTACTGCCAGCATACAAAGTTAAGTTAGGATTGATTACACGGTTTCAACGATACAGCATTCTAAGCTAAATAGCCATATCGACACCAGTTTGAGAATAAATGCCTGACATTCTTAAAACATCTTATTTAACATGACCTACGACGGTACAACTTGTTTGCCAAATTTGGTAGGAATCGGTTAATTGTTTACCGAGATATTACATAAAAATTGTATTTATTCGTGTGGCGCTACCTTACAAAATGGCAGAAAAAAGTGGCTATGTGTTGGTGTATGTGATGCTCGTAATAGATACTTTCAGCATACAACATTTGTTTGTAATTGGTTAAATAATATGATAGATATAACAAATGAAGCTAAAACATTTTTATAGCCCCCATTTTTAAATAAAAACATAATCATATTCAATTACTTACGAATATCTGGCCTATCATAGTATTTATTACTTACTTGTCAAATAAGGTAATAATTGGTTTAATAATTTTCGAGATATAATATAAAATCTTTATTTTTTATGTAATGCTATCGTGGAAATTTAAGGACCAACAGCAATATCCGTTTCAGAATTTAATGCTTACACGATGCTCTGCAAACATACGAAATTTGTTTTAAATCGGTTAAATGGTTTCCGAGATATGGCATATCAATCCAAATTTTTTAATTGCCACCATTTTGAAAGTAAGTACCGGGTGTCTTCGGAAACTATAAAGTTCAGGTGTTCCTACTGTGTACTATATGTGTACTGAGTTTGGTGAAATTCTGTTTACGCGTTCAAAAATTGAATAAGAAAAAAGGGGGTCGCACACGCAGAGAGACGCATATACCTGTACAAAATACAAACACATACACACACACAGACAAGAAAGTGATATTATAAGCCTTTCGTTCCTTTAGAAAGTAGGCTAAGTCATTTGTATGTACATATTTTTTATTATACTTGTGAATTTAGAGCACAAGTATAAGTGCCTCTGTCACAGAAAACGTCTGCCCTGAAGAATGATATTTTTTTTATACATAGACTCCCTATAGTCGTGTTATTCCAAGTCAGGTTAGCAATAATTAGGAACAGGAATATTTCGCGTTTCAAACGACATGCGGGCTTGTGGCGCGTTTTGTCGGCCGTACTAAAGAATTGTAAGGTGAAGTGTGAATCGTAAATTCAGAAGACTCAAAGCACTAGGCGTTGTACAAAATACCGACCATAAGAATACTTCATGTGCAACATGTCCAAGGTCAAGGACACGACGACTGAACTGTTTAATACGAACAATAGACAACGAGAGCATTAGAGTAAGTGCGTCCATTAGATTAGATTTAGTACGTGGCCAGCGCCTCCGGATGAAGACAGTAAAGACTACAATTATCTAATTATGTGTCATCAAAACAAAAGTCAAGTATCGCTAATAGCAGTAAACTTGATTTATGATCACTAGGGGTAGTGAAATTTTGCTAAAATATTTCAAGGCAAGTTGCACTTAAAAACACTGTATGGTCGTTAAGCTATCTTGATTGGCTGAATTACTTTTTGACGCGTGTTACCTGTCTGCACGCAGATCACGTAGGAGCCGTGCCGATGTTGCCGAATTCTGAGTGGCCCGGTCAAATATGAAAACGCCTTCTCAAGCAGACAGCAACAAATGGCAATACACAAACTGCTGTTGGGTGTTACTATTCAAGTCTACCCTGTACTCATATTTTTTTTTCGCGAAAAATCACTAGCTCTGCTGATTGCTAAGTACAATCTCCGTCTGGAGCCTCTGACTGGCGAGGTTGGAGAAAGCCTGAGAGCTGGCGCAGTTGGCCGCTAGTGGCGCTGCTGTAGCTCCTCGCAGCGAATGCCCTTAGGCAGTATTTACAATGACGACAGTCGACGGCGGTTTATTAAAATTCACTCGCAGATGTGCGACAGACTGTCTCGGCGGTAGTCATCGTTCCATAATATGTTGCTGTCTGGTGTAATTTTGTTACATTGTGCTATAAACATCCAGACAGCATCCATCAATTCATTTAAATATTATAAATTATCACTCAAAAATTCAAGGGACTGCGGTGGTGTAGTGGTTAGACTGCTCGCCTCTCACCTAGGCGAAACAGGCTCGATTCCCGACGGTGTAGCTTCCGGATTTTCTCATGTGGCAATCGTGCCGGACGATGCCGCTGGTCGGCGGGTTTTCTCGGAGATCTCCCGTTTCTCCCAACCCCTTCGTTCCGGCGCTGTTTCACCCTCTGAAGATATCGCTGTTAAGAGCCGCCCAAATATCTTCACTCGTCATTCACTTTACGAATCCTGATTACGCAGTGCGTGGTTACGTAAATGCTGTACATTTTAAAAATTTTCTTATAGTGTACTATTTTCGTTAGTCGGGTGTTTCACACAATAACCAAAGAACTTTTTCTGCGGTAAAGGCAGATGCGTTGAGTTTAACGTCTGGTCAACAGCGAAATAATTTAAAATTGGAGCAAGTGGCTCACAGAAGCACGGTCGCTGAGCACAGCATTCCAGAATCAAACGTGCTTGCCTCCCACCAAGACAAACCGGATTCGATTCCCGGTTGGGTCGCTTCCAGGTTTTCGCTAGTATAGATCTTACCTGACGATTTTCTTGGGATTTCTTGGGAATGAGTTTCTGCTGCCTGTGCATTCCAGCGCCGCTCAATACTCACATCGCTTCACCCTCATCGGCTCTCAAGACCTCCATTTTAAAAGAGTAGCCCAAAACTCTAGACTCCACTCCAATTTTCATTCAAACTATAAATATTTCTTCCAAACAATCTCCCCTTGGCAATAAAGTGTTTAAATTATCAGCAATTATAAGACTTTACACATAAAAAATGCAGTATGCTGATATTAACACTAGTCGTTTTAATTGTTAGTAAATCCAAAGAATTAATGTGAAACTGCTTATAGACTATAAGTTCAATATATAATAGTAAGAAAAAATTTAATTCATTGTTTTATTTCAGGAAGCAAAAACATCAATTTTTGGTCGAAGGAATGCGGACGAAAGTTCTTGATGCAATCCTGCAACATCCACAGAAGTATTATATACTGTAACAGTAAACGCGACTAGTTCAAGTGCCACCATAACAACATCAAACTCATCATCTAGCAATGATACTTCCATTACAACAACCCCTGTAACAACAACAGAAACTGGCTCTAATGCCAGCACTGAATTTTCAAGCACATCAACTCGCAATGAGACATCAACTGCAAAAACCACAGTAACTAGCTCTGATGTTACAACAGAAGCTTTAAACACATCAGCTAACAATGATACATCCACTGCAACAACAGCAACAAGCTCTGATGCTATCACTGAAGCTTCAAGCACTGAGGTCAGTTCAGCCACAGCGACCATCTCCGGTGCTGCCACTGCCTCTTTAAGTTCAGTAACTAGCACTGAAGCCGCCGTATCTACCACTGCATCTACTACGACAAAATCTTCAAGCACATCAAACAGCACTGAGTTAACCACTGCAACAACCATAGCAACTAACTCTGATGATACCACAGAAGCTTCAAGCACATCGGCCAGCAACGAGACATCCACTGCAACGACCACAGTAGCAAACTCTGATGTTACCACAGTAACTTCAAGCACATCAAATAGCACTGAGCCAACCATTGCAACAAACATAGCAACTAACACTGATGATACCACAGAAGCTTCAAGCACATCGGCCAGCAACGAGGCATCCACTGCAACGACCACAGTAGCAAACTCTGATGTTACCACAGTAACTTCAAGCACATCAAATAGCACTGAGCCAACCATTGCAACAAACATAGCAACTAACACTGATGATACCACAGAAGCTTCAAGCACATCGGCCAGCAACGAGGCATCCACTGCAACGACCACAGTAGCAAACTCTGATGTTACCACAGTAACTTCAAGCACATCAAATAGCACTGAGCCAACCATTGCAACAAACATAGCAACTAACACTGGTGATACCACAGAAGCTTCAAACACATCGGCCAGCAACGAGACATCCACTGCAACGACCACAGTAGCAAGCTCTGATGTTACCACAGTAGCTTCAAGCACATCACTTACCAATGAGACGTTCACTGCAACAACCACAGTAACTAACTCTAATGCTATCTCAGAAGTTTCAAGCACATCAGCCAGCACTGATATGTCAACTTCAACAACCACAGAGAATAGCTCTTATGCTGCCACAACTGTGTCAAGCACAGCAACTAGCACTGAAGAAGTTACAGATTCTGCCAATCCATGTGGTGATTCAATAGGAATTTCCAGTGGGCCAGGAAGATTAGAAGCTACCAACACAACAGAAGAAGAGACAACGCCACCACCACTGAAGCCGTGACCGCCACCGACTCCACAGAAGTCACAACCAGTGCCACCATCATTACTGAAGTCACCACCACTACTATTGAAGCCAACACTACCACTACTGAAGCCAACACTACCACTGCTGAATCCACGACCGCCACCACCACTGCTGAAACCACCACCACCACTGCTGAAGCCACCACTGCTGAAGCTACCACAGAAGCCACAACCGTCACCAAGTCTACCACTTCAGCTGACGATGTGGCATTGAAGTTGGAGGCCGCGCTGAAAAAGTTAGCGGCAGCATCTGCCTGAAGAATGTACGACTAGCTTATGAATTTAATTCTTATTGCAGATTAATTTTTCAGGAATTACAGTAGAAAATATAACATTTCTATTCCTTATAAAATGCTGCAAGCCGCTAAATGATGATTCTAATTGCTGTTAACTTGAAAGTCACCCCTCAATATATAGATTTTTATTGCCCCCGTAAAATAGAAAAAATACTTCTTGTTATTCATTTTTATAATCTGTAATCTTGTTCGTAAGACACGGTTTAGTATTATCTTGCTGATTATTGTAGAAAACTTTATTCTGATATATTAAAAATGCGCCATACGAAAATTATCGTAACTATGATATATGCAATCCCAATTCTAATAGTATGACGATTGTTTATTGTTAATGTTAATGATATTTCGGAAAAAAATATTTCGAGACAGGATGCAGTTCAAATAACTTTACTTTCGCCCAGCTTTTTCTATTAGCTGAAACGTGTTCTGGTCCGTGCTTGGTTTTCTGCGCACGTGTCACGAGGCTTCTGTGTCGGCTTTAAAGAATCCTCAGTGGCTCGGTCAAATGCGGAAACGACACCAGCAACCAACGGAGTTATAACAACAGCTGGTGTGTATACATGTCGTTGTGCTCAAGTCTACTGTGTGCCCTGATTTTTCGCGAAAAACCACTGGCCCTATGTATTGGGCATGCAAGAACCCGCTTCAATACAAATTGGCGATGTCTCACCCGACCTTTTACTAAATGAACAGAGTACTCCATATGAGAGTTTTTTCGAGCTTCGCGCACTCATGGACTATCATTCATTACATTTAATTCGTCCGTCGAGCCTGAGGGGTGGAGTATTATGACAACAATTAAAATGGCCTTAGATTGTTAAGTATGGGCTGTGATGAAGTTGGATGATGTCACAGAAGAGTAGTAATGACTTTCGAAACAAATCTTATATGCAGGATGATAACTAGCTAATTCTATTTCGTTTGTTCTAGACTGATTAATGACCTCATTGACCATTAAAACACCACGCATGCCGATTTCTAATAGTGCTATCTAACATGGAATAGAGTATGTTTGTGTTCTGTGGAAAAATCATTCTGTAAGTCCGCGATTTCTGGTCAGGCAAAAAAAAAAAAAACCAAATCACTTGTTTTGACCCAGCTCATTACTTATGCGTTTGAAAAGACAGCACAATAACATCTGGGCATGAGGTCCGAGAATGGAGAGCTGAAAGAAATGAAGGTGGAAAAACATTTATTATGAAATGTAAAATCACTATGGTATGTTATACATGTATATTGTTATTTTTTGTTTGTATCTAACACTAGACGAGACGGCAAACACGCGTTATAATCGCCATCACTATGCGAGTACTTTACACGTTTCACGCAAAAGATGATCTATAATACTTTGCTTGTTTATTTTTCTTTGCCTCTTACAAGTAAATAAAACACTTCAAGGGTAGTGACGTGCTTTTAATGGTAACGATAACGCTTCCTAGCCAGCATTGCCAAATGAGTATTCCAAATACTTGTAATGATACATTATAGGTATAGGGTAGGTCTTAGCGAACGGCACCTGAACCGCTCGTGTAAGCCCTCTGAATAAATTATTTGTTGAGAAATGGAAATCATTAAGTGATCAGCTTTCGACAATCGACAATCCGCAGGCAACGACCATGCATTAAAGATGTTCAAAAGCCTTCATTATTTTTATTTTTTAAATTTTTAAGATATTGTATGGCTTTGTGACACGACATCAACGATACGTTAATTAAATACCAACCCACTTTAAAAAAAATTGCATTGTTAATGTTTTTAACTCAAATATGAGAATTTCAACATAAAATCGCGATTTCTGCAATTTTAAAAAAGTTATTTTAATACAAAATGTTGGTCTCAACTAAAGTTTTGATTGGAGTCACAGATGTGCGCTCGTTGCGATTAGTTTGAGACCCGACACTTGGTCGAGGCGTGGCAGGTAGTTGTTAATGTAAGTGTTATTCTCAACAGTTAAAATTTATGTAAACAGATTTCCAACAAATATCCCCCTTGACTTTCTAATAAAATTAACAATTATTTAGAGCTATACATAAATGCCTTAATTTTGTTCGATTTTAAGATTTGTACAACAACTTATTGGTAAGTTAAAGTGTTCTACAGCTCGCTCCGTAATTTTTTGAAAAGTAATTTATCTCCATTGTAGTCCTTTTTCCAGCCTATTATTCCATACAACAGTGAAAAGGATATAATAAGGGAATAATGAAGGAAATAAGTTTAGCCCCTAGGTAACCTTTAAGCGTCACTGCAAAGGCGCACGATACAAACGTGAGCGAAGCAGTGGCCTATTCCATCAACAGGCTGCGACATTTCACTTTGCGCTTTTCACTTATCGTTTTGACTTATTTTACACAGGTTTTTTTAATTTTTAAAGTCGAATTTGAAAAGTGCAAAGCGGAACTGTTTAAACGCATTGCATTCTCAAACACATTTCTATTCCACCATAGGCCTCTCACATTGTCAAAACAATTTATCGTAGATTGCCAAGATTTCAGAAGTTGTGCAAATGATAGATCGGCATTGCAGTATCGTTATTATTCATGTAGTGTTATTTAATAATTGATTTGTGGTGCTATAATATTATTTAATAAAATGTGATATTTAAGAATTTTATTTGACTCTGCTGTGAAGGTGGTATTTATATAAAAACAGTATTGTAAGCAAAGACTAGGCGGCCCTTAAATTAAACAAAAGATAAATATGTTGTAATGCAAATACTTTGCAGAATGGCAAGTTTTCCTTTTCACTTTTATGNGAAATGCAATGGAAATAATGGTGGAACAGTTTTCCTTTTCACTTTTATGCAAAATTCGAAGTGAAAAGTTGCTAAGTCTCTTGGTGAAATAAGGCCCAGGGCGGCGCTTGCAAACAAAAGATAAAAGAAAGTCGAATGTACGTCTAATAGAAATCTAGTTTGTTCTGTACTGAAATCGCGAAATTTCATTATCTCTAGCGATAGCAACATAACAGGTATTTGTGATATAACGCCATAGAATTTCAATACTCTCTGGAAGTTATATATCGCAGTGATACCGATATGNGCAAAGACTAGGCGGCCCTTAAATTAAACAAAAGATAAATATGTTGTAATGCAAATACTTTGCAGAATGGCAAGTTTTCCTTTTCACTTTTATGCAAAATTCGAAGTGAAAAGTTGCTAAGTCTCTTGGTGAAATAAGGCCCAGGGCGGCGCTTGCAAACAAAAGATAAAAGAAAGTCGAATGTACGTCTAATAGAAATCTAGTTTGTTCTCTACTGAAATCGCGAAATTTCATGATCTCTAGCGATAGCAACGTAACAGGTATTTGTGATATAACGCCATAGAATTTCAATACTCTCTGGAAGTTATATATCGCAGTGATACCGATATGNTAACAGGTATTTGTGATATAACGCCATAGAATTTCAATACTCTCTGGAAGTTATATATCGCAGTGATACCGATATGGTAAAAAGTTTTCAAAACGATATTGAAACGTAAATATCGCTCAGTCCTACTGGAGTGAACAGGTTTGAGTGGCTCTTAACATCGAGGTCCTGAGAGGAGTATGGAGCAGTGTCGGAATGCGAGGGTGAGGGAAATGGGAGATCGCCGAGAAAACCCACCGACCAGCGGCATCGTCCGGGCACGATACCCACATGTGAAAAATCCGGAAGGAACCCAGCTGGGAAGTGAACCCGATTTGCTTTGGTTGGAGGTGGATAGTCTAACCACTACACTACCGCGACCGCCCGCCATAGTTGTCAATACCACATCAATGTCGGAGCGAAGTAAGTTTCATTTTGCCTTTTTTGACTTAGATAGCTGAACCAAATATTATGGACCTTGTATATAGTCCTTTAAATACTGGTGGAAACGTCTTACATAAAATACGAAACAGATTTTTTTTTTTTTGTTTAGTTATCAAACTCAAAACGAGTTATTTACGAAACGCGTATGGCGGTACAAACAAACTCACAATTGGTAATAATAATTTGTCGTATTTGACTCAGAACAAAATGATATTACAATACAAGGCTGGCGCAGTAATGAAATTGACTGTATGTAGTTTAAAACAAAGTACGTAATTAATGACTACATTGCACAAAACCGCTTAGAGGCTGTTCACGGCAAACAGGGTACTTTTCAAATCCCTGCTTAAGATCTATTTGAATGCACATTGTGTGTTCTTCCTCCATACGTAAAATTAGCATTGCCGTGAACCTGTTCACTTCATACATGCGTCGGTCAAGTGAAACTGTAAAATTACTATAAAAGTAAATATTTTACTAATTCACTATTTCTTTCACTTATATGTAGGGACAGTGATATTTCACGAAAATATTTCGAGACAAGATACAGTCCAAAGCACTGTAGGGTTGTCCAGCTTCTTTGATTGGCTAGAAAATGTTCTGGCTNTATTTCGAGACAAGATACAGTCCAAAGCACTGTAGGGTTGTCCAGCTTCTTTGATTGGCTAGAAAATGTTCTGGCTCGTGTTAACCGTCTGCGCACGGATCACGAAGGTTCAGTGTCGGAGTTACTTAGTCCTGAGTGGCTTGTTCGAAGACGGGCACGGCACCAGCAGCCAATGNCCGTGTTAAACGTTTGCGCACGAATCACGAAGGTTCAGTGCCGGAGTTACATAGTCCTGCGTGGCTTGGTCAAAGACGGACACGGCACCAGCAGCCAATGGAGGTATAACAACAGCTGAGGTGTGTATATAGTATTGAAGTCTACTGTGTGCTCCGATTTTTACGCGAAAAGTCACTGGCCCTACCTATAAGACGTCATATAAAATCACTTTATCTGAAGTTGCTATGGATTGNACGTCATATAAAATCACTTTATCTGAAGTTGCTATGGATTGCCGTACGGTTTGCAAATGATCTGGGTTCTAATCTCGGTCAACGTTTGTTTATAGTAACCGAAACAGTTTAACCCCTTAACATATTATCCCGAGTACACTAGTTCACGTGCGGGGCGTTGCAGAATAGTTAGAATCATGTTCGGTGCTGTACAAGTCCAGAAGCTAGCACCAATAAGAACACCGCCTTTGCTTGAGCAATGCTATTGGTTGCTGCTGACACATCAGCTTTTGTACAATTGGCTGCTTCTCGCACACAGGCTCTACTGAGACTCTTCCAATTTGTTCCGAATCGCCAGTTGTTATAAGAAATTCGTGGATACCTTTCACACCATAAACTTGCCCTTTTGCAGCGCCTGAAGTGAAAAAATGTATTTGTACGTTAAGGGGTTAATATACGTAGAAACAAACGTAGAACCAAATATTTGCTGGTTCATGGCTATACCGCCGGACACAAAGACTGCGGCTGCCTGGTTGTAACCAACGAAAATTTATGTCTCAGGTGAAATTCAGCACGAATTAAAAAAAATTACTTCTTTACCTATAATTAGTGACAGGTGTTTTTCATCCAAAATACCTACAGCCACGCATGACTTCAATATCCTACGTCCACAACCACACCTTCCTTTGGTCTAGGTGAGAAGACATGATGTTATTTGACTGGGCCAATCGTAACAAAGTACTCCGATACTGCACGTCCGTGATTCGCGGACAAACACTTCAGACACTTGACATAAAAAATGACCCAACGACGAAAGTGCAAATGAACAAAAGTGTTTTGGAGTACAACTGGTCCTGCAATATTTTCGCGAAAAACACCAGTCCCTACCTATAATATAACCGCGATTTAAAGTGGTTATTCTGATGGGGTGGAGATTTTGCCACAGTAAAGGTCTAGTTAAAAAAACAGAAGTGCAAAAGCCCCTTTCTTACCGCAAACTCTAGCTGCAAACACCAGCAAAAAAAAAAATGGCGTCAGTGACCAGCAACATGTAACGCTGATCGCTGCTCGGGGTACATGCCGGGCGGCATCCCAACCAATTGGGAATATTTTGCAGCTCCCAGTAGCCAATGAGTAGAGACCGGAAAAAAAAATCGCCAGTTCAATGACCTGCAGGCTAGACTCTACAGTCGTATGTACAAATATGCCGACATCAACTGCGTATTGGTTGCTTGCTGTCACAGTGGAAGGCGACGATTGGACCGGCATTCTCCAGGAAGTTTCAAATACGGCGTGGGCCAATGGACTAAGTTATATAAACAAATGTGTTTTGAATTCTAGCTTGTCCTAAAATGAATCCGCGAATTCTTGAGGTGTCTAACAATGAGACAAAAAAAGCCCACTTCTACAGCCTTGCGGTAACCAATCAGCGAATGGGTTCGCCCACATCAAAAGAGCCCCTACACCTTGTTAGCATCCAGTATTTATATATTCTGCTATTTTACTGCGCACACCTGCGGACAGAAAGAGTGTAGACGACGGGACCTTCAAGTTTAAAGTGGTGGGGCCACGGTGGTGTAGTGGTCAGACTACTCGCCTCCCACCTAGGTGAACCGAGTTCTATTCCCGGCGGGGTCACTCCCGGATTTTCAAATGTGGGAACCGTGCAGGACGATGTCGCTGGTCTGCGGGTTTTTCTCGGGGATATCCCATTTATCCCGGCCTTGCATTCCGATGCTGCTCCATTATTACCTCATTTCACCCTCTTCGGCTCTCAAGACCTCGTTGTCGAGAGCCGCACAAATATCACAACTCAACTCAACTTGACTCATCGCTTATAAATTGAGCCACGCCGGAGGATGAGTAAGGAAAAAATTCAACGGACGAGCGCTTTAGACGCGCGTGGGGTTGGATGAGGAGGGAGGAGGGGGGGGGTACATGTATTCGC
>NQII01002781.1:320468-361544 GCA_002778355.1 Clitarchus hookeri
ATATTCACCACTCCAGCGACCGAGCATCACGACCGCGCGTCTGCATAACCTGCCAATTAGCACTTGAATTATGTTTATTCCCCTGTCAAGAAATTCCTCAACTTCCAAATTATTACGGAACCTACCATTATGCCCGGCGATTGTAATAATACGTGGAGTGGTGCACGGTGCAAGAAGGGCACAAGCGCCCCGTCTGCCGGGCCCCGGTGCCCTTGTTGCAAGCGGTCCCGACACCGTTGGGTAAATATGAGCTCTCTCTCTCTACTTACGGACGACCGTCCTCCCCCCCCCCTAACGCTGATGGATCTAATGCGTGAAAAGTATAGTGATCGATAGGGTTCATGTCGGACATCTCTCCGGGCCCCGCAAGGGTCTTTGTAATTTGTGTGGTGCGGCTAAGAAGATGAGTGATAATGGCGCATGTAAACCAAACAGCTTAATGAATAATTACAGCGCCGCCGGTAATTAAGGAGGTGGGCGTGTCCTTCAGGGGGGGGGGATTGTGTAATGACGTGGGAAGTGTGATCGCTGGACTTTCGGCGACACTGTCGTTTCTTCCTCGATGAAACCTCGGCGCCCTATTAGATCCGTCTCCTAGGCCTAATGATCACGTTCGGGCCCGAAGAGAAGATGTTACCGAAACTAACAGGTCATTAGAAGGGTTGGCTTTTTAAACTTGCTCCAGTAAATCATTTTAGGGGCGACCGTAAGGACAGCCCATTAAAACTACCCAGCTACAAACTCTGCTGTTCCCGAAACTACTTTTCGGACCTACTTAATTTATGGCTTTAGGTTCGGCAAATAAATTGTTTTGACACGTGCTGTACTTCAGCCGACACAGCGCCTGTTCCGTCATCGATATTGTAATGTGAACCATTCGTAACAGCGGCACGGTCTGCGAATCAGTTACCCACGGGGGATATCTATTGGCTTAGTGGTGAACATTACTGACCAATAATAACTTTTCAGTGCGTTATATGTACACAATTGTGTCCACTGGGTAAGAACGGGTACANCACAATTGTGTCCACTGGGTAAGAACGGGTACAAGTAGGGGCAGTGATATTTCGCGAAAATATTTCGAGACAAGATACAGTCCGAAGCACTGTAGGGTCGTCCAGCT
This sequence comes from Clitarchus hookeri, assembly GCA_002778355.1. Classification (NCBI taxonomy): domain Eukaryota; kingdom Metazoa; phylum Arthropoda; class Insecta; order Phasmatodea; family Phasmatidae; genus Clitarchus; species Clitarchus hookeri. Next base: position 321,592 of record NQII01002781.1, read on the forward strand.
TCTTTGGTTGGCTAAAAAATGTTCTGGCCCGTGTTAACGGGCGCACGAATTACGAAGGTTCAGTGTCGGAGTTACTTAGTTCTGAGTGGCTTGGTCAAAGACGGACACGGCACCTGCAGCCAATGGAGGTATAACAACAGCTGAGGTGTGTATATAGTATTGAAGTCTACTGTGTGCTCCGATTTTTACGCGAAAAGTCACTGGCCCTAAGTATAAGTAGTCATGCGGTGGAAGGTATGGATATTCAAATGTCGCCATGGTTTGTAGACACTGCCATGCAAGCGAGAAGTCATTTATGGTCATCTAGTGTCAGCTATATTTATAATTATCATGTTTCAATAATCATAACTGATTCACGGTTTGCTAGCCTCTTTCGAAAATCCTCCTACCCCCCNAGCACTGTTGTGACATTCGCGTCACGTTCTGTAGTAATTTAGAAGGTTGTGGTGGAACAGTGTGTTATCTTTATCTTTGATGCAAGTTCACTGTTTTATCTGCGGCACTCAAACTGAATGCTTAGTCTTGGCAGTTAAATGCTTCGCAAAAATGTTGGTTTTCGTTGAAAATAATTATTAATAGTACATAATTGTTAAAGTCATGTACTTTCTTTGTAATTTCATCAATCAGTGCAGTAATTTTTATTGTTTATTGAGCCTGGCATTTCCTGAATAATTATCCAGTTATATACTGCCTTAACCACGATATCCTCATAGAAAGTGTTTTGTCTTTGATGAGCGTCAGTTAAAAAGCCATTGCACAAGACATTGTGTAACGAGGTCAGTTTAAACTACAAAAATACTTATTTAACTGGAATTTTATGTTACTCATGGTTATTTTAAAATGAAAAAAACCTATTCACTTACTATATTAGATTAGTAGAGATGATGATTTATCGCGGGAAAAAAACTGTTTGCTACGATACAACGTACTATACACATGTCCGGCAGTTTTCTTTACTTATTGTCTGTCATGCGTGTATTAAGATACTATCCCATTTCACTGGGCCAATGAGGATTCCGATACTTGAGGTGGAACATTCGTGATTGGTCTGCAAACAACTTGGCAGAGTAAAAACTTTGCTCATCCAATCATGAAAGAATAAACTAGTTGTGTTATAGAAGATATGTTGGCTCAAAAAAATTTCGTGATGTTCCATCATCTCTATAGATTAGTTTACGTGGTCCCATTAGATTGCAACACTATTGTGGCGGTGGGGCGAACTCCTCAGATAACACTGTGCGCAAACTGCGCACCATAAAAATATTCCCAGCATTCAATTCTCTCCACCAGATGGATACTTGTGTTCAAAACTGTCAAAGCTCTGTGCACACGCAGATAAAGACTAATTATATGGGTTAAACTAGCAAATGTGAATATTNGTTCAAAACTGTCAAAGCTCTGTGCACACGCAGATAAAGACTAATTATATGGGTTAAACTAGCAAATGTGAATATTTTTGTGAGATGCGAAAAACCAGAACTGATTACGATTTCTTTTGTTTATTGTAAGGGTTTCTACTATCTTTTTTTCTTATGCTCAATATGTATATATGCATGCTTTGAAAAATGCAACGTTGTCCGAACGTGCAAGAATATTTTGAGAAATGTGATTTCAGTAAAAGTGCAGCGAAAAAACAAGCACGTCACTCCCAACGGTTATTAAATAACTGTGACTAGAGACCCGGAAATTTCGCAGATTCATTAGGCAGCAAGCTAGACTCCGCAATCCTTTGTCTACTCGAGCCCCAGTTAGTTTTTCATTGGCTAACGCTCCAATTTCCCCCAGACCAGGTAGGTAGGATTAGTTTTTGGTTGGGACACCCGAATTTCGCGAAAAGATTTCACGGCCAGTTGTATTTCATAACAGTTAAGCTCAGATCCACTTTGTCGGTTGTATGATCTAGGTGTTACGCGTCTTAGGTGCATGCCCGCGAATCACAGACGTACAGTATCGGAGTTGCCTGATTCTGGTTGGCCAATCAAGTAAGAAAATGTCTTCTCGCATAGAAACTCCGCCAATAATAAAAACGAAAACTGCTGGTATGACCGTCGTGTATTGAAATCTAGCAGATGCGTAAATCGTTTCGCGAAATTCGGGTGCCTCTAGTTATTGGCTCAGATGCGACGAGAGCGGTCCTACGAACTGCGATTCAATTGAAGAAGTAAGTCAAATGCACATGCGTTTGGAGTCTAGCCTGTTCTCAAATGAACTCGCGAAATTTCTGGGTCTCTAATTGTGACATACTTTATAAACTACGTCAGCACTCTACAATTGCATCTTTGTTTCACACTGAACCAGTTCCCAACCTGAACAAGTATGCCGTTAAGGTAGGGTGATACAAATTCTACGTTGACTAATTGCTGCTGTTGATAACGGGGGAGAAATTCCTGTGTTAAAAGAATTTCATTGTTATTACAAGAGACTGCGCAAACTTGCTAAGATATCTCTCTTGGGTGACACGGCAAAAGAAAGTTTTGGAGACGAAAAAAAAAAATTAACTTGTTCAAGTCGCACAAAAAATAAATTTTCTGAGGGAGTGGATTTGGAGATATTTGGGCGGCTCTTAACAGCAGTGTCTTGAGAGCCGATGAGGGTAAAGTGAGATGAGTATGGAGCAGCGCCGGAATGAAAGGGTAGGGCAAACAGGAGATCCTCGAGATAACCCACCTACCAGCGGTATCGTCCGGCACGATTCCCACTTGCGAAAATCCAGGAGCATTTCCGCCGTGAGTATCAACCGGTACGCCTTGGTGAGAGGCGAGTAGTCTGACCACTACACCACCGTGGCCCCTAATATATATTTTGTAGTTTACCATTATATTGTTAGTATGATGTTGTTGGTTGAACAAAGAGATTGCATTTGTCTGGCAGGTATTGTCTGTTCGCTGTATCTTCACTCTTTTGACTCAAACCTTTAAAAAATCACCCCATATATAAAATGATTGGCTGTTTCTTAAATACGTCATGCATCACAAGGGTTTTACATACTTATGTTAACATAAAAGTATCTTATTTTTTGTTTAATTGAAATTTAACTTATAGTTTATACGTAAATTATAATATTTCATTTATAATTAATATGAGCAAGAACAGGGAGAAAACAGCTCTGTTGGTAATGTCTAGTAAGAAATAGTTCGCATGCAAAATATTTTCATAGCAAGTGCTTTAAATGCGGTGAGTTGTCCCTTTGGTGTAATTTTCTAGACTCGGTTAAGCTTTGTTTGTATGCGGTGGAAGAATAACCTGAAAATAGAACTTTAGAAGGGCATCAGAAAAGTTGTTAGTAACCATGAATGGACTATTAAAGTAATTTCTTGCAATATTGGCGAGTAAAATTTCTCAGTGTTAATACTCTTTTTCTGTTTCTGTTTTCGCCAGAGCTTGTTTTTTTTTTACAACTGGTACGATTTGACCAAGTATCAATGTGAGGCCCAGATTCCAGTGCTAATATTTTTTTACGTTAGCTACTGACGTTCTGGTGGCATAATATTTTTTTTTTATGTAAGATGGCGAGATTGATAAATGTCTCAAGTAGGTAGAGGCTGATTTCATCTTGTGACGACTAACCTACAGAAATTTATTTTCTTTCACCACAGTTCCTGGTGAATGAAAAAAAGGTTCGGAATTTCAAGAGAAAACTAAGCGTGGAAACATTTTATTGACATTATATCAACAGCAAGNGAATGAAAAAAAGGTTCGGAATTTCAAGAGAAAACTAAGCGTGGAAACATTTTATTGACATTATATCAACAGCAAGTAATGAGATGTGTTTTTCACTTACAGAAGCCTATAAAAAAAGCCCCAGGAGAAGATAAATTTAACAACCGCATTCTTGCTAGATAGTGTAAAAAAATTCCAGCAATAGGCGNAAAAAAGCCCCAGGAGAAGATAAATTTAACAACCGCATTCTTGCTAGATAGTGTAAAAAAATTCCAGCAATAGGCGTGTTTATCGTAAATTATTCAAAAACAGATGCCACTGTAATGGTTTCTTTCCTATAGCATTGGAGGAACAAACTACTATGTATGTAGTTATATTTTAAGTCCAATGGCAATGGTGAGGTGAAACTGAATTCGGATTTTGATTGGATCTGCTTCACCTACAATCAAAATCCGAATCCAAATTACAGTGAACATACTCTGTTTTCGAGCAATTAAAAAGGCTGAAAAATTAAGCTAAATAACAATTAATGACAGAAACACCACAACAATTTATAATGTTTTATAATTTGTTTAACCAGTCCTTTTTGTTCGCAATGACACCAGATAAATTCCATGCAGTTTTCAGAAGCACGGGGATATTCCAATTCAACGAGGGATTTGTTTTATGGACAGTGATATTACACCAAGTTTAGTCATTTACGGGTCTCGTTATCTAAAAATAATATTGGCTTTGATACACCGATTCCAGTGACGCCTAACTGCTGTACAACAGCGAAGAAGTTTGCTATAAAAATACAAACCATCCACCCAGAAATGGCTCAACATGATCAAGACTCCAACCTCAGGATTAAGTCTGCCTGCGGGGTACAGTGATAGGTCTGGTTTCGAACATTTCTGTAATCCTGTCAACTGTTGTGAGCTCAAATGTCATCGCGCCATGATTTTGAAGACGCTGCCACGTGATGTTGAACACCGTATTGTTACCAGATAATGATGACGTTTTTATACTTTACTAATTTTTTTTTCTTGCAGAATGTTTAATTGGCAAATAACATTTGAGGCGTATACGTCTTCTNTATACTTTACTAATTTTTTTTTCTTGCAGAATGTTTAATTGGCAAATAACATTTGAGGCGTATACGTCTTCTCCATGTTTGGTTTATTTACGTATCTCCATGGCTCAGGAAGTTGAGAGCTAACATCACATCAACAGCTGTTCTGAAATCAGATTTGGGGATCTCCTGTTACTGTTCTCACGGCTATAATTACAACCGAAAATAACTAATTACTAACTCTTTTTTATTTTACTTGAGAAAATATGGATGGCGAGGCTCTTCGCACGGAATGTTACTATCTCTCAAGAAAAATAGATTGTTAGACACACTGTAAAACTGCGGAAATTTATTCTGCCGCCATGTTTTCCAAAACACTGTGTCGTCCTGGTCCTTTTATTATTGGATGGTGCAGTTTTGCTTTTCCGACAGTCATACAAATATCCTTCCTGTCTAATATGCTCAATGTCCCAGAGAAATTGGAAAGTAACTTTATATCATAGACGCGACAACCAATATTTAAAGAACATTTTCTGGCAAGTGCACAATACAGTGAAACCTAGGAAAAAGNATATATATAAGTTTTCAGGAGTTTGTCATTGGTACGCATATTTGGCATGTCCTGTGTAACTCTACGCGAATGACTAAACACTTCAGTTGGTGAGATAGAATGACGTGAGTCAGTCACAAGAAAAATGGCTTCTTACCACCTTCTTCTATTCATCTATACTTGCCTGTGTTTGGTTATGCCCATTTTTAAGGTAAGGAATATATAGGCCTATTAAAAAATATAAAATACAATTGTTAGTTTGGTTTGACTAAACTGCTTTTTCAGTAACCTTTTCTAAAAGTTTAGCCGCACCTAACCTCCGAATTAAAACGAAGGAAACATTGATTTTAATATTATAGTCTATTCACGGTTTCTTCACACTTTTTTAATCAACCCTTTGAAAATTCACCCCATGTATGGCGTGTTTAGTTGTACGCTAATTGCCATGCATCACAAGCGTTTTACACCTCTGTTGACATAAAGGTATATTATTTTTCGTTAAATTAAAGTTTAACCTATATTTTATTTATAAATTCAAAGATATCATTCATAATAAATATGAATAAAATCAGTGAGAAAATATATGTGTTGGTAGCGCCTAGTAAGAAATAGTTCTCGTGTAAAATATTATTAGAAACGAGTGCGCACGAATTCGGTGCGTTTCCTTTGGTGTAATGTTTTAGACGTAGTTAAGCTTAGTTTGTACGAGGTGGAGAAATATCCCGGAAGTAGAACTTTAGCAGGGTTTCAGATAAGCGTGAAGTAACAGTGAATGGATTATATCCATTATTCTATGGCCTTGTTACTATGACGAGTCTCTAAATACGGATGGCAGTCAAACTATATGACCGTCGGGAATTCTCTTAACGTCNGGCCTTGTTACTATGACGAGTCTCTAAATACGGATGGCAGTCAAACTATATGACCGTCGGGAATTCTCTTAACGTCTATTCACGGTTTCTTCACACTTTGTGAATGATACCTCTGAAAAACCTCTCCATGTACGACGTGTTTGGTTGTTTTCTAAACATGTAAGGACGTGCAATAATTAGCTTTAGTCTGTGGCTGCAGCCGAAACTCAAACCTATTGTATATGCTCGTTTGACTTCTGTCATTGGCCGACAACTTGAGTGACTCGTCCCAGGGAAATTAATATCCAGCGAAGCGGTCACGCAGGTAAATGACGCCGTTTAGTTGCCAGCAGCCAATGAAATTACGAATTCCGCTCAAGTAGGTATACGGCAGTGGAGTCTGGCATGTTACCAACAAATAACGTGAATTTTGCACGTATTTATAAATATGTCATGTATCACAAACGTTTTATTCTTGTTTTAAAAAAATACGTTATTTTTTATTAAATTAAACTTTTACTTATATTTTATCTATAAATTGTTTTAGTAAATTTCTAATTAATATGAATGAAAACAGTGAGAAAAAAGGTTTTAACGCCTAGGAAGAAATAGTTCTTATGCCGAATGTTATTACACTAGTGCGCACGAATGTGGCGCGTTTTCCCCGTGGTGCAATTTTCTAGACTTGGTTGAGATTTGTTTGCGTGAGCCGGAAGAATGGTTTGAAAGTAGTACTTCTGCAGGACTTCAGAAAAGTTTGAAGTAACCGTGAGTGGACAATAAATTGGCAGTTCTGCACAGATAGCGTTCGAATCATAAACTAAGTTATTAATGGAGACCTGAACATTTCGAGTTAAACTACAGAGTTGGTTAGTATACAGATGTGCAACGANTAAACTAAGTTATTAATGGAGACCTGAACATTTCGAGTTAAACTACAGAGTTGGTTAGTATACAGATGTGCAACGGCCACTTACACCAGCAAAATGACGTCACTGACCAGCAACATATCGGAACACAGTTCAATGATAATCGCCTGATAAACAGACACCTGCAAAATTAGCGTTTTTATTTGGTGGCACGCTAAACTTCGCCATCCTACACACACTCGGGTCACTGTCATTTACTTATTGGCTTCTGCAAAAGCGAAGAACCCGTATTGCTCTTGACTTGGTGAGTTATGATTGCGCTATCTTGTCGCTACTTGTTTCCGATTGGTTCGAGGCTGTCCACGGGGTATCATAAGAACTGTAGTCCCATGACTAGAGATCCGGAAATTTCGCGGATTCATTAGGCAGCAAGCTAGACTTCACAATGCTTTGTCTTCTCGAGCCCCAGCTAGTTTTTCATTGGCTGATGCTCCAATTTTCCCCCAGACCAGGCGACACGGGATCTCGTCCTTGTTTCCTTGAAGGTTAGTTATTGGCTCAAATGCGATCCAATTGAAAAAAATAAGTCAAATGCACATGCATTTGGAGTCTAGCTTGTTTTCAAATGAATGCGCGAAATTTCCGTGTGTCTACCCAAGACATGAGTAGAGACCTGAAAAATTCGCGTTTACCATTTCGGGACAAGCTAGAATTCAAAACCCCGTGCGTTTGTATTGCTAATGCTATTGGTCTACCCGTTAAATTACACCTCCTGGACAACTCTGAGCCTATAATAAATACACAGTAAAATGCAGACAGAATCACCGTCTTCCGCTAATACAACAAGCAACCAATGAACAGTGATACCTGCATGATTTTGCATACGAAAATAGAGTATTGCCTATAGGTCATTGAACTCGCGAATTTTCCAGATCTCTAGACATGAGCAATACAAAGACACATGTGTTTGAAGTCTGCCTCTGTCTTCAGACAATAGACGAAAATTTTGCAGGACTCTACTAAAAAATTACTCGCCAGCCGGCATCCCACACAAAAAAAAGTATAATGTTGTTGCAACAAAAAAAAATTGCTATTGAGGCATTTTATAAATCGTTCATGTTGTAATAACATTAATTGTGTTGTGACAAAGTTACTTAATGTTAACCATTTACAAAGTCTTATATTCCTTTAGTGCAAATGCACTGCTGAAGTGGTAATGTCGCCGAAACCAACAGTTGTATTACGATAAAATTAACAGAAAGAACAAAATATGTTGTGTTACTGCGACATTAATGAAATGTCCAACCAACACAAGGTTACACCGACTTGGCGTTGTAAAAAATGGCGGATAGTAATGAACAGCGATAACCTCGTGAAATAAAACCACAGTTTTTAAATTTTAAAGCCTAGTTTGAAAACTAAATATAGCTTAGACCAGCTCTCAATCCTTGCAGAGCAGTTTACCTGCGCCAATTATGCATATATTTATAGAACGTAAAGTATTTCCAGGTAACGAAAGAGAACTTCAGTTTTTCGTAATATTGTATTTATCCAATACTTACAATACGAAACTTACATAGACATGTCAAGATAGCGCAGTTCGCAGGACGCCGGCTACTGTTAAGTGGAGATCGTCAAGCACTCACGGCGCGTGTTTNTAATATTTATTTTTGTGACAAAATAATAGTACGTAATTTATTTTACTTAGGAATGTTTTTTTTAAGCAAAAATTACAAGAAAATATTTAACACAAACGTCAACATCAGTTCAACACATAATTTGTTTCGCCGCAACATAAACACCACTTTAAAGTTGACAGTCCAGAAAGAATATAATGTAGTTACGTTATTATTGTAATGTTAGTCTACCTTAACACTATATTACATTAACAGCAACGTAATTACTGACGGTTCATAGGTAGGGACGGTGATATTTCGCGAAAATATTTCGAGACGAAATACAGTCTAAAGCACTGTAGGGTCGTCCAGCTTCTTTGATTGGCTAAAAAAATGCTCTGGCCCGTGTTAACAGTTTGCGCACGAATCACGAAGGTTCAGTGTCGGAGTTACTTAGTCCTGAGTGGCTTGGTCAAAGACAGACACGGCTCCAGCAACCAATGGAGGTATAACAACAGCTGAGGTGTGTATATAGTATTGAAGTCTTCTGTGTTCTCCAATTTTTACGCGAAAAGTCACTGACGCTAGTCATAGGTAACAAAAAGTAACTGTTTTAGTAATATTAATACTGTTGTACAGTGGAGGTTAGTAGTGAACGGTGATAACGTCGTAAAATTAAACCACCGTATTTAAATTTTAAAGCACAATACGAAAACTAAATGTAGCCTAGACGAGCCGTCAAGCCTTGCAAAGCCTTCTAGAGCATAACGTATTTCCACATAACGAAAAACAACTGCAGCTGGTCGCGTAAATTATATTCAATAACTATAATATGGTAGGGTGCAGGGTTCCACGAAGTGGAGTGCGTCAAGCACTCAGGGCTTGGATTCTATTCCCTGGCCTGCCGTAATTTTTTTTTTAGTTACACATTTTTATTATTTGTAACAAAATAATTGCACTTAATTTATTTTACACTGCAGTGTTTATTCAAAGCAGAAAAAAATACCGTAACCTTTTTATCACAAATGTTAACACCAATGAAACACAAAATTTGCTTTGCCGCAACACAAAAGTTGTCTTGCCGCAACACAAAATTGATTTTGCGATACACAAAATTTATTTTGCCGAAACATAAATACCGCCTTAATGTTGCCAATAAAGTAAGGGGATAATGTTGTCACAAAAGTACTTAATGTTACAATAACACTAATAGCTGAACATTATATTACATAAACACCAACATTAGTTACCGACGGCCCACAGACAACAAACAATTACTCTAGTAGTAGCATCAATACTGTTGGCACAACGTTGGACTTTTTTCTGTGTCACCAATATGTAGAGCCTGGAAGGGTCGCGAATTCATTTTAGAACAAGCTGGAATTCAAATACACGTGTATTCCTGTTATAGGCTATACTCTATTTTCGTATACAACATCATGCCGATATCACGGTTCATTGGTTGCTTGTTGTATTAGCGGAAGGCAGTGATTCGGTCTGCATTTTACTGTGTATTTATTATAGGCTCAGAGTTGTCCAGGAGGTGTAATTTAACGGGTAGACCAATAGCATTAGCAATACAAACGTACGGGGTTTTGAATTCTAGCTTGTCCCGAAATGAAAACGCAAAATTTTCCAGGTCTCTAGTGATTTGTTACAAGTAGGGACGTGCAGAATGTGGTTATTATTTGGCATCAGGTTAGAATTCACAGTCCTGTGTACGTTAGCACCGGCGTTAGTTGCTCATTGGCTGCCGTCCTCGGCGCGATGCTGCTTATCTTCTTATTGTGCGCCACGTGGTTCGCTCACACATGTATGAAGAGTTTACGCATTGGTGCAGTTATACCTGGGGCGTGTCAAATAAGATATGCTCCAATAACAAAAAAGTAGTGCGGACGCACGCGTGCTTAACGTTTAACATTTCACTACACAAAAACGCGAAATCTCAAGGTCAACAGTGCGGGAATTAAGTAAGTGAACCATGTGCTGTTCAAAATAGTTAACACATCGCATGTCTCGGGGCCGCGGGGTTGCAGTGCCCAGACCACTCGCCTCCCGCCTAGGCGAACCGGGTTCGATTCCCGGATTTTCGGATGTGGGAATCGTGTTGGACGATGCCACTGGTCAGAGGGTTTTCTCGGGGATCTCCCGTTTCCCTTGCTCTTGCATTCCGGCGCTGCTGCGTACTCGCCTCGCTTCACCCTCGTCAGCTCTCCAAGACCCCGATGTCGATGCTGTTGCCTGGTTGAGAATTCGGTAGAGAGAAATACATGTTTATGAAATTCTGTTTTTTTGAAGCCAATTCCGAAGATATGAACTGTATCGAGGTAGATATAACCATTTTTATTTTTAGTAATTTTTTNCCTCCCGCCTAGGCGAACCGGGTTCGATTCCCGGATTTTCGGATGTGGGAATCGTGTTGGACGATGCCACTGGTCGGAGGGTTTTCTCGGGGATCTCCCGTTTCCCATGCTCTTGCATTCCGGCGCTGCTGCGTACTCGCCTCGCTTCACCCTCGTCAGCTCTCCAAGACCCCGATGTCGATGCTGTTGCCTGGTTGAGAATTCGGTAGAGAGAAATACATGTTTATGAAATTCGGTTTTTTTGAAGCCAATTCCGAAGATATGAACTGTATCGAGGTAGATATAACCATTTTTATTTTTAGTAATTTTTTNGTTTTTTTGAAGCCAATTCCGAAGATATGAACTGTATCGAGGTAGATATAACCATTTTTATTTTTAGTAATTTTTTATTTAATTATAAAGCTTTCTGGTTTTTTTTTTCCCCCAGGAAACAGGTTGTGTGCGTACATTAATGATACAAAAGTCTTCGACAGCAAAGAAGCAAGTATTTCTCTGCTCAGAAAAGTCCTGGGTGGTGTATATCTATATTTAACAGGAACGCCAATAAAAAACAGAATATCAAAAAACTCGTATTTCCCTCTACCAAATTATCCACTGTGAGGGATAGCGGGTTAATAAATCGTGTGTTGAAAGCGTTGTCGAGGGGCGTTTCCTTCGTTGGCATCGCTACGGAGAAATACGGACCAATGGAAAGCAGGTTTGCAAGCTCGGGAGAGGTCGTGCGAGCTCACGTTGCAGTTCGCGCCAGCTCGTGGCTGCGGCGGAGTTTAGTTTATTTGCGTGGCTAATGCGGCGCTGATGAGTCACAGCCGGCGAGGGCGGCGACTTCCGCGCTGAGTAATGACCTTGGGTGTGCGTTCCTCTCGACGCGCGCTTTATTTACGTCTTCAGCTGATCCACGACTCGATTACGCATCCCCGCGCGCCTCGGAGACTGGAATCCGACGTCGGCCGTACGGTCCATTCGCTGTATCTACCCTATTAAAAAAAAAACTATTTCAAAAATTCCCTCAGGTATGAATTCCTGAATATGTTATATATCACAAGTGTTTTGCACTTGTGTTAACATTGTGTGTATCTTATTTTTTTTGTAAAAATTTAATTTTCACTAATTTTTTATTTATAAATTGAGATATTTTGTTTGTAATTGTTATCAATAGACGTCTTGGTAATGGCTAGTAAGAAATAGTTCTCATACAAAATATTGTTAAACTGAGTGCGCAAGAATACAGTGTGTAAACCAAATTAATTACATTTATTTTGTCGCAAAACGATAATTTTACCTGTACAACAGACGTTCGGATGAGGTTAAGTTCAAACCTTCGCCAAAATGCAACAACAGATACTCCGGTATTTATTGTCTGTCGTCTTACCAAAGCCACTACTTTGCCACTGAAATGACAGCCCTCAAATTTCGCATACTAATAGAAACACATACAGTGGAAACTGCAATCAGTTTCGTAATGTGAAAGTACTTCTTGCTGTCGAAATATACACATGTTATGCGCATGCATNAGTGGAAACTGCAATCAGTTTCGTAATGTGAAAGTACTTCTTGCTGTCGAAATATACACATGTTATGCGCATGCATATGCCTTTGTAAGGTTCGAAAGTTAATGCCAGTTCAGTTTAGTTCAGATTCTGTGGTTCAAAACACAAATATAGTGGTTTCAATTACCGCCGTTGCCGCTGTTTCTTTGTATCCGCCATTTTACAACGCAACGAGGTTGTACACACTGAAACTGTTATTTTGAAGTGACAGATTGACTAGTAATAACTGTGCTTATTCGACAGAGGAATGTTAGAACCAGTACATGTCTTTTATAAGATTTGTCGTNGATTGACTAGTAATAACTGTGCTTATTCGACAGAGGAATGTTAGAACCAGTACATGTCTTTTATAAGATTTGTCGTTTTCTCATTACTCGGCCAGTCAACTTGCAGAAAACAAACTTTTTTTTTTTCAGGGAAAAGCCGAGTATCTTACTGAATCATCTCACTACTGAATTAGTAAAATTATTACTAATCAATCTGCCATTAAAATAACAGTTTAAACCTGCTATGTCTCGTTGCAATGTAAAATGGCGGATACTAGTGAACATTGATAACTTCATAAAACTAAACATCTATATTTATCTTTTAAAGCACAGAATCTGCACTAAACTAAACTTTGAACTAAACCTCTGAACCTCGCAAACATATGCACGTGTGCAGGATATGTACAGATTTCGACAGAATGAAGTACTTCCACATCACGAAACATACAGCCGTTAACCATCATATTTACATTCTCCGTGCCGATAATAAGAGCGACTATTACAGAGTGTAAAGTAGGGCAGCGGGTAAGATGGCCGACCATGAACACTGCCATACGCTTTGCTTTTTGGGAGGGGGTCGATCCCAACCACGTCAACAATTTTTTTTTTGTTTGAAACAGTTATATTTAAATTTCCTACATTAAGTACGAATTTATTTTACATTGATTAACTATTTACACTTCACGGCTCCAGGCTTGATAGGCAGAGAGAGACCTTCTTAAGTTCTCTATGACGAAGCAACGTTGCCACTTACTGCTGCAAGCAGCTCTAGAGGTTCTACTGAATAAATTTATTTAGAGAAAATAATAATTTTTTCAAGAGGGACTTTTGTTTCTTCAGTTTCTGCTGCGTGGTTTTAAAATACTGGAAGTAATTTTTTTTTTATTTATCTAAAAGTGAAATCTGCTTTTGCAGTAATAAAAATAACGATCCCACAAGTTGGCAACAGCGTAAAAATTTTGTGCCGTATTCCACACGCCTTCTTCATCTTGCTGTGTGAACACCTCTATTTCCAGCAGCAATGTACGTAATTCCATCAACAGCACGGCACCGACATGTTTCTGGAACCTTCTTTGCGCTGCATCTGATGTCCGTCGTCTGCTAGTATCGGACAAGCAGGAAGTATTTCCCCGCAGCGGTGCAGCTGAAATGACACGCGGCGTAAACAGCTCTTTGTCCGCTGAAGGCGCCAGCTGGCTCGACATACCGCCTACACAACCTGTCAAAGTCACGTGTTTTTAACAACGATGTGGCGTTTGCTAGCGCTCGGTTTTAACCTAAAAAAAACCCCGCCGTCTCACTCAAAACAGCGATGTTCTGCGCATTTTGTTTGTGTGTTGGTAATATAGTAACAAATAGTTCACATGCAAAATATTACTAAACTGAGTGCACGAGGCGCGTTGTCTATTTAGTGAGAATTTTCTAGACTTAGTGAAGTTTTGTTCGCACGAGGCGGAGGAATATCCTGGAAGGAGAACTTAAGCAGAGCTTCAGAAAAGTTGGAAGCAGCCGTAAATGGGCTGTATGTAATGTGTGTTGGAACTTAGTTAAAATAAGTGGTCTCGCCTCAGTCTGAGCCACGTGTTTTGAAACGTGCGCAGGAAGTAAAACATTTCAGTAATTGGGATACAGAAACAGTTTCTGCGCAGATGGCATGCGCACACACTCCGTGCGCCATCATTTTACCGTATATATTTTTCTTCAATTGAACTATCAAAATTACGCGCATTGTATTCTAGGGCCAGCCCACCGTCGATATACATAAATCCGTGTTTTGAATTGCTGTTATGGCCAAGCACCGCAATAATCATTATCACCCACGAAATCGTTCTACCATGCTCATTCATTTCACCAAGCCCATAAAAATATACCAAGGTAAGTGCAGAAGCCTTTAAGGCTTAAGCACAATGACCTGCAATACCAAGAGAATATATTTCTTAGGGGTGCAGGCCCCCTAATATTTTAAGCCTTTAATTGCTGTTACACTGGTAAACCTAATATTGTGAAAACTTTCTTACCGTCCGTATTTTTTTTCAAAAGTTCAATGAACACTTTCAATCTTCAACATAATTATATTTTGAAGCCCCAGATAGCCTAGTTAGCTATAATGGAACGATACCCATAATTTTAATAATAGGACAGCCTTAAAAAATTTTAGCAAATTTTTGTTCTGTTATTTAAATATTTGTGAAGTAATTTAATATATTTTTTTTTTTGCTTTAGTCCTGGAAATTTTAAGTGACTTGATAGTGTTACATTTTAGCATAGCTCATGGCATAGTTTTGTTCCTCTCTGTTGCTTAAAATTTTGCATTAAGTTTTAATTGTCCCCTAAGGTAAGGTCTTTGATATTTTCTGGGGCCGCTGTGGCTGAGCGGTTAGACTGCTCGCCTCCCACCAAGGCGAACCGGGTTCAATCCCCAGCCGGGCCACTCTCGGATTTTCGCAAGTGGGAATCGTACCGGACGACGTCGCTGGCCGGCGGGTTTTCTCGCTGTTTTCCCGTTACCCCCGCCTCTAAATTGAACTTTGATCTTTCCCGGTTTTCGCCTGGTATTTGGCTATCGTGTAGATCTAACGCATGACGAGATTGCTGAGGTGCAGTAACCTCCTGTCGTCCTGAAGGAAATGGGCCGTTTAACGCCGCCGACTTCTCCGGTCCTGCTTTGTGAAAGTCTTAAGAACTATTATCATATTCAATATTCGCTCTACATACGCTGATTTAGCTTTCCACGACTTTTTTCNCATTCGCTCTACATACGCTGATTTAGCTTTCCACGACTTTTTTCTGTCACCATAATTTTTTATGAAGTTAAATTCCAGTTGAACTCTGTTGTACTGAGATGTACAGAAATAATTAATTATGCTTTGGCGACTGCTAGCCAATTAAATAGCCTTCTTAATATATTTAAACAGTTCCGATGGACCTTTAGTTTTATTTCGAGATCAAGCAACGATTTTCCAAAAGTAAGATAATGTAGAATTTTCTCCCCTACTTTAAATTAGGGCCTATGTTTTGTAAGGAAGGCTGTGGTACACCCGGTAGTTCTAAAAATATTTCAGTGATCAGAATTCTAATTTCTTTTAAATCAAATTTTGTCTTTGAATAATTTTCGTTTTATTAATTTTTTTTTAATAAAGGTTTTCCATTCAGTAATAACACAATACATATTTTGTGGTTGTTTATTTTTTGTTTGCGTAGACATATACAGTACATGCCTGTGTTTAACGTTATGTCCTTGTCTACTAAGTAATACAAAGAATGTTAACAGAATTGATGTGGTGCATATGCAGTGACGAAGATACCTGACAGAGTAACAGACTACATAAGCCATTGCCGCTTTGTATATACTTACTACACGCTGTCCCTGGCACGATTTTTACCTTTCCAGTCGCGAATTAACTTACGGGCTCAAGAGTTTCAATCCTTAGTGATTATGACGTGCGCTGTACGAGCGNGAAATGGGCCGTTTAACGCCGCCGACTTCTCCGGTCCTGCTTTGTGAAAGTCTTAAGAACTATTATCATATTCAATATTCGCTCTACATGCGCTGATTTAGCTTTCCACGACTTTTTTCTGTCACCATAATTTTTTATGAAGTTAAATTTCAGTTGAACTCTGTTGTACTGAGATGTACAGAAATAATTAATTATGCTTTGGCGACTGCTAGCCAATTAAATAGTCTTCTTAATATATTTAAACAGTTCCGATGGACCTTTAGTTTTATTTCGAGATCAAGAAACGATTTTCCAAAAGTAAGATAATGTAGAATTTTCTCCCCTACTTTAAATTAGGGCCTATGTTTTGTAAGGAAGGCTGTGGTACACCCGGTAGTTCTAAAAATATTTCAGTAATCAGAATTCTAATTTCTTTTAAATCAAATTTTGTCTTTGAATAATTTTCGTTTTATAAATTTTTTTTTAATAAAGGTTTTCCATTCAGTAATAAGTAGGATACACAATACATATTTTGTGGTTGTTTATTTTTTGTTTGCGTAGACATATACAGTACATGCCTGTGTTTAACGTTATGTCCTTGTCTACTAAGTAATACAAAGAATGTTAACAGAATTGATGTGGTGCATATGCAGTGACGAAGATACCTGACAGAGTAACAGATTACATAAGCCATTGCCGCTTTGTATATATTTAATACACGCTGTCCCTGGTACGATTTTAACCTTTCCAGTCGCGAATTAACTTACGGGCTCAAGAGTTTCAATCCTTAGTGATTATGACGTGCGCTGTACGAGCGTGCTTCACGCAACCAGTGAACAATGTACTGCGTGATCGTTGATATCAGCAACAACCATTCCAAAATGACAGGTGCAGAAACTTCAACAAATCAGAACTCTCACGAGGAAGACAATCACAACACTGGACACAGATTCCTTCTTGAGTACAGTACTGGTCACCAACAGTGGCGTGTGAAGTGTTACAAAGTAAGCTGGTGCTTGCTCAGTGCTGTACACACTCGGCGCACGCAGCAGGAACCAGTAGTGGAGCCAGGAGAAAATGAATGTACTGCGGTCACTCACGAGAAAGCGACGAGGCACCCATTACACAAGTGCTGTGACGTCGACTGCTCCACTGCGTAAAAGTCACCACGACTAGGTACAGCACAGAACAAAACACAGCTTTCCTTGCAACAGTTCACCACACGCCTCTGGTCACCAATATCTAAGGGCTTAAGAAATTTCTGCGAAAAAAAATACGAGTACACGGTAGACTTCAATATTACAAAAACCCAAAATCAGTTTGTTTACTGCCATTGGTTGCTGTCTGCTTGATAAGGCGTTTTCATATCTGACCGGACCACTCAGAATTTGGCAACATCGGCACTGCTCCTAAGTGATTCGTGTGCAGACAGTTAACACGTGTCAAAAAAGTAATTCAGCCAATCAAGTATAGGTAACCGACCCTACGGTGTTTTGAAATATAACTTGCCGTGGAATCTTTAAGCAAAATCTCACTACACCAATCAATATCCTTAATGTGCAACAGGTCCTCGATCGTAAACCCGGGTACTGGACGGGTCAAGCCTCTGAGGAGTACGCCTATGTGCACGTATACACCCGGAGATACGTTTGTATCTTATAGGTACGGCCACGTGTCATTCGCGGAAACATTTCCGGACTACATGTACTCCAAACCAGTAGAGCCCAGACCCACTTACGTGACTGGATGACTTCAACTGCCACGCACTGCAGATGTCTTCCCGCGAATCACGGGCACTCAGTGTCGAAGTTACCTACTTCTGATTGGTCCAGTCGGGTCAGGCACACTCCCCCTGCAAAGACGCGTGGACAATAACCAATGGAAAACTTCACGCATGCCATAAGACATTCGACCCCAGCCTTCCCGTAGACCTTTCCACGAAAAATGCGTAACTCTACTTACGTGGAAATTTCTTCTCTGTTCGAGAAAGATTTCACGNCCCGTAGACCTTTCCACGAAAAATGCGTAACTCTACTTACGTGGAAATTTCTTCTCTGTTCGAGAAAGATTTCACACTCTTGTGGGTTTGACGTTTCTCTGTACTTCATCGATATATAAGTAAAAAATTACAAAAAGTCAACGTAGCAATTTGTAAAATTAAAACTCGCCTTTTCAAANACTTCATCGATATATAAGTAAAAAATTACAAAAAGTCAACGTAGCAATTTGTAAAATTAAAACTCGCCTTTTCAAATTGATTTCTCAAAAGAACACGAATGACTCTAAAACTTGTTACACCTGTTGCTACGCATTAATTGGTACACTCTCAACACACGACTCTTCCATTGGCCGACGACCAGCCAATAATAAACGTCGCAGGGTACAGTAGGCGTGTCCGGCGTAGCAAGGACCAATAGGACGAAGGTGAGTGGAAACGCAGACAGACACCAACACAACAGATATCGCTGTAGTGGAGAATATAGGCAGCTCACTTCAACCTCGTCTTCAGTGGCAGCAAATATGTGCTGTCGTAAAGGCTTAATGATAGAAAATAAGTAGAGACCTGAAAAATTCGCGAGTTCAATGACCTGTAGGCTATACTTTATTTTCGTGTGCAAAATCATGCAGACATCACTGTTCATTGGTTGCTTGTTGTATTAGCGGAAGACGATGATTCGGTCTGCATTTTACTGTGTGATTATTATAGACTCAGAGTTGTCCAGGAGGTGTAATTTAACGGGTAGACCAATAGCATTAACAATACAAACGTACGGGGTTTTGAATTCTAGCTTGTCCCGAAATGAAAACGCGCAATTTTTCAGGTCTCTACTCATTGGTAATACAATAATTATGTATTAAGTTATTTGTGCTAATTTACTGTCAAGTGTATTTATTTCCATTTTAATATCTGGCCGCACGCAGCTACTTCGCACACCGCTATCAGTTTTCACCATCAGTAAAACAATTTAATCATAACCCACCAACTCCGTACCTTTACTTGTGTTGCAATAAATAAAACTTTTGTTGGAAACAAACTACTATCACTAGTCAGCTGCTAGTGGAGATAAACTTGAAAACCCGAAATTGAACGAAGATCTACTAGAAAGTCTCATGCTTTATCTATAGGCCTACCACTTTCTGTCCTCTGATAAAAATAAACTGGAAGCTAGCACTGGCGGGTATGGAGGCAACAAGAACTTTTATTAATATCATAAAACCATGGATACCCAAACATTTACCAGTCACATTAATTGGATTTACTCTTGAATAAATACGTATAACTTTTATTCTAGCACACTGGTATACGAAAAACACTGAAACATATTTTTTTTTGCTATTTTGCCTGCCATGCCATGCCGCCCCCAAAAAACGCGGCTGTTGGCCCAAGCCTAGTAGGCGTAATGGGAAATCCTGCCCTGAACCGAGCCATGTCTCTCAACACACCTGGCAGGAGACAGTTTCTCAGTCGGGCTTTCAATTTTCTTTTAATTGACGCAGAGACAAACAAATCGTAAGTTGCGCCGACTAAATCATAGTTTGAGGAAACCAAACAAGATAGCATAGAGTGCAATGAAAAAACTCACACAGTAGGACATATTTTCTTCATAGCATACAGTGCTTCTGGGTGAATCCTAGATGTGTTTCCTTGATACTCATACACTCAAGAGCCAAAAAAAAAAAACTGGTACACCTGCCTAATATCGTGTACGGCCCCCGAGCACGCAGAAGTGCCGCAAGACGACGTGGCATGGACTCGACTAAAGTCTGAAGATATGCAGGAGGCAATTCACACCGTGAATCCTGCAGGGCAGTCCACAAATCCAATCTGCGCCAATTTTAGAAAGGTTTGCTCGTCTGTCACGTTTAATGATTCTCGTCAGTCGTCGTTTGTCCCGTTCTTTCACGATCTTTTTCCGGCCGCAGCGATGTCGAAGATGTGATGTTTTACCGGATTCCCGATATTCACGGTACACTCGTGAAATGGTCGTACGCGAACATCCAAATGTTATCGCTACCTCGGAGATGCTATGTCCCATCTCTCGTGCGCCGACTATAACACCACGTTCAAACTCGCTTAAATCTTGATAACCTGCCATTGTAGCAGCAGTAACCGATCTAGCTGCCGACCGCATCGCGTTACTCTGATTGGTTCCATACCTCTGTTATTTGCATACGCACGCCTAAACCAGGGTTTTTTTTTATTTTAGACCTGAAAAATTCGTGTTTTACATTTCGGGACAAGCTAGAATTCAAAACCCCGTACGTTTGTATTGCTAATGCTATTGGTCTACCCGTTAAATTACACCTTCTGGGCAACTCTGAGCCTATAATAAATACACAGTAAAATGCAGACCGAATCGCCGTCTTCCGCTAATACAACAAGCAACCAATGGACAGCGATATCTGCATGATTTTGCATACGAAGATAGAGTATAGCCTACAGGTCATTGAACTCGCGAATTTTTCTGGTTTCTATCAATAACATGAAAGTACAGTCCCCTATGTGGTATCGTGTAGGCTGCCTGTCAGAAGGTGCTGCCAAAATGTGTCAGAGTGGAGCTACAGCTGCACTGGGCCCTTGGTACAGCCTGTCTCGCAAACGACTGCACTTTCTGACAGTAGTCTTCTATACAGTTATTTCCATGGTATAACATCTTCTGTTTATATACTGGGCAAGTTGACAGTTAGTTGAGTATGTTGATGAAGATTATACACAGGTAGGGACAGTGATATTTCGCGAACAGATTTCGAGACAAGATGCAGTCCAAAGCACTGTAGGGTCGTCCAGCTTCTTTGATTGGCTAAAAAATGTTCTGGCCCGTGTTAACCGTTTGCGCACGAATCACGAAGGTTCGGTGTCGGAGTTACTTAGTCCTGAGTGGCTTGGTCAAAGACGGACACGGCACCAGCAGCCAATGGAGGTATAACAACAGCTGAGGTGTGTATATAGTATTGAAGTCTACTGTGTGCTCCGATTTTTACGCGAAAAGTCACTGGNCGGGTCTTGTTTCCTAGCAGGTCTGTTATTGGCTCAGAGTTCACATGGGCGTGTCTAATAAACTGTGACCTAATAGCAAACAGAGCAGAAATACGCAAATGTTGGAGTCTAGCGTGTCCTGAAATGAATTCGCGAAATTTTCCAGAGCTAATGAATTTTCGCGAGAAAAAAAATTAGTACACNTCCCTAACTATACATAGAGCTAATGAATTTTCGCGAGAAAAAAAATTAGTACACGGTAGACTTCAATACTATACGAACACCCAACCGCTGTTTGTCTACTGCTATTGGTTGCTGTCTGCTTGAGAAGGCGTTTTCGTATTTTACTGGGCCACTCAGAATTCGCCAACATCGGCACGGCTCCTACGTGATTCGTATGCAGACAGTTAACACGTGTCAAGAAGAAATTCAGTCAATCAAGATAGGCAAACTACCCGACAGTGTTTTGAAATATAACTTGTCTTGAAGAAGTATTTTTACGAAATTTCATTACCTCTAACTATACTTCATATGTGGCGGGATGAGAGAACGATGTATCCATTGTAACAGCAGAAAAAAAAAAGACTGCTTTCAGAGCTGTCAAGAAAGAGCACTCGTAAGTGAGACAGTGAAGCATATATTCAGAACTAGAAAATAGTTACAGCGACTCGCGTCACGAGAAACTGCAGGCTTCAGCCACGAGTATCGCAGCGAGGTTGCGGGCCCCAGTTAGCGCGGACGCGACTGTACCGCGAGCTCGCCGGGAATGTCGCGGGCTGTCACTTGTCACGGCTCGCGTGCGCGCCCCGGGGTGGGCGGGGCCTCGCGCCATTGGCCCAGCGCGCAACTCCCATCGCCGCGCTATTGGNCCCTCTCGCTCGCCTCCGTTCATTACCCCGCATGAGCGAGTAGTCTGTCCGGTCTGATGCGCCGGTGCCGCGCGGTCAAATGGGCCGTGACTTCGTCGTCAGTTCGGACACCTGCTTACCGCGAAAAAGTAAAGTGGAGAAATTTGAACGGCTCCTAACCCTTCATACTTACCTTAATTTTCTGTTTCAGGTGCTGCAAAAATTATGATGCATTCTGTACTTAATTTGACACAACACTTGTTTTGTTGTCCCAGCCAATGAGCTATAAGCTATATATATTCGGCTAGTTATATGAACCAATTATGACCTAGACCAGTAAGCTGGTTCACTAATAATTTACTCACATGTAAGATCATTGGTCAATGTGCTTTGCAGTGTACAACAATTCAGATCAAAAATTACCTACACGTGTAATGTGCACAATCGTGTACAATGCGGCTCCGTCGGGAATCGAACTCGGGAGGTCTAGCACTCTAGCGACTGTGTCACTGCAGCCCTATTTACGCGAAAATATTTCATGATTAGAAACCTAAAAACACTTCGTTAGGCCTATTATTTGAGGCTTAACAGACTTCAAAGAAACGTGTGTGAGTGTTGCTTCCGTGACACGGCAAAGCATTTATTTTCTGCGGTTTGTACAACTGGCAAAGACACTGCTCATACTCAGTTCCCGCCAAGTCGTAACAGCGAACATGTCCTCATTGTGGTATAAATAGTGCCGACTAGGCTGCACAGTACTGTCATGTGTAGAGACATGAAGTATTCACGGATTCATTTTAGGACAATCTAGAACTCAAAACACGTGCGTTTAAATAACTTAATCCGTTGGCCCACGCCGTATTTGACACTTCCTGGAGAATTACGGTCCAATCGTCGCCTTCCACTGTGACAGCAAGCAACCGATGCGCAGTTGATGTCGGCATATTTGTACATAAGACTGTAGAGTCTAGCCTGCAGGTCATTGAACTCGCGATTGTTTCCGGTCTCTAATAATCTGTATGTAGCGTATAGGTAGAGACATGAAAAAATTTGCGAGTTCAATGACCTGTAGGCTATACTCTATTCTCGTATGCGAAATCATGCAGATATCACTGTTCATTGGTTGCTTGTTGTATTAGCGGAAGGCTGTGATTCGGTCTGCATTTTACTGTGTATTTATTATAGGCTCAGAGTTGTCCAGGAGGTGCAATTTAACGGGTAGACCAATAGCATTAGCAATACAAACGTACGGGGTTTTGAATTCTAGCTTGTCCCGAAATGAAAACGCGAATTTTTCAGGTCTCTGCGTGTAGGCTACGTTTTCTGATAACAAGCGGAACTTCTCACGTCTCTGTACATGACAAGAGCTGTGTCCGGATTCACCAGCCATTATCTGGCTTCCTCCTAGGTACCTAAGTACATCAGGGCTGTTACGTCACTTTGCCAATGTAGGAATCTCGCGGTAAGGGTGCGTTCGCACCCTTGAGGGTGCCCTTTAGCTAAGGGCGCTAACGACGTCCTAATCTCGCGCCCTACACCTTAAGTTTTATTTTCCAGTTGCTTACAAAAGTTTTGCAGCTTCTTCCCACTTGTTGGAACACAAACCGACATAATAAAATGTGTTTAATTAATAATTTTTCTTTTTCTCCGTGTATACGTTGCAAATTGCGAAACAAAGGCAGGTGTTCGAAATTACACGCATTTCATCTCGAAGGGATGAAGAGAATGTGGTCGAGGGCAAGTATGTTGCCGTGGATTTGAACACAGCCTTAGTTGTATTTCTAAATTCTTTATTTCAGAGCTTCTTTCGTGACTGAAAGATTATAACTGTTCCCTGTCCGCTCTAAGAACACTTTCTTTGCCACAACACATGTTTTGTTGCCGCAAAAAATTGTCATTAAATATGAAAGACTGCGAAGTAGGTCTACCACGTGTTTAGCCTATTTCTAACTCATGGCAGTGATAAACTTGAACTGTGGTTTCTAGAGTTCAGCAGTGACATTTGCCGTATATTCAGTTATGGGTCGTTCACGGTATAAAGTGAGCACTTTCGAGGCCCTAATTACTTTTTCTTTTCAGCCATTTTTTTTTTATCCTTCAACCCCCTTTATAAATAAATATTACCATATAAGTAACAAACACTGTGTGTATATTCCACCGCATTCGGAAGTTAACGTCTAAGGTTACAATAAAAAATATTTATTGACTACAATTCCAAATGAGAGGGTTTTTCAAAAGTGCTCACTTTACAGTGAATAGCCTACACTGTATTTTGAAGGTTAAACAATTATGTAGATGATCTAAGACTATTTAAAATGATCGAAAGAAAACTTTTAATCTTAATCACTTCACGCTTTCCTTTAGTGCACAGCAACATTTCTTTACTGTTAACAAAACAAGCTCAAGGAATAATTTTTCTTTGCGATAGAGGAAATTAATATCGCCATAAAATAAACATGCGTAAAGAAAAAACTTAATGAAAACGAACCTAATTTTCTTTAACGTCCCTTTTGAATTAAAGCAAGAGTTTGTGAGCGTAAACGAAACAGCCTCATACAAATGTTTTTATTTGCTGTAAAGCCTTGGACATAAATTTTTTTTTACAGTGTGCCTGCAAACGAAATACAGGCGCTCAGAGGGGCCGCGGTGGTGTAGTGGTTAGACTGCTCGTCTCCCACCAAGGCGAACCGGGTTCGATTTAAGGCGGAGTCGCTCCCGGATTTTTCGCATGTGGGAATCGTGCCGGACGGTGCCGCTGCTCGGTGGGTTTTCTCGAGGATATTCTGTTTCCCCCGCCCTTGCATTCTGGCGCTGCTCCATACTTCCTCACTTCACCATCGACTCTCAAGACCTCGATGTTACGAGCCGCCCAAATCTCTCCACAACACTCTCTACTCTCTACCAAATTGTGTAAAAAAATATATATATAAAAAAACTTAACATTGACAAAAGTATTGGAAAATGAAATCTTCATACTGATCACAATTTCTGTACATTTACTAAAGTTGTGCCACTGCCTAAGTTTTCGTACGTTTTATACAATTATTTCTGATCGTTTACAGGATTCGTTTTTTGATCGTAAATGAAGAGTCCGTAATTTTGCGAAGAAAACAGGATAGTTTTTTTTTTTTTTTTTCTAGACGTCTACTACTACCATTCCGTAATTTCACGGGAACATTGCAACTGTGGAGGAGTGATACTCATAGACTGCGCATGCACCCAACACTGACCTACCCCACGCAACTCTCAATGCCACATGGTCAACAACGATGAAAGTGTTTGTTTAAATCTTAATCTTTAAATGACAAGCACTCTTATACCAATAAAACACTTTTACCTATTTGAATTTAATCAAACTGCATTACAAATCGGCCAGTGGAAGTAGTAAGCTGTTCTCGCGTCTGAGGGCGAGAAATACGAGAGCGATAAGGACCACACTGACATGCGCATCAAGTGCGCTGTCGCCGCTACTGGCGCGCTGTGTTCTCGTGGTGCTGCGTCTACCTACGGCACTTCGAGCGGCGACCTTGGCATTTTACTGCTGGAAATACCGTGGCAACGTTTGATACAGGCTCCTGTAGGCTGTTCAAGGTAAAGTGAGCACTTTTTGAAGCCCTCGCTCTAAGAAATTATTTGTAAATTTACCATATACTTACGTACGGTGACAAAGGGCGAATGGTAAAATATTTCCCCATACGTCCATGGTATCGTTCCTACAGTCGCTCGGGAAAGAGTCGAATGCGTAGGTAAGTTCCCAATTTTGTACAGTAGCGATGCTAAACATTCCCATATCTTCAGCATGATACGTAGTACTATTCGTATACAGGTGATTCTAAAACCACGGGACAAACATTGAGGGGTGGTAGAGCTCACTAAAACAAACAATTATTGTATAGGAATATATGGGCGGGAGTGACGCGTTGAGGCACAAACACAAAAACTTAACACATTAACGGAAACATAAAATGTTCATTAGCAGCATACTTAACGAGTGATTCCGTATAGAAAATGTTAAAACAGTTGCTGGAAATGCATCCACCAACAGTCACGCATGCTCGGCGACCTCTACATATGGCGTGATTGGCTGACAATGGTGGCGTGCGTGAAATACCCGGCGTATTTGAATCTGTTCGCCAATCACTCCACCGACGCTATCAAGCTTGCATTACTGTCGGTGGTAGCAATTTTGAGCAATTATAAATAAACGTTCCTGTAAAAAGGCATTTAGCGGCGACGTTGTAAATAAACAATGTGTTGCATTTCATGTGTTATTTTTGTGTTTGTGCCTCAACGCGTCACTCCCGCCCATATATTCCTATACAATAATTGTTTGTTTTAGTGAGCTCTACCACCCCTCAATGTTTGTCCCATGATTTTAGAATCATCCTGTATATTACATAGGTTAAAAACTTCCATGACCGTTTAGGAAGTTTACCAGAAATTTCTTTACAGTGCTCTCATATGGTATAATAGTCAATAAATAAATTTTATTGTAGCCTTAGAAGTGAACTTTCGAGTGTGGTGAGATATACAGGCCTACGCTGTGATTATTACTTACATGACTATATTTATTTTAAAAAGTGGTGGAAGGATAAAAAAATGGCCGATAAGAAAAAGTAATTAGGGCTTCAAAAGTGCTCACTTGATCCTGAACAGACTATACCGTATTTTCGTTCGTGTCCGGCTAGTGTGTTTTAATTATAAGGATAGAATTTCGCGCTTTAAGCAACCTGTAGGCGGTTCTACGGGCCTGTGAATTTTCGAATATCACGCAGATTAATGTCTAATGTTGTGCCAACAACTGCAAATTTATTGTTATCTGTGAGCCGTTAGTAAGTAATGTTGCTGTTAATGTAATATACAGTTGAGCTAATAATGTAATTGCAATTTGCAGTCTTTTTCGTGTGCAATGTTAACTCCTGGCTGTACTGTCGACATTACGGTGATGTTTATGTTGCGGCAAAACTAATTTTGTGTTTGAATTGATGTTAACACTTGTATTAAAATTTATCTTAGGTTTATTTAATTTGCTTTAAAACAACATTCCAGTATAAAATAAGCTAAGTGTGATTATTTTGTCACAAAAATAAATATTACCTAGGAAGAAAGGTATTGAGGCGTGGGGAGAATCGTCCTGCCCCTTGTGTGCATGGCGATCTCCACTCCACGAGATCCATCGTCCTACCAACTACTGTATCTTCCCAGCTCTGACTCCGTTCCACATTGTGGACATTTTACTACATATAACGACAAACTCCATTATTCTTTCGTTGTGTGGAAATACTTTATGCCCAGGGGGCAGCGGTGGCCTAGTTTCCAGGGCGCTCGCCTCCCACCACGGCGATCCGGGTTAGATCCCCGGCGGGCTCACTCCCGGATTCCCGCATGTGGGAATCGTGCTGGACGATGCCGCTTGCCGGCGGGTTTTCTCGGGGTGCTCCCGTTTCCCCCGCCCTTGCATTCCAGCGCCGCTCCATTCTAGGGCTTCACTTCTGTCATGCCCGGGGATGACGGTCACCTACGGGTCCCAGCTGGAAAGACCGTCACTCGGAGGGTGTTGCCTTGCCCTGGGTGCACTCCCCACACGCCATTATTATTACTTTATGCCCAGAGAAATTATATGCATATTTGGCACATGTAAACTACTTTGCAAAGTTTGCAAGCTGATCAAGTAACATTATATGCTTTAAAATTTAAATATAATGGTTTAATTTTACGAGGTCGTCGTTGTTAACTGGTATTCCCCTTTTGACAATGTCAACTCAGTGTAAACTGGTGTTGGCTGGACATTAGTATTTAATGTTGTATCACATATATTTTGTTATTCTTGTTATTTTTTAGAGTAATACAACCTTTGGTTGCGACAACATTACTTAGGCTTTGTTAACATTACCACCTTAACAGTATATTTGCTTCATTGTAATATAAGATTTTGCAAATGGTTGACATCATTAACTTAGTCACAACATTAATAAAACATGAAAAAAATTGGCTCAGTAGTATTATTTTGTTGCAACAACATTCGACTTTTTTCTGTGCAACTTTCTGTTCATTGGTTGCTGCCTCAGTGTGTGGCGAGTTCCATCTCAGAGCATGTGGCATGGGATTAGCCTATTTTACCTTGCCGTTTTGTTATTGTCTCAGAGTTCACTTAGGCGTTTCTAATAAAATGTTATCCGACCGCAGAAATAACAGAAATACTCATGTGTTTGAGGTCAAGCTAGTGCTAAAATGAATTTTCGGAAATTTCCAGCCCTTAGTTTTAAGATACGGCAGGCTTAAAAAGCAGTTTTTAACGCTGTTGGAGGGTTCCAAAATAATATTGATAGCATGTGAGTGTTATCTTGAAAGTATCATTCCGCCGTCGTCTGGGGTAGGCGATATGCTTTCTTTTCACAGGTAAACATACCGTGTACAGGTTAAATATTCTCGTAAAAAAAAAAGTTGTATTTCAAACACTGTAGGTGACCGCCTTAAACTTGATAAGATTTAGAGCGACACACGCACGCACGTTCCACGCCCCATTGCCCGTATAGGTCAAAGGTGCATTTGCAAGGGGTGCTCATAGGGCAGGGGGCTAGTCACTATCCAGGGGGGGGGGGTCTGGTGGGTAGCACGTGTAGATTGCAATCAAACAATGGACGAAGACTTGTAAAACTAAACTGATGAGCATTACCAAACGAAATAAAGACAGCGCGCATTTTATAAACACGAGTAAATTAATCACAGATACGTGCAGAGTAAGTAATAGCCCTGTCCTTTCCGCTACACAGAGTGACAAACTGTTAACGGTAAATGACAATAATTATTTACAGCTCTTAAGATTCCATCTTGGAATATCTGTGGAGTGGCGGCTCTTAACATCGAGGTCTTGAGAGCCGATGACTGTGAAGTGAGGTGAGCATAGAGCAGCGCCGAAATGCAAGGGCGGGGGAAACGGGGGATCCCCGAGAAAATAAAACCCCGCCAACCAGCGGCATCGTCCAGCAAGATTTTCACGTAAGCAAATCCGGAAGCTAGCCCGCCGAGAGCCGAACCCGGTTCGCTTAGATGGCAGGCGAGTGGTCTGGCCACTACACCACCGTGGCCCCGGAATATCTGTGATGATATCGTAGAGCTTACGTGTAATTATGGACGTATTTAACCAACAAGTAAAACGTTCTTGTTGAAACGCATGCCATTTTATCATAGGTGAGAAGGATTTCAGAAATTTAAAAGAAATACACTTTTCGATTGACATATGCCTATCTAAAACTTCATTCTCCAGGATCTCCCGTCGCTGGAATGTCCGAGTTAAGTAGGCGACAAGAGCTGTAATTGCCTCGAAGCGTGGTTCACGGCCACGGGAAAACAAACCTGCTTGGCTGGATCCAGTCACACAGCGGATGTCTGGGAGAATTACGGCGGTGGTGGCCGACTTCAAAGGAATTCTCCAAGGACAAAGTCAGTCAGTCCCCTGTGGTATTGACAACTGCTGCATCCGTATCCTGACTGGAACAACCTACAAAGTTGTAGACTGTGTGGGGACTACGAGATCTTCTGTGAAATACACGAGCGCGCAGGTCCATACATATTTCTCTCCCCGTAAGCATCTTTAGCGTGTTGCGTTCTTTTTGCTTGTCACAGGAAACAATATTCTGAAGGGAAAAATTTAACAATAGAGGAAAATAACTTTCCGAAAATACTGAAGAAACTAACCATAGTAGGGGCAGTGATATTACGTGAAAAGATTTCGAGACAAGATACAGTCCAAAGCACTGTAGGGTTTTCCAGATTCTTTGACTCGATAAAAAATGTTCTGGTACGTATTAACCGTTTGCGCACGAATCACGAAGGTTCAGTGTCGGAGTTACTTAGTCCTGAGTGGCTTTGTCAAAGACGGACACGGCGCCAGCAGCCAATGGAGGTATAACAACAGCTGAGGTGCGTATATAGTATTGAAGTCTACTGTGTGCTCCGATTTTTACGCGAAAAGCCACTGGCCCTAACCGTAGGCATTTTAAATTCATATATATTCCAGGTACAAACCTCAAAATTTGACAAAATTAAATCACTATGATACAGGTCAACATGTGTTGTTAGAATGTCATTGAAGAATTCTGGAAAAATTCGCTTCACCAGTATCTCAGTTTTTAACTTTTGATATAATATTTGAAGCGAGAATAACCAGGAGTGTAAAACTATTACCGATGCTCNTTTGTAATGCGCTTCAACAGTATCTCAGTTTTTAACTTTTGATATAATATTTGAAGCGAGAATAACCAGGAGTGTAAAACTATTACCGATGCTCAACCAAGTGTCGCAATATCGAGGAAACTGAAGTCTCCCATTCCTGTGACTTCGATAAACAATTTGCCAGGAAGTGTTTGGGTTCTTGTGATTTGGTGTTTCGTTCAAGTTATCCTCGAAACCGCGTCACGAAACACCGTAAAATATTCACATTTTATTTCATTGTAATGTTTTACACAAAGATTCAAACCATGGAAATTACAGATACTCGAGCAATAATTCAACGAGCTGCCGAATGCTGCGAAGTTCGCCCTAAATCAGTACGACGCCTGGATTTTCGCGAAAATAGTTCCTTGCCAAATTATAATATTTCATTCATAATCAATATTAATAAAAGCANGAATGCTGCGAAGTTCGCCCTAAATCAGTAACGACGCCTGGATTTTCGCGAAAATAGTTCCTTGCCAAATTATAATATTTCATTCATAATCAATATTAATAAAAGCAGAGGAAAAATAGGTATGTTCGTAAAGCCTAGTAAAAAAATTAGTCATGCAAAATATTATTAAACTATGTGCGTACGAATACGGTGCGGTGTCCTTTTGATGTGATTTTCTAGACTTAGTTAAGCGTTGTGTGCGTGAGGCGGAGGAATATCATGAAAGAAGAACTTCAGCAGGGTTTCAGGAATGTTGGAAGTAACAATGAACAGACCATAGCAGGAGAATGACCTCGAACCTAGACAGCAGCTAAGGAACTGACCACGCCGGCTCCAGTGACCTCAGTTTTGTGGAGTCTACTGCGATGCTGAACAACGAAGTGAGTTTTGCAGTAACCTAGCTGTAATATTTACTTAGAAACTATTTTTTTTACAATATTTTAAATATAATTTTCATCACTCAGAACATCATGCCTGAGCGTGTCTCGGCACACACTACTGTAAAATGGAAAATGTCTGCACTAAAAACAAAATTCGCGTGTTCGCATTTTCATTATTTCGTTCACGCTTACCAGGATATTACAAGAACTTTGCAACTCGTCGACATAAATATAATTGCGATTAAAAGTATTAAATTTTTTACAACAACTAAAATGAACAGCATAGGTTATATTGCCTGTCACGCGCGCAAGCAGAATCAACTCGACGTTCCGTTAGCTGCCAACCAGGCAGAAGCAAACTTTATTCCGCGGAGTAAGTATGTGTGTCAAATTTGTTGCGTGCCAATATGCTGATGGTAGGTAGGAGAGCAGAAACACACAAGAATGGAATTATTATAATTTATTATATAAGTGACACAATTCCAGCTTGTCTTGAACGTCTACGTGTGCAAGGGGTTCAAGTTTTCCAAACGAAATTTTCAAGATGTGCTTTAAACGAAAATTGGTATTATTTCACACCAAGTTATTAGCGATTGGGGGGAAAGTAATTGAATTAATTCTTAGAAATACAATGCTGGGAATTCCTGCAGTCAGATTTATTTCACTTTTGTCCATCTCATCTTTAAGTAAGCACTGATTCACCTCAAAGTAAAAGTCAAATGCAAACATCGTACTTAGATTTTTTTTTTTTGTTAGAAGTATGGTAGGCTTACAAAATTTCAAAGAGCTAAAAACTTACTAATTTCCTCAAAAACTTTCAAAAACGAATTTTTTTAAAGTAATATTTACTTCTGTTGTATTATTTCTTAAGGCGATATTTTTAAAATCGTGAAATGAACTTGAATTAGGCCTACCTGAATCTTTTCGAGACTCATAAATGCATGTCATGGTATACAGGTATAAATTATTCCTCGCCCCCCTGTAGGCCGAAATAATACAAGTAAAGCAAGCTATAAACAAGTAACGTTTGAACAGCCAACTACGAAACGTCACCTACTTTATTTTCAGCCGAAAAATTGAAATACTTTCAAACACCCTTTAGCAACAGGTGACATGGCACCCAGTAGGTCTGTCAGTACCAGTGACGTGTGGCGAAGTGTTGCAAGGTAAGCAGGTGCTTGCTCAGTGCTGCACACACTCGGCGCACGCAGCGTGGACCAGCAACCAGAGTGGAGCCGGGAGAAACTGAATGTACTGCGGCCACTCACGAGAGAGCGGCGCTCAGCTTGCAACACACCGCTGATCAGTACAAGCATGGCGCACGCGATTGTTGCCTTTCCTTGACATCGTTACAGAAAATGTCGCATGCTTTTCAATCAGACAAAGACTGGCTCTTCAAACAATGACTAGAGGCCGTACACTGTAAAAATAATAAGTGAAAATTTACACGTACAAATTTTTGGTATTTTAAATTTTTTATGTGTAATTTGTAAAAACAACTACAGTACGTGTTATTTAACACAAATATTTTTAATAATCCACAGAGTACTACANATTTTCAAGATGTGCTTTAAACGAAAATTGGTATTATTTCACACCAAGTTATTAGCGATTGGGGGGAAAGTAATTTAATTAATTCTTAGAAATACAATGCTGGGAATTTCTGCAGTCAGATTTATTTCACTTTTGTCCATCTCATCTTTAAGTAAGCACTGATTCACCTCAAAGTAAAAGTCAAATGCAAACATCGTACTTTAATTTTTTTTTTTTGTTAGAAGTATGGTAGGCTTACAAAATTTCAAAGAGCTAAAAACTTACTAATTTCCTCAAAAACTTTCAAAAACGAATTTTTTTAAAGTAATATTTACTTCTGTTGTATTATTTCTTAAGGCGATATTTTTAAAATCGTGAAATGAACTTGAATTAGGCCTACCTGAATCTTTTCGAGACTCATAAATGCATGTCATGGTATACAGGTATAAATTATTCCTCGCCCCCCTGTAGGCCGAAATAATACAAGTAAAGCAAGCTATAAACAAGTAACGTTTGAACAGCCAACTACGAAACGTCACCTACTTTATTTTCAGCCGAAAAATTGAAATACTTTCAAACACCCTTTAGCAACAGGTGACATGGCACCCAGTAGGTCTGTCAGTACCAGTGACGTGTGGCGAAGTGTTGCAAGGTAAGCAGGTGCTTGCTCAGTGCTGCACACACTCGGCGCACGCAGCGTGGACCAGCAACCAGAGTGGAGCCGGGAGAAACTGAATGTACTGCGGCCACTCACGAGAGAGCGGCGCTCAGCTTGCAACACACCGCTGATCAGTACAAGCATGGCGCACGCGATTGTTGCCTTTCCTTGACATCGTTACAGAAAATGTCGCATGCTTTTCAATCAGACAAAGACTGGCTCTTCAAACAATGACTAGAGGCCGTACACTGTAAAAATAATAAGTGAAAATTTACACGTACAAATTTTTGGTATTTTAAATTTTGTATGTGTAATTTGTAAAAACAACTACAGTACGTGTTATTTAACACAAATATTTGTAATAATCCACAGAGTACTACATGTGTTTGGTGAAAGTTCATAAACGTATGGCTTCGTAAACACAATNATGTGTTTGGTGAAAGTTCATAAACGTATGGCTTCGTAAACACAATGTCGGTGTTGATTTACACATTTTGAAGTATGTGTAACAACCCACCCACCCACTGTATTAAAACCTTAAGTTATGTATTTTTACTGCTACATAGTCGTTGTATGAACACCCAATGTCAGTATATTTGTTTGTACATCTTCAATTGTGTAATTTTACAATGACCGTGTGTGTGTAAGCTTGCATTACATTTTGGAGCAGCTGTGAGCGTACATAATTTTCGGTCATTTTACATTTTTTATGTGTATATTTGCTAAAACGAGTACAGTATTAGTAATTTTACTCTAATGTTTCTGTGAATTTACGTATCACTAAAAGTATTTGCTTGAAACATGTGATCTAGTGGTACTTCGTACTCCTTTTTTGTGTCCAAAATGAAATCAAACTCCCGCTGATGGAATGCGCTGGCTTTAGTATACAACTAAAGTCAATTGTTACCCACATTTTGGACGGCTGTATCACAAGAAAACACAAATAAAAAAATACTCGAACCCCCGGTGTATGTCCCAGGCGCCTCAAGACTACAGTTTATGGCTCTCCAATTCGACGACAATTACTTCGTGTAAACCAGACTCACCTACAAACAACACTTGATAGCGCTAAACAATATAGCTTCACTCCAATCTACGTCTGGAAATTCAGAACACCGACAGACACACCTGCAGTCTTTGGGGCTGTAGTGCAACAACAACACAAAATACGACGTATCGAAAATACGCTCACTTTACTACGTGGCAGATCGCATAGAAACGTACAAACACCGCCCTGAAGATGTGGTACAGCGCGTGCGATGCTGTGCACTGGGCCACACCTAGGCCAATCTGCGCTCATTGTAAGGGAACGCACTTAAGGCGCCTGTCTACCTGGCGCTTGAACTGCGTTGCAGAGTGTTCCAAATACACGTTTTTCAACGAAACTATTAAGCGTGCGTCCAACGTGCTGATCTACGAAAAGAACACACACTTCAGACGAGAGCTGTTAAGTACTTTCAAAATATCACGTACGTTAGAAACATCAATTCAGAGTACTCCAAAACCGCTAAAAACGGCCTTTCCAAGGCGCTGTAGCTCAAAATGCACGCATCAGATACATACAAAACTACTATAGGGGCCTGCACTGAACCTTCCTAAAGACTTCCCACTAATAAAATAATATGGTCACCGCTGAAAGTCCCATAGGTACACGCAGCACGACGAGAACACTGCACGCCAGTTCAGAGCCTTGCGCTTAGCGGCGATGGCGTACTTGATGCGCGTGGCAGTGTCGCCCTTATCGCTTCCGTGCTTCTCGGCCTAAACGTGGGAAAAAGTTCCAGGTAGACGGGCGCCTTAAAGACAGAACGTACCTTTAAAAAAACTGGGCCAATCAACGTGGTTATGTACATTCTGTAACAAAATAGGACATTCGGCTGTATGGAAGCAATGCGAAGTTTTTCAAAAACACACAGAAGCACGCAAGCAAAGTATGGTACCAAAACCACCCAAACAAGCGCAAGACATCAGGCAGAAAAGTAGGGAAAACACGAAAGTAAACACTCAGTCAGAGACTGAATTCCCTCCCCTACAATCACAAAACAGGCAGACGGGACAGGGAAACACACGCAGGGAACAAGTGCCCAAACAACAGCAGAACAGGAGAAGAGATAACAACAAGACATGAAATACGACCATGTTCGCAGATATGCAACAACTGGCCGCTTGTATACAAGAGACACGCTTTGCAACCCTAATGGATCACTTTAGGCCTACAATCACACAGGCGAAAGCCATGAAAACACTACAGGAAAAGCGGATGCTGCTTCTTACAGCACTTGCTACTCTGCCTAATTAAACAGACAAATTTTAGGACAACACCAGAAATATAAATAAAATACAAATAGTTAATTATTTAAATTTCAAACATGAAATTCTAATAAACAAAAAAACGTTAAATAACATATAAACTGACTCAAATCACATAAAAAGGAAATAAATGCATTTCACACATCTTTTCGTCTCGGGACGGGGAGTAACACAACCAATAAACGCATTTTCGTCTCGGAGCCCTCTGATTGGTCTAGGGTGAAAAAGTACCACATCCCTATAAAAGACAGGGCTTTGGCCAGAACAGCGCAGTCGACCGCACACAGCGATAGAGATAACACCAAAGGGCGCCCTGCCCAGGCTGGTTATGTGGGGACTCGTGGCAGGTGGGAAATAGCACCAACCACCACTCGTCTTATAGGTCGAGAGACACAGATGACAGTCGAGGTAGGGGTCGGGGTCCTAAGCTAANCGAGAGACACAGATGACAGTCGAGGTAGGGGTCGGGGTCCTAAGCTAAATTAAATTAATCATATAATAAACAAACACTTTTTAAATCATAACAAAAAAAAGCATTTTATTTATAAAAAAAATGCTTTTTTTGTTATGATTTAAAAAGTATATATATATATAAATATATATATATACAAGCACATATATTATATATTTATATTTAAAACTAACAACCCACAATGACGCACCGACATGATAGTTTGTTGCAGGTCGGGAAGAAGACGTTGATTTCGGGAAGGGGGGGCTCTACTGTTGCTGGATTCAGAGTCTGGTACAAAGGGCCCCTCCAACTTCAATTTATTAACAACGGTTTTATTCATTCCACTGTCACAAACGGTAACCTGAAAAATGGTTGCCCCGGGGAGACCAGGGATTCACCGACACACTATATACGAAATTAATTAGCACACTTGTAAACAACATACCAACATGTTAGACATACATNCCCCGCCGAACACACGAACAGTAACTTTACTTATAATAGGCAACACCAATCAACAGCCTAAATACGGGTCCGATGCCCAACAACCCGCATACACACGGCCCCCGCCGCTGACCCAGTGATTTCAGTATGTGTCGGGGTGCATTTGTTTGACAAACACCCAGTGAGTTATGGGAGTTTCGGCTTCCGGTCTCACAACACTAAAAGCCATTCGGTGGCATATGAGGGTTCGGCGGCGGCGGGACCCGCATTTTGGAGATAACTTTTTATAACTCTATTAACGGAGTAAAATAACATGAAAATTATAAAAAAAAATACACATACAAAGTATGTGAATTAACATGACGCAGTTGTAAAAGAACATAAACTGAAGGTAAAACTGCTTAGTAGAACAGTGAAAAATGTAAAGAAATTGTGTAATTACAATTACAGTAAATCTGCGATTGTACTTTTTTGTTTGTGAGAAAACACACAAACACAGTGTTGAAATTACAATTGTGATGTCTTTTCTCCCTATGGCAAGTAAATGTCTAAGTTTACTTGGCATAGGGAGAAAAAAAATGAATGTTGCAGTTTATTTTTTGCTACATAGTAATAGTAATTTTACACCATTCTATATATATAGTTAGTTGTACAGAGTATATGTTATTTTATTAATTTGTAGGATTAATTTACTTGGACGTGGAGTGCAAAAACATTGACATATGTAGGTTTAAAATTACACCGATGTCAGTGGAGACACTGCTGCCACATACATTTAGTGTTAAATTACGCAATTTTGTTTTACAGTGTGCCATTTTGTGTTATAAGACGGCACCAAGATAGACTTCGCACACTGTAGCAGAGGTCGCTTGTTCATTGGTCGCATCCACAAGCAGAACTCATTCTCCTGTTCCACCCGACCACACGGAACGAAGCTGGAACAGTATTGAATATTTACTATTGGCTGTGAGCCCTGCAGGGCGTGTCAGATGAGCGGAGATTCAATGAATAGAGACCTGAAAAATTTGCGAGTTCAATGACCTGTAGGATATACTCTATTTTCGTATGCAAAATCATGCAGATATCATTGCTCATTGGTTGCTTGTTGTATTAGCGGAAGATGGTGATACGGTCTGCATTTTACTGTGTATTTATTATAGGCTCAGAGTTGTCCAGGAGGTGCAATTTAACGGGTAGAACAATAGCATAAGCAATAAAAACGTACGGGATTTTGAATTCTAGCTTGTCCCGAAATGAAAACGCGAATTTTTCAGGTCTCTAGCAATGACACACGAGAAACTAGCATATACTTGTATGCCGTGTACTTTGGTGCCTAATTTTAACGCCAAGCCAAATGATAGGTCTCTAGCAACAACTAGTGTGCTGAGTGTTGACTGGAGGCGATGATATTCTGCGGAAGTATTCCGAGCAGAGATACAGCTGAAAATACAGCTGCTGCATTTCGCACTGGTACTAACTGACGCAGTGGCGTAACGTCTAACGCCGACACTGCGACATCCGATTTTCGCGAAACGATTTCATGACCATTCATATTTCATAACGCTTTATATCAGATACTCTTTCGTGATTCGATTATTTAAGTGTTATGCATCTTAGATGCATGCCCGTGAATCACAGAGATACAATTGGAGTACCCTAATTCTGATTGGCCAGTCAAGTAAGAAATTGTCATCTCACAAAGACATGTGGCCAATTAGCAAAAGGAAAGTGGTGATATGCCCATAGGGTATTGAAATATAGCATGCGCAATATAATTTTTGCTAAATTCGGGCTCCCGATGTAAGACATCTAAAAATGTGCGGATTCATTTCGGGGCGGGCTAAACTCTAAACGATTGTGAGTTTCTGTAATTTTTACAGTTGGCCCACGGCTTATTTGACACCCTCTGGAAGTCTCTTAGCCAATAATAAACCCGCAATTAATTGCAGGCACAATCACAACTACCCACTAGGGACTGAAATGTTTCGCGAATTCATTTTAGGGCAAGCGAGATTCCAAACACATGTGCATTTCTGTTATGTTCGTGATTGTATCTCAGGTTATCAGACACGCCCACCAGGTGAACTCTGAGCCAGTAGCAGAGCTTGAAGGAAACAAGGACCGAATCCCGTGCCGGCAAGTCTGAAGTAAACCGCCTACACACTGGGGCAGCAGCCAATGAACAGAAAGCTGAGGCTCTAGAGAACATGGGACCGTGGAGTACAGTCTACAGATCGTTAAAAGATGACATTATCTTGTCCCTACCTCTGACCATGGCAGCAAGTAGCCTACGAACAACTGGCATCTGGTCGCGCATCCAAACGAATGTAAAGTCCATTCTACAGGCCAGAGAGTCCATCAAGTTTGCCCCTCTCTATAATATTTTCTCTATCCTAAGCTGGCAGATGAGTTAAGGCGCCCGTCTACCTGGCGCTTGAACTGCGTTGCAGAGTGTTCCAAATACACGTTTTTCAACGAAACTATTAAGCGTGCGTCCAACGTGCTGATCTACGAAAAGAACACACACTTCAGACGAGAGCTGTTAAGTACTTTCAAAATATCACGTACGTTAGAAACATCAATTCAGAGTACTCCAAAACCGCTAAAAACGGCCTTTCCAAGGCGCTGTAGCTCAAAATGCACGCATCAGATACATACAAAACTACTATAGGGGCCTGCACTGAACCTTCCTAAAGACTTCCCACTAATAAAATAATATGGTCACCGCT
The DNA here is from genome assembly GCA_002778355.1 of Clitarchus hookeri. Taxonomy (NCBI): domain Eukaryota; kingdom Metazoa; phylum Arthropoda; class Insecta; order Phasmatodea; family Phasmatidae; genus Clitarchus; species Clitarchus hookeri. The sequence continues at coordinate 360,810 of NQII01002781.1, forward strand.
GAAAGTCCCATAGGTACACGCAGCACGACGAGAACACTGCACGCCAGTTCAGAGCCTTGCGCTTAGCGGCGATGGCGTACTTGATGCGCGTGGCAGTGTCGCCCTTATCGCTCCCGCGCTTCTCGGCCTAAACGTGGGAAAAACTTCCAGGTAGACGGGGGCCTTAAACATATATAGTAACAAAGTCAACACCATTGGTATATATGATGGTTTTCCTAGGAAATATTTCGTGTTATGGCAGTCTCCAGATCTCCATAGTTTCCAAATACGTTAATGACTGGATCAAAAATTTGCAGGTGTCCGCGACCGAATCACGCACGTTCAGTGTGAGAGCAACGCGCGTCAAAAGCCAGTCAAACAAGGAAACAGCACCTCACATGTCCTACGGCCGGCCAATAAGGAAATCAATGTTGCAGACATGTACATTCACCGTCTCTAATAATACGAAATCTAAGTGGGCGTGATTCCGAAAGCCGATTGCTCATCAAGACACGCGTGCTGGCGGGCAACAAAAGCAGCACCTTCCAAATGCACGGACGTTCGGAACAATACAAGAGTACAACTTGCATTTGGGCAGAGTGGGCTATAGTCATAAGTTACCAAGATGTCTGTCATTACCTGACAAGGATATCTGAATAATTTATTGATCATAATTTTTAAGGTTAAAGTTTCGTGTTGAATTCTGATAGATATATCTCCGTGTAGCGCATAATGCGTGCTGTTGACCCCCCCCCC
>NQII01002781.1:366490-380904 GCA_002778355.1 Clitarchus hookeri
GCCCGACCGAAGGGCGTCCGCTCAAGGAGAAGCCAGCCGCGTGCAACAGACCAATGACAGAGGCCGACAAACGGGATGTAAGGCGGGAAGCATCCGAGAAAACCCCTGCACAACGCCGACGGGAACCGAGGAGGGCGGAACGAGTCCGCGAGGAGACGACCACGGCAGCCGGCCGTCATCAGACGCCGAGGCCTGTCAGTTCCAGCGCACCAGACCTCACCTGCAGGACCAGCTACCAGCACAGCAGGACAGATAAGTACAGTCATCCAGCGTGTGTGAAGAGTACTACCCCCCTACACCCCCCCCCTTTTTATAAACGGGAAGGAGTTGTCTCTAGAGCTCGTGAGTGAATTATAACTTGTCAAGGAATAATAAAACGAGATTGTTTTTTGAACTCCAATCGCCCTGTGTTTACTTCAGTAGGAAATTGGACCTTTAGAGAACAGTGTGAATCACCTTCCTCCAAAACCACAGCTCGGGGTGATCTCACAGTGTCGCCCTTATCGCTCCCGCGCTTCTCGGCCACAAACACGCAAAACACTTCCAGGTAGGCGGCACCCTAAACAGCGACAGAGCGGAGTGAAAGTGACGCCTTACTGACATGAACGACTTAGTTGTCACATTACAACGATTTCGAATCCTAAATAGCTGCTAAGTGTGGAAGAGGGTTCAAGTAAATGAAGGGGTCCGGTTTAAGGCGAGTGCCGACTTGTCGATAACAATAAACTTGTTCCCGACCTTATCGACAGACGACGGCGTAAGTACCGCCAAGAGAAAGAAGGTGGATGGGACGTGAATTTCACCTCCCGCGGCCCGAACAGCGTCCGCGCTTCGGGAGATCTCGCCCCGGACAGAGCGAGACGGGCTGGCGCGTGGCAATTCGTCTTTCGGCCGCTAGATGGCAGCTGCAGTACTCCGCGCCAGCGTCGCGCCCCGATCAATAAAACGTCCGCGCGCTGTGCTGANGAGCGAGACGGGCTGGCGCGTGGCAATTCGTCTTTCGGCCGCTAGATGGCAGCTGCGGTACTCCGCGCCAGCGTCGCGCCCCGATCAATAAAACGTCCGCGCGCTGTGCTGAAGCCAGCGACAGTGAGAGGCACGTAAGTCAAATAGGGCAAATGAATCTTAAAGACCTATTCAAATTTCAGTTAAGGCTCGCATGTACCTGAAGCTGTTTTGCGCTATCAAGACCTAGAAGCGAGGGAGCGATACGGACCACACTAACGGCCCTTTCACGTAATCAAATTTCTCTTCAAGTTACCTTCAATTTTTATTGAATTAATTTCGTTTAGTGCTATATATGACGTCATACGAACGTAAAAGTTGTGGCCGTTTACTCTTTCAATATCTTGAATATCTCGTTTCCCTTCAAGGTTTTCGTTTTGAACATGTTCTATATTTTTTTGAATCCGAAATTCCAATCACCGAAAACAGTTTTTCTGGCAATATTAATGGAAGAAATCTCATAGTAATACAATAGTGTGCACAAATTTTTAGTTGTTACAGAATATCGATGTATATTTTTAAAAAAAAGTACCACAATAATAATAACATTTTTTGGGGTTTAATGAATCATTTTCGTGTCGTGAATGATGCGGAGATATTTCCAAAAATTTACCTTCGGTATTTGTAAACTGGTTTCATTAAAACGATTGTGATAATTTTCTCGTGGAGACTTGAAAGCTTAATAAATTCAATTCATTAAATGGAAAATTATATGTTTTAATCTAATAAATTAAAACAAATTAGTTGAATTCAATGTATATTTTATCGTGTGAAACGTCCATTACACGAGCGTACACAGCTCCGTTGCCCCTTCATGCGTAAAGACGTTGAACTGGCTTGTAGGTTTCCCGTCGTTGCAATGCACTGTACAAATTAGATATGTGTAACATATTCGCGGTTTCTTCACACTTTTTGAATCAAACCTTTGAAAAATCACCCCGCGTACGACGTCATTGGTTGTTTCCTACATATACCATGTATCACAAACTTTCTACGCTTCTACTAACATACAAATGCCGTATGTTTCGTTAAACCGAATATATATATATAATATATATATACACCCACACCACTATATACATATTTTTAACTTATAATTAACATTAATAAAAACAGGGCGAAAATAGATGTGTTGGCAGTACCTGGTAAGAAATAGTTCTTATTAAACTAATTGCGGAACAATGGGGAACTTCATCCCTTTGGTGTAATTCCCTAGAATTGGTTAAGTTTTGTTTGTATTAGACGGAGGAATATCCTGAAAGTAGAACTTTACCAGGGTTTCAGAAAAGTTGGAAGTAACCGTGAATGGAATATAACAGGAAGGTTTCGTTACACGCGATGGAATCCCACAGATTTGATTACAGGCGTGTAGCTGTACTTTTCTTCTACTTCTGAAGGAAACTGCGCAGATTCAAAATTTCTGTTTTCACGATTTTTTTTTTTTTTTTACTACGCTTTATATGANCTTCTGAAGGAAACTGCGCAGATTCAAAATTTCTGTTTTCACGATTTTTTTTTTTTTTTTACTACGCTTTATATGACTACGGGCTGTAATATTTCGTGAAAAGATTTCGAGACGAGATACAGTCCAAAGCACTGTAGGGTCGTCCAGATTGTTTGATTGGTTAAAAAAATTNCTTCTGAAGGAAACTGCGCAGATTCAAAATTTCTGTTTTCACGATTTTTTTTTTTTTTTTACTACGCTTTATATGATGACTACGGGCTGTAATATTTCGTGAAAAGATTTCGAGACGAGATACAGTCCAAAGCACTGTAGGGTCGTCCAGCTTCTTTGATTGACTACAAAATGTTCTGGCCCGTGTTAACCGTTTGCGCACGAATCACGAAGGTTCAGTGTCGGAGTTCCTTAGTCCTGAGTGGCTTGGTCAAAGACGGACACGGCACCAGCAGCCAATGGAGGTATAACAACAGCTGAGGTGTGGATTTAGTATTGAAGTCTACTGTGTGCTCCGATTTTTTCGCGAAAAGTCACTGGCCCTAATGATAACAGAAAAACTATACTGCACGGCAGTGTATTGGTTAGATTACTGGGTATTAATTTTTCTGAAAAATCGTATTCCCAGAACATTTATTTACCGAGTTACAAGTATACGTGCGAACAACGATCTCACAGAACATATTTGAGTACACAGTTCTCTTGGAACAAGGAGCTCTATGCACTAGCTTTGCGTTGTCTTAACTTTCATGTATAAATAGGGACTATGGAAAATGGCAAAAAATTGAGACGTGTTTTGCGAAACATTATAGCGTATTAACACCTTCGTGATTGGACGATCCATTTGGACTCTGCTTGGAGCTTTGCAAGGCCAGTCACATACGTTAACACCAGGTAGGGGTAGTGAAATTTCGCGAAAAGATTTCAAGACAAGTTATATCTCAAAACACCGTAGAGTCTTTTACCTATCTTTATTGGCTGAATTACTTTTTGACACGTGTTGACTGTCTGCACACGAATCACGTAGAAGCCGTGCCGATGTTGCCGAATTCTGAGTGGCCCGGTCAAATATGAAGACGCCTTCTCAAGTAGACAGCAACCAATGGCAATAGACAAACTGCCTTTTGGTGCTTATAATATTGAAGTCTACCGTGTACTCATATATTTTTTTTTTCGCAAAAAATCACTAGCTCTAACTATAGTACGCTTCCCAGTGTGAGACCGACCAGGCGAAAGGATAGGGTTTTACGTGTTAAATAATTTTAGGCATGTCACGGCCACATTTCACAATATCTCTTTCAAAATCTGTGCCTTTGTACCTTTTGAAGAGAAGAACCATGCTACAAGAGAGCAAGTAAGAGGAAATTAATAAGTGTCTGGGTTTTTGTGTTTCCGTTGAGTACGTATATTAATCTTAATTTACCCGCAGTTCTCATAATATTAAAAAAAATATTACAAGGAACGTTTTGTAGAAATCTTGTCCTGACAAAGATGAGCAAAATTTTTTTTTTGTTTGATACCGATATTGTTAATGGTGGCTAATAAAGAGTAAAGAGAGTCAGAATTCTTTATAACCCAGCTAAACGGCAAGTATAGCTCCGTATACTCACGACAACCAATCACGAAAGAAAGATTTCTGGCGTGTGCACAGATCGTTGAAACCCAGCAAAGTCGACTTTTCCCCGAGATCAAACATTGTCTGTAGGCATAGATCTCGCAGCAGTGAATTAAATATTGAATTAAGAGTTACGTGAAGTGCAGAGATATGGGCGGCCCTTATACATCGAGGTCTTGAGAGCCGATGAGGGTGAAGCGAGGTGAGTATGGAGCAGCGCCGGAATGCAAGGGCGTGGGGAAACGTGAGATCCCGAGAAAACCCGCCGACCAGTGGCATCGTCCGGCACGATTCCCACAAATGAAAATCCGAGGGCGACCCTGCTGGGATTCAAAACCAGCTCGTCTAAGTGAGAGGCGGGAACTCTGACCACTACATAGCCTCGACCTCCAAGTCTTACGTGATACTAATGTTTCCATGCGAGAAGTTTACCCAACTTCAACATGGTGTAAATATAATGTAGCGTCAGCCAATCAGATTATATAAACAGTTGTTTGGTTTTTGTTTTTCTTTATTTTTCTTTCCAACTTCTGTTTGGACTTTATGGTCGTGTTACGTTAATTACATACCATTGCAGCTAAAGTATAAGCTTTAATTTCGTTCGTGCGTGAATACATCGTTGTTGGTACGTGTTCGGATAGTAAAAAATTCAAGGTATCAATTACTTAAAATTTAAAGAAACTCTTGAACGCAATTGGTGTCAACGTATATGAGAGAAAAGGTTATCATTGGCACGTATATGTGCGAATGTTTGAAATATTAATAGAGCGATTTTTCATATGTACATTGTAATTTACTATTTGTTGTTAATGTAGTCATGCATGTATATATATAGGCCTATACATGAGCCTTTATTTGTTTTCATATATACCGTATGTTTGGTTTCATAAGACTTTGTCCCTTAGGAGTAACTTGGGCTCAAATTTTAGCGACGCCTATTTAGTGTTTTGTAAGTTTAGAACTAAACGTGTTTTATTATTTTTTGTAGTTAAGTAATCAGAGAACAGCAAGAGAACAAAAATGACCGTTTTCAATAACTACAAAGGTAAACACTACTATCCAATATTAAAGGTAAAGTTACGCCCAAAGGCCAGAGTTACCACCTTACGGTATCATTGTATTACGAATTATCAAAGACGGGTAATTCCAGTGAGAAAGCACGTACAGTTTCATAAGAAACATTTGGCATAGAGTTAACGTAACGAACACCATATTAATGTCAGTGTGAACTTGCCTTTGTCTACGAAACCCGAAATCAAGGCTCTAGGGTATCACACCGTCGGCGTTTAAAAAAATTATTTATTATATATTTTAGAAACACGCGCTTGGTTATTTTATTTTGATTGTTTTAGCACAATCTTACTCTGCGTGGCTTTCACATATCTTTGTTCGTGCCACGTGTATCTTCATGAAAAATCGCATAAAACACTTTATAAAGTAGTAGGCCTAATTAACCTCCATGACTATAATTTATATGGAATAACTGCGAATAAACGACGCAATCAATAATATTGCGCAGACAACGTATGCCAGTCCTAAAATAAAAACAAAGCAAAGACTGGCGTCTTGCCAAAACAACAAAGTTAAAACTTGTAGTTTGTTCTGTATCCCAACGTTGGCAATACAGAATAACCTGCTTCGTCAAACAAATTAATGAGATAAGGGTCTATTGTTATACCGTCGACTTACAGAGTTCTTTTACTTTGATGTTCCAGGGCTGAAACCCTTCCTGCGTTTTAATTCACACGTGGCGTACCCTTTGCTTGCTTCCTTCATCCCCTTCAGAAGTCGGGACTTCTGTACATCGCTGTTGCAACCCATCCTGAAACATCACAAAGTTCTGCCAATCACACGGGTGATGGGCTCTTCACCAGCCGTGTACTGTGTTTTCGTTATTCAGTTGCTAATCGCGCCATTTTATAGGCACTTTGGTTTGAAAACAAATCACCAGAAAATAATAAAACAAAGATTAAATGATTAAGAGTATTTTTTTCCCCTCGCTTGTGCTGTAGAGTTTTAAACAAGAACAAAACGAAGAGAGGCGTGCGAATACAAAACTGCATTATACGCCACGGTGAGTTCAAGAGGATGTGAAGAAATGTTGCTACTGAAGGACTCAAGGGCACGTAAAAGATTTTTAAGCAAAAATTATTATTATTTTCTTTTTTTAACAAACGCGCTACAAATGTAGATGTTATTTTGATATGATCGTTTTTGGAATACAATTATTGTTGTATATGACTGATTGCACCCGAAGATTGTCGAACCTTTCAAATGCAAAAGTAATATTCGTCAAATGTTTAAATCCGTAGAACTCTCTAACGCCTAACGCGTAGGGTATGTATTATCAGTAGGGCCAGTGACTTTTCGCGTAAAAATCGGAGCACACAGTAGACTTCAACACTATATACACACCTCAGCTGTTGTTATACCTCCATTGGCTGCTGGTGCCGTGTCCGTCTTTGACCAAGCCACTCAGGACTAAGTAACTCCGACACCGAACCTTCGTGATTCGTGCGCAAACGGTTAACACGGGCCAGAACATTTTGTAGTCAATCAAAGAAGCTGGACGACCCTACAGTGCTTTGGACTCTATCTTTTCTCGAAGTCTTTAGGCGAAATATCACTGCCCCTAATTATCAGTATAAATATTCAATTGGTTCAACTTATTGAAACATTTTTTATTCGGATAGTTGAACCCATTTTTAAATATATGTATGTGAAATACACTCTGAAAGTAAATACTTTTCTTCTAAAGAATCAATATTTTTCTATCAAAGCAAAGATACTAACGCAATACTTTCCTACTGTGTTAATATTTTAAAGATCCTGGTAAATTCATAAACTAAAATCTGTGTAATTAAATTATGAATCATGGGAGATGTTTCCTATGCAAATTAATTTAGCTTTGCAATTTTTCGAAGCAGTTTAATTGAGTAATAAGCATTCATTCCGGATCAATATAATTACAGATAGTGATTTTTCGCAGCAAATTATGATTACGCGGTGTACTTCAAATACTATAAGCACCCAACAGCAGTTTGTCTACTGCCATTGGTTGCTGTCTGCTTGAGAAGGCGTTTTCATGTTTGACCGGGCCACTGAGAATTAAGCAACATCGGCACGGCTCCTACGTGATTCGTGTGCAAGCAGTTATCACGTGTCAAAAAGTAATTCAATTAATCAGGATAGGTTAACGACCCTACAGTGTTTTAAAATATAACTTGTCTTGAAATCTTTTCGCGAAATCACTTCCCCTAAATATAATATTTCTACGTGGTGAAATGCTTGCTGCTCGTTTTCATAGTCTGCCCACGGTAAACTGGGCACTTATGAAGGCCTGCTTAAGGTCAACTAGAATGCACACTGTGTATTCTTTCACCATACGTCACATTAACATCGCCCTGGGCGTGATCACTGCGTGAAAATACGAAATTATTTTTAAAAAATTAGTTAAGTTACAAATGTGCTGACTTGCACTTATGAGTTAAAAAAATCGAAAGCAAAAGAAATAATTTCCATACTCACAAATGTTTACTTAACACTTTGAACTCAGCGATAAGACATGGAACTACTTTCCCTCCGCCATTGCCAACTTAACTGGGAGCTCGCNTGCTGACTTGCACTTATGAGTTAAAAAAATCGAAAGCAAAAGAAATAATTTCCATACTCACAAATGTTTACTTAACTTTGAACTCAGCGATAAGACATGGAACTACTTTCCCTCCGCCATTGCCAACTTAACTGGGAGCTCACCAGTCAGCGTGCCCGTTAAAATGTAAGCTGGTAATGGCAGTGACTTTTTTCAAAGGTTGATTTCAAAATTGCTTGCATGACCGTGAACCACCTATACTCGAACATAAGTAAGAATTCAGAGCACTTGCTGGAATTAAGAAACGAGTGTGGTCGTCACCTGGGTAACGCGTGGAGTGCCGTATGTTCGGAGCAGAGTTCCGATCTCGACCACATCCGCAATTGTTTTACGGAACGTAAACGACATTTGTTTAGTTAACACGAACAACATTTTTTTTAACCTATTAATCGTTTAGGAAATATCGAAGCCTCGACGTCTAGCACGAGTAAACACATCTCTCGCCTCGTCTACGGGCGTCACTGCAGACGCCACGCGAAGACAACGGTTCCAGTTCATTCGAATGATTATAGTATATTCACGGTTTCTTCGCAATTTTTGAATCAAACCTTTGAAAAATCATCATATGTATGACGTGTTTAGTTATTTTCTAAATACGCCGTGTATCACAATAATGTTATGTCTCCGTTAACATAAAAGTATCTCATTTTTCGTTAAATTGAAGTTTTACGAATTTTTTATTTATAAATTATAATATTTTATTTATAATAAGTTTGTGTAAAACAGTGAGAAAAAACGCGCGTTGATAGTGCCAAGTAAGAAATAGTTCTCGTGCAAAATATTATTACAAGTGAGTGCGCACGAATTCAGTGCGTTGTCCTTTGGTGTAATTTCCTAGACTTAGCTAAGCTTAGTTTGCACTAGGCGGAGGAATATCTTGGAAGCAGAACTTTAGCAGGGCTTCAGAGAAGTTTGAAGCAACCGTGAATAGAATAAAGCCAGTATGTCACAGCTTCTTATAAGCTGACAGTACCTTCACGTTTCTTGGATAGAATCCTTGAACAATCGCTCCGGGTATGACGTGCATGTTTGTCAAATACCTGCGCCGTGTATCTCAGGTGTTTCATACGCCTGTTAACATAAAAGTATATTATGTACGGTTGCATTGAACGTTTATTTATATTTCATCTACAAATTACGTATATTATTTCATTCGTAATTAAACGAATGCAAACGGAGAGACAATAGGTGTGTTGGTAATGTCTGGTAAGAAACGGTAGTCACGCAAAATATTATTAAACTGAGTGCGCACGAAAGTGGCGCGTTGTCCAATTGGTTTAATTCCCTTGTATTGGTTGAGTTCTTGTTTGCGTATACGGAGGAACAGCATGCAAGCAGAACTTCAGCGAGGCTTCAGAAAACCGAACGTCATGTTTACGTAGCGGTTCTGTGAATTCATACAAAATTCTGTGAAAAATTACGGTGAACTCAGTTTTTGAATAAGCCCGCAGTGTCCGTAATTTTACAAAGATTTCTGGATAAATTCTAGTGGCGGAAGCTGTTCGTTGATCGGCTGTGTTGTTTCGCTAACTTTATTTCCAGACAAGACAGATTCGTCAGTTCAGTGGCACCACGTCACTGAAACACGTCTACTTGAAGCTGCCAACGCCACAGGGCATTTCCGTTCTGATGATAACATGTAGTTAGGGCCAGTGACTTTTCGCGTAAAAATCGGAGCACACAGTAGACTTCAATACTATGTACACACCTCATCTGTTGTTATACCTCCATTGGCTGCTGGAGCCGTGTCCGTCTTTGACCAAGCCGCTCAGGACTAAGTAACTCCGACACTGAACCTTCGTGATTCGTGCGCAAACAGTTAACACGGGCCAGAACATTTTTTTAGCAAATCAAAGAAGCTGGACGACCCTACAGTGCTTTGGACTGTATCTTGTCTCGAAGTCTTTTCGCGAAATATCACTGCCACTACATATAGTCCATCTATGGTAACTTCTCACTTTTCTAAAGCCTTGCTTGGCTTCTACTTTCAGGATATTCCTCCGCCTCATGTAAACGAAGCTTATTTAAGTCTAGAAAACTACACCAAAGGGACTACACACCTCATTTTTGCGCACTCAGTTTGTTAATATTTCGCATGAAAACTATTTTCTACTAGGCATCATCTTTTTTATTAGTATTAATTATAAATGAACTACTATTATTTATATATAAAATATACGCAAGAGTTCAATTAAACCAAAACTAATATATTTTTAAGTGAACAGAAATATTAAACACTTGCGATACATACCGTATTTAGGCAAAAAAATAAAATCAAACCCTTTATACATGGGGTAATTTTACAAAGTTTTGATTACAAAATGTGAAGATACTGCGAATATAGGTAATAAACGTTTTTATTTTATGCAATTATGTCATATAGCTTAGGTGGACTACTTTTTTAAATCGCCACTCTTTCAGATGTAACATAAAACAACGACTGACGTATACCGAACATAGACGATGCACACCAGACTTAGCGACGGTGCTGTCTACAGGAAAGGTAGTGTAATTGTGAGATAAGAATGGCATGGCGTTAACCAGCAATAATTTGTTGATGTAAAATGTTTAAAAACATGGGAACCTGGCGCTTGAATTGCGTTGCCGAGTGTTTAAAACACACGTTGTTGTACGAAACTATTAGTCTCGCGTGCGTCCAGTGTACTGATCTACGAAAATATCGAACACTTCTAACGAGGCATGTCGAGTGCTTGCAAGACGTCACGCACATTAGAAACGCCATTTGTCAGTACTCCAATATAGCTAAGACGGCTTTATTTTTTCAAAGCGCTTTATCTGAAAATATAAGGGTCCACGGTGGCTGAGCGGTTAGACTGCTCGCCTCACCACTAACGCGAACCGGGTTCAAACCCCGCGGCCGGTTCACCCCGGATTTTGAAGTGAGAATTGTGCCGGGTGATGCCGCTGATCGGCGGGGTTTTCTCCGGAATCTCCCGTTTCTCCCACGTCTCTTCCTTCCAGCGTTGCTTCAAACTAATCTCACTTCGCCCTCGTCGGCTCTCAAGACCTCGATGTTAAGAGCTGCCCAAATTCTCTCCACTTTCTCGAAGCATACGCTTCAAATAAATACAAAACTATTCGAGGGCCCTGTATTGAACCTTCGTACAGAGTACAGACTTTCCACCAATGAAATAACAGGGTGACCGCTGGAAGTACCATAGGCACATGCAGCACTACGAGAAAACCACACGTCAGTTCAGAGCCTTGCGCTGAGTGGCGATGGCGCACCTGGTGCGTGTCGCAGTGTATAGTGCATTCACGGTTAGTTCACACTTTCCTCAAGCCCTGAGGAAGTTCTACTTCCAGGATATTCCTCCGCCTCGTGCAAACCAAGCTTGTTTAAGTCTAGAAAATTACACCAAAAGACAACGCACCGAATTGTGCGCATCCAGTTGTAATGATATGTAGCATGAGGACAATTTTTTTACTAGGCGCCACCAACATATCTATTATAAATTAATAATTATAATTTACAAATAAATACAGGTAAAACTTCAATTTAAAGAATAATAAGATGCTTTCATGTTAAAATAGGTTTTAAATGATTCTGATGCATGGCATACTTAGGAAATATCTAAACATGTCAAACCTGGGATGATTTTTTCAAAGGTCTAATTTAAAAAAAAAATGTGAAGAACCCGCGAACAGACTATAACCCTTATCGCTCCCGCGCTTCTCGGCCTCAAACGCGGACAAAACTGCAGGTGGGCGGCCCCGTTAAGTAAATATTTAGCACCCTCGTCAGTGACAGCCATAATGCACGTCGAGAGGAAGAAATACAGCCACTTGTTACTCGAGAGACTTATCCCGTCGCCGTAAACTCGTATGGGTACGATGCTAGCCTCAAGTTTGGCTAGCGGCAAAGAGTAGATTTCTATACATTAATAGGTTTCTCACGTTTAAATTGAGCACTTTTGGTATCAATCTTTGAAAAATGCCAGTGTCCCTACCTGCGCATGTTTTAACGGGCGCTCTGACTGGCATGTGCCCAGTTAAGGTGGTAACGACGGATGGGAAAATAGTTCCACGACTATAAGCTGATTTAAAAGTGTTTGGGAAAACATGTATGACTTTTGATATGCTTTCTTTCGCTTTCTGTTTTTTTTAATGCATGTAAGTGTAAGAATGGGCTAACTAGTAACATATATTTTTTTTTATTTTTTATCATTTCACATTTTTGTCGTGACCGACGCATGAATGAAGTGATCAGGCCGACGGTAACGTTAATTTTATATACGGTGGAATAATACATAATGTGCATACAATTGGACCTTAAGTAGGGCTTTCAAAAGTGTTCGTTTACCGTGAAAAGCCCTTACTAATTAACTTCCACAGTCGCACGTGAATTTTCAGTTAGGGTACCACTGTTAATACATGTGTCATTTATAACAGATGATTAATAAATTTTTTTTTATTGTTATATTAAGTTGGGAGCGTATAAAAGCCTGTATTGGAGTTATGAAACATAATTTTGGGAACNTACGGTGGAATAATACATAATGTGCATACAATTGGACCTTAAGTAGGGCTTTCAAAAGTGTTCGTTTACCGTGAACAGCCCTTACTAATTAACTTCCACAGTCGCACGTGAATTTTCAGTTAGGGTACCACTGTTAATACATGTGTCATTTATAACAGATGATTAATACATTTTTTTTTATTGTTATATTAAGTTGGGAGCGTATAAAAGCCTGTATTGGAGTTATGAAACATAATTTTGGGAACGAAATGGGACGCACGTGAGAATGAAATCTTAAGTCTTACTGGGAGAAACGTATTTGTGTTAAAATAATTTTGCTACATTCCATGCTTAATAGTCTCAAATATTATATTCAGTCCCGATAAGACGACATTATTTTCCCTAGAACAAACCTTAATTCCATCCATTTTCTTGAGTGATAAGATTTCGCGTCTACAGTTGTATAGCTATAAACATTGTAAAAAAAATTCACATTAATTTTATAAATAAATTAAAAAGAAATATTGACGGCACTTTTTTCCTGCGATGAAAAATTTTTGTAAACAAGAATGGTATACCAAGCAAAGCTATAAGATACATTACCAAACCAAAATAGTTTAACATTGTAATTATGGTGAAAGAGCGAAGCGAACGTGTTTATAATAGCCGAAGATGGCTGTTACACTAATCTGNTAATTCCATCCATTTTCTTGAGTGATAAGATTTCGCGTCTACAGTTGTATAGCTATAAACATTGTAAAAAAAATTAACATTAATTTTATAAATAAATTAAAAAGAAATATTGACGGCACTTTTTTCCTGCGATGAAAAATTTTTGTAAACAAGAATGGTATACCAAGCAAAGCTATAAGATACATTACCAAACCAAAATATTTTAACATTGTAATTATGGTGAAAGAGCGAAGCGAACGTGTTTATAATAGCCGAAGATGGCTGTTACACTAATCTGAACACTTTTGAAATACCTGCTTACGATCTACTTGTATGCACATTGTGTATTCTTCCGCTAAAAGTTAAATTAAAGCTGGACTCACAACCACCCGTCGGATACGTCAGTCGCCCATCCTTCCGGCGGCCACGTGATCTTCAACCAATCGCAGGGCAGCTTTTTTTTCTATCCGTCAATCCGTCAAATATTTCTCAAACTTTAACTTCCGACGGATGGACGGAAGGGCCACCGCCTTCTGACGACGTTCCGTCGACGCGAATACGCACTTCCAAATAAAATGCAGGGCGGTGGATCTGTGTTTATTTATCTTTCTTGTAGATTCAAAACCTTAAAATGCAAAAAAAAACAAAAAAAAACTGCATAACTTTTTATTACGCAAAAAACTTATTTCACCAAACTTTTTTTCTCTTCAAAACGTATTTCTAAAAAATATATATATATTTAAAAAGGAAGGAAGATCACGATGTTAAATTGTCACACTGAACAGGATTGACGGACGCTGGATGGATGTGAGTCCAACTTAACACTACCATGGGCCTGATCACTTTATTCATGCGCCTGTCAAGTGAAACTGTTTAGTTATTAAAATAAAAGAAATATTTTACAAATTTGGTCATTCTTACTGTTATATAAAATGAAATACAGAAAGCAGAATAAATAATTTCATTATTCACAGATGTTTGCCCAAAACTTCTCATTAAATTTTAAGAAGTGGAACTACTTTCTGGTGTCGTTACAAACTTTACCGTGCTCACGCCAGTCAGTACGTCTGTTGAAATATATGCAGGTAAAATGGATGGTATTTTTTTTTTCAAAAGTTGACTTCAAAAATGCTCAATTGACCGTGAACAGCGTATAGTTGATTGGGTTCGTAAAAAAAAAAAAATTAAGGTATAGAAGGGGAAAGGGGATCACCAAAAAAAATGTCGAAAATCTTGTGGTGGGATTGGCGCATGTTTCTGACACCGCGACGTTATCAAAAGTCATAAATTGACTCGTTCTGCAGCGTGATGTACGGGGAGTGACACGTTCAAGGGGTTAATCAGAAAGCCGTGTGCTGGTACGGCTGCGAGCCATCACACACGTTGCGACAGAGTCGTCAGTATGCTAGCGACATGCTCCCCCCTCCCTCCCCTGCAACACACACACACACGCTCAGTGTGGCGAGGTGTCTCGTGATTGGTCGGCGCCGGGTGGCGTCAGTTCCGCCAGTCGACCCCCCCCCCTTCCATTCCT
>NQII01002781.1:380937-409439 GCA_002778355.1 Clitarchus hookeri
TTCCATTCCTCTCTTGCAACAACAAACAACGCCGGACTCAATATTCGTCACGGCGGTCCGCGCGCACACACACACAGGATACGACAAACAAAGGGCGGCCGACAGCCGCAGAAGGAAGGTGACGTGTTCATCACGTGTGTTAATGATCGGCGCTTGAAAGGGAAATTGATAGGCGCCGCGGGGCGAGAGCGACATACGTCACAGCTGAGACCCGACGTCTTCGCCGCCGCACGGCCGGGGTCGCTGACTTATTGACTGGCCGTGCAGGCTTACCTCCCGAGCAGCGGCGCGCGGAGGAGTGTTGCGAGGTAAGCCGGTGCTTGCTCAGTGCTGTACGCAGCAGGAACCAGTAACCAGAGCGAGACCCGGACAAACTGAAGGTACCTACTGCGGCCACTCGCGAGAGTGCACACGAGGCACCCATTACACGCGTGCTGTGGCCTCAACTGCACTACCACCTACGTCTAAGTGGCCGATGTGAAAACTAGCAATCTTCAACGTACAGCACAGAGCAAAACACCGCTCGCTCTGCAACACTTCACCACACGCCACTGATCTCCAGTATGGGTGAGAGCCAGGAGCGTGGACGAGGAGGTGGGTTTCTGGGTTAACCCCTCCCCCCTCCCTGAAATATAAATGAAACAATAAAAAGGGGTCGCGGTGGTGTACTGGTTAGGCGAACCGGGTTCAATTCCCGGCGGGGGGTCGCTCCAGAATTTTCGCATGTGGGAATGCCTGTCGGTGGGTTTTCTCGGGGATCTCCCGCTTTCTCCACCCTTTCATTCCGATGCTGCTCCATGCTTACCTCGCGTCACCCCTCATCGGCCCTCAAGACCTTGTTGTTAAAAACCGCTCATTCTTCGCTTCACACATTTTAAACAAGGAAAATAATATATACACTTAACAATTAAACAAGAAATTAGGTAAATAAAAGGGCATATTAAGACAGTAGATATGATTGAAATGAAAAGTACACATGTACATATCTACGTACTGTTGTTCTTAAGTTAAAAAAAAAATCATACGCTCAGCTTTATTAACGAATGAGTACTCCTCTCCCTCGCCCAAATCACCAAACAAATAAATGTCTGCCTGTGTTACTGGTGAGAGTAAAGACCCCGAGTGCAGGTGCACTAAGTATCCTTACTTGGCGTCACTTCAATGTCCTACAGCCATCTGGGCTGTCCGTTATCACGACTTTCGCATTCTTTCAAGCTGAAAAGTACGCTCTTGGTCCCGACGGCTTCGTTGCTTCGTAAACAACCCGACATAGTCGTGTTACTTTAATGCCAGTGGTATGTTATGCGCACAAGAATCACGAATTTTCGTTAACATTTTTTTAAGAAACCAATAATTTATTTTCACCCCGTTTAACAATTTCCTAATTAAATATTCATGAATCAAGCCAACTTCTTGTAACTCGTGCGCGTAAAATTCTCCCTTAATTGGATCTTCAAGATTAGACGTAATATAAACTTAGTATTTAATGGTTTTACAGACATCATATTAAATATCTCCGTGCTGTTTTGGTCGGCTTTCTCGAACACTGCGGGTATAGCACCTCAGTGATCAAAGGCTGTTATAATTCTGAAATCAACCTCTGATAAAAAAAAAACACTGCTCATTAATACGCATATGCTACAATACACGCAGGTATATATGTTAAAAGTTAAGTTGGTAACTAATTAGTGAGAATACTTACAAGACTTGACGTTATATTAAAAGTGTAATACGTAAATTAACGGTTACTGAAGTCAGTAGATATTCATTGATTTATACACACAATTAACAACTTTACTTCCCAAAATATTTACCTGTTTTACTTGAGTCATCATGAAAAAGTGAGAAGGACCATGTCAATGCTAAACTTATATTATAGTGGAATAATACAAAACGAGAAAAAAGAAGATCCTCAGCAGGGCTTTCAAAAGTGCTATATCCTGTAGTAATATTTCTGCCGTAACCTTCTCCGTGTTATGACAGCATTCACGTTTTTTTTTCCACCCAAGACTTCTGCATGGACGGTAGAAAAAGAAAAAAACAAAAATGCGGGCGGCACGTGGGCGGGACACAACGCCATCCATCCTCGACGAAACGTCCATTCGGGCGAGCGGCGTGCGCAAATCATTTGTAGCGCAGATGCGGGCGATCCCAATTTGTCGTTCAGAAACACATTCCGCTTCCCTCCCACCCTCCTTCGTCTTCGTCTTTCCCCTGGCTTCTTTTCTCGGCACTTGCGCGCGAATGCGTCGTTTTCCTTCCTTCCTTCTTATTTTGTTTGCTTGTCGCAGAATTCCTGCATCCGTCCCGTGAGCACCACTCTGAATACTAATGCCCACGGCTGCCTCGGGGGGAAAAAAAACCTACCCCGCCATTGAATTATGGATATGGTCCTCACTTTATGGACCAATCCGGAGCTTTTGTTGTTCACGGAAAATAGCATTTCCGAGACTTCAATCGTTTTATCTGATAAATACATCAGAAAGAGCTTTTTCCTGACTATAAATGTTTTCGATGGACGTTTCACAAATATTTTCGGCCCTCGTACGAATGTATTTCTGTATTGTAATAGACTTCGCTGGAGAAGGGAGGAGTAACCACACATGGTTACATGGTAACGGGGTCTTAGAATGGTCTTCACGTCTGGAAAATATTCTTTTATCAGCAAGTGCATTTCACGTATGCGAGATAACCTGCAGAAAGGCAAAAACTGTTTCCCCCCCCCCCNAAAATGAAGTCAGCGAGGCTGTCAGAGATTTATTTCGCTTTAGCGACATGCAGTTTTGAAAGCAGAGTGATGTATTTGTGTTCGAAACAATTTGACGCCGTTAGTCTGTCGGCGTGCTGATATAGCGTTCGCTGTTAATTGGTATCCCTGCATAGGATCTAACTTCCACACGTTTGATATCAT
Source organism: Clitarchus hookeri (assembly GCA_002778355.1). Lineage (NCBI taxonomy): Eukaryota > Metazoa > Arthropoda > Insecta > Phasmatodea > Phasmatidae > Clitarchus > Clitarchus hookeri. Next base: position 383,849 of record NQII01002781.1, read on the forward strand.
TTCGCCATATGCACAATCGAAATTGCCGAAAACCTGATTACTTTATTGAAACTTCGTTTAGGTGAAGGAAAAAAACGGAATTATTAAGAAACGAACATGTATGGTTCATATGCCATTTCTTAATCATTTCATATGTGGGAAACAAAATATATTCACTTTCTACCACTTTAAAAGTCGCAATTTTATCATGACGTTAAGACATGAAACTATTTTTGCTACATCACCACCAACTTTACAGGGAACATGCCAGTTACTGTGTCCGTTAAACAGTTAGGGGCAGGGTTTTTTAATTTTTTATTTAAATTTTAAAATTTTGGGATTAAGGTTTTGCCAGGATTGGCTGCCAAACGCTGCGTAAAGTTTCAGGGGGGTGGGGGAACTAATTTTTAGAATCTGTTTTATGTGGGTAAAATATGTTCACCTTGGAATAGAATTTAGAAAAAATTCCACATGAAACGATCAGTTTTTTTATTTCCGTTACAAATGTTTATTTTTTTAAAAATTGAATATGGCTGAAACGGACGATTTTACAATCATGTTTAGGTACGAAAACATCCGTGCAGGATATTTGAAGTTAACGAAGGACATGCAACACACAATTATCTTTATTATCACTTCATGAAATGACATAAGATGGACGCCGCAAGAGGAAAGAGTGGCCGACGTAAGGACCGCTTGTCATTTCAGTTCCTTGCGCATAGAGGCGACGTCGCATGCGATGAGTGCACCTGGGCCGCCCTTAGCGGTCCTGCAATTCTACGCCTCGGACACTCAAAACGCCTCCTGCCGTGGAACTGTTGAATCACGAACTGTAGTCCATTCACGGATACTTCCAACTTTCCTGAAGCCATGCTGAAGTTCTACTTCCCGGATATTCCTCCGCCTCGTGCAAACAAAGCTTATAAAATTACGCCAAAGGCGCTGTGTACCGCATTCGTGCGCGCTCAGTGTAATAACATTTTGCATTAGAACTTTTTCCTACACTATAAAATTTTCTGTGTACTTTGACAAGAGAAATCTTTGGAAACCAATTTGCCTAGAAAATCCTTTGTAAAACTATAAAGAGTTTTTTTTGAAAAATTTGAAAAACATTTATTTGTAATATTACAAATGATAACATTACCTTATAATTGACATTATTGAAAAGTGTACATAGAGTAATTTTTTTTTATTGTAGGAAACAGATGTGATAATTAAATAACACAGAATAACTCAAAAAATCTATTTCAGAATATAATTTTAAAAAAAAAATTACACACTGCCAGCACGGGGACTAGAACCCACAACACTTGTAATAACATCCCGGCACAGTTAACCACAAGACCAACTCGACCAACGAACTACAGGTACATTTTTAAAGTAAATCAACTACGAGCATCTTCAACATACAAATGAATTTATTTGATTAAGCAGAATAGGTACATAAATTTAATTTTAAGAGTTCTGTTGTTGAGTAAAGAGATTTGTACGGCTGTTAACGAGGCATTGAGAGACGATTTAAGAGTTGCGTGTAGCTAGGAAACATTAACAGTTAATGAAAATATACGCTCACGTTTCATTATGATTATTTGAGTTGTTTTAAGTGTTTTTTACGTTTTTCTAACTTGCAATGCATTTCTTTTTGTAAGCGGCTACACTTTACAACACTCATAATTTTTGCACAAACAGCTATATGCTGTTTTACGTTGCTGAGTGTCCGCCATTTTGCTGAAGTTCGTGGAAACGTGTCAGTATAGTACAAACACGGCCTTTGCAGTTATACAAACGAGTAGTTTTACAAAAGAAATCTTTGTACTGTTTCAAGCATTTGTAAAATTGCAAAGAAATTCTCAGTAAATATTACAAATATTTTTTACAATGTACTAAGCATTACAAAGACACCTATTCCCTCCTTGTTTTATTCAATTTAATTATAAATGAAATATTATAATTTATAGATCAACTATAAGTAAAAATTCAATTTGATAAAAAAAAATAACGTATGTTTATGTTAACAGAAGCTTAACACGCTTGTGATAAAAGTCATATTTAGAAAACAATCAAACACGTCATATATGGGGCGATTTTTTAAAGGTCTGATTGAAACAGTGTGAAAAAAACGGTGAATAAATGGACTATAGCCATGATACTATTAAATATATTCATGTTATAATTATATTTTCCACGTGTCCAAGAAGAGATAATTGGAAGGAAGAAAAAATACGAAAGGTTTTCAAAATAACTCATTTAACGATGACCAAGATGTAAAAAAAGTCGTAAAAACGGACATCTGTTTTTCGTAAAAGTATTTCGTAACTACTAAATAATCTAAGCACTTTAGCTGAGATCTAATTTTGTATTTCGATTCTGATACACACAATTTTCCACCGAAGTGTATTAAGCAAACTTAAAACCATTTCAACTTACACAGAAGATTTTGATCAGTGAAGATCTATTTTATAAATTACGCGAGAAACGTAAGATGGCAAAAAAAAGTCGAAACCGCACAGTACAAAGATACTTCTTTATAAACTACGCAAGACCCAAGAATGCAGCGCAAATGTTGCTCAGCTCTCAACTTCTTGCGTTTGGGATTACTCAAAATCATTTTACACTTTCATTGAATGCTGCGATTTTTAAGTTACTTTATTTGCTCGCACAATGATTTTGTCTCACGCATTTAATCACAAATAAACTGTTAAATTACTTGTTGGAACATTCTTGTATAGTCCATCCACGGGCCTTCGTAAAGTTCTACTTCCAGAATATTCCTCCGCCTCGTGCAAACAAATCTTATTAGAGTCTAAAAACTTACACCAGAGTGATAAAGCACTGCATTCGTGTGCCTTTAATGTAATAATATTTAGCATAGGAACTATTTGTTACTAGCCATTATCAACATACCTGAATTCTCACTATTTTTATTCATTATAATAAGAAATGAAATATTATAATTAATAAATGAAATATTAGTTAAAGTTCAATATAACCAAAAATAAGAAAACCCCTACTTTATTGTTAACAGAAGTATAAAACGCTTGTGATACGTGAAATGTTTATGAGAGAACCAAACACCTCAAACATGGGGTAAGTTTTCAAATGTTTGATTCAAAAAGTGCGAAGAAATAGCGAAAAGACTATATAACTGTCCTTGTAATAAAATTAAATAGCGGTTTCAGAAACAAGGCCGGTTCTCAAAGCCTCGCGCAACCAATCAGAAAACGGGAACGCCGACATCAAAGGTAACGCCACGCCACTTCGTATCTGTGGATTTATCTACTCTGTGGCAATGCATGATCATTAAGGATAATGGACGATCGCGAAAATATTTTTGAGCCAACGTATTTTCGATAACACTCTCTAACTATTTTATTATTTCATGATTGGATGAACAAGGTCTTGACTCGACTAAGTTGTTTGCAGACCAATCACGAACGTTCTGATTCATAGTATCAGAGTCCTCATTGGTCCAGTGAAATGGGGTAGTAGCTTCATGCATGCATGACAGCCAATAATGAAAGAAAACTGTCGGGCGTGTGTACAGTACGTTTAATCCTAGCAAACAGTCAACTTTCCCAGCGATAAAACATAATCTCTAATGGTCATCCGAAAACGCTCGGGAAGATAATTTTGTAGCTGATTAACGTTTTAATTTTGAATTGTTGGTAGCATCGCACAACGATGTTCAAACACAACCGTGATTTTTCTTGCGCTGAGTAGCGTGGCGTGTGAAGAGATTTGGGCTGCTCTCAACGTCGAGGTCTTGACAGCCGACGAGGGTGAAGCGAAGTGAGTACGGTGCAGTGCGTGATTGCAAGGACGGAGAGAAACGGGAGATCCCCGAGAAAACCCGCCGACCAGCGGCACCATCCGGCACGATATGCGAAAATCCGGAAGCGACCCAGCTGTGAATCGAACCCGGTTCGCCTTGAGAGGAGGCGAGTAGTCTAACCACTACACCACCGCGGCCCCGCTTGTGTGTTGCGCCGCTGCTATCTTGCATTCGTATCGTAGTTTATGATCCCGGCCTAAGACGTGCAGCTGCTCATTATAACCGGCTGCCAGCGTAACACTGGATGCGCTCATGCAGTCAGCGTTTATGCAAGAAGATCTGCAATTACGGACACTAATATTTTTGTTGGCTCGCTTACGTAATGTTTAGTTAGCTGAGAAGTTTTGGTTTTATCGATTATTTCCTCACTGCTGTCAAATCCAGACATTCATGCCGCCATTATACACGCGAGAAAAAAATGCTTATGTGTAGCACGAACTGTGTGCAGTGTGTTTGAAATACACACTTTTTTTTCTTTCATTTATTCAATTTATTCATCCATTAAAATAACAATATACATTGTTATTGGAAATGTCAACAATTTATTAATAAAATTAAATATTTGAAACTATACAATTTGAAACTGTGAAAAATCNCCATTCATGCCGCCATTATACACGCGAGAAAAAAATGCTTATGTGTAGCACGAACTGTGTGCAGTGTGTTTGAAATACACACTTTTTTTTTTTCATTTATTCAATTTATTCATCCATTAAAATAACAATCTATATTGTTATTGGAAATGTCAACAATTTATTAATAAAATTAAATATTTGAAACTATACAATTTAAAACTGTGAAAAATCTTATATAATGTAGGCCTATACTAAAACTATAACTATAAATAAATACAAAATGCTTAAATGATTTGTAAACCATTAAAACAATATAACAGACAAATTATTAAAAAGCAATAGTAAAATTTAGCAATAATAAAATAGTACCTAATCAATATGATGCCATCAAAGACTCTTTGTAGAAATATGTACGATGTACATCTATCTTGTTCTGCTGTAAACTGCCTTCCTTGTGAAGTCTATTTCTGAAAAGTGTTGGAACAGTATGAGAGGACTGCGATGGAGGAATATCCATAACTGAGATTTTGCCCGGCACAATGGAGTAAAATAATCGGTTATGAATGAATTTAACTGCCACTGTCAGGTCTGAACTCCCCTTAGGACTGCGATGCATAAGACACTTAACCAACGAACATATACATAAAACTCAATTTTACCAAAAAACAGCTCTACTGAAATAAAAAAAATCGTCAGCGGAGAAAATATTATACCTGTACTAAAGAGAGAGAAAGAACAAATTTGGTAGACAAAAAACAGCTTTAAACCTCATCCATTAATTTTTGCTCTAACAGTAATTAAAGGCTGTTCACGATAGTGAGCACTTTTGAAATCAACCTAAGAAAAATGTCACTGCTTCTACCTGCATATATTTCAACGGACACACTAAGTGGCATGCGCTCAGTTAAGTTGGTAACGATGGAGGGGAAGTAGTTCCATGTATTTACGTTGAATTGAAAGTGTTACGTAAAAATTTGAGAATACCAAATGATTTCTTTTAATTTCGGTTTTTTTATGCATATAAGAGTAACAATTAGCAAAATTTTAAATTATTTACTTCTATAGTAGTATAATAGTTTCACGTGACCGACGCATGAATGAAGTGATGAGTCGCATGACAATGTTAATATTACATTCGGTAGAAGAAGACACAAGATGCATACAAGTAGATATTAAGGAGAGCTTTTGAAAGTGCTCATTTTACCTTGAACATCCTATAGCTATTAAAATGCCTCTGTCTTCCTGACGACACTAGCCTGGATTATTCTATGCGACTCATAAATCCACGATACTCTAGTCAGAAAACAAATCTGGGGATTTTGAATGCAATATATATATATATATATATGTGTGTGTGTGTTGAGTGAAAAATTCAGTTTAAAACCAATCACAAAATAATTGCAATTGTTTTGTCAGAAATGTTGATGTTAGTTAGTTTATTTCATTGCATCCATTTGACCTATTCCTCGTACATAATAATACATAGATGTTTTACAAGTCATAGAAATCTAATAAAATTGGCATAACGTCCCCCAGTGTTATGCCTGAAGGGTGTATCAGGGGACGGCATACAAACTAACTTACGACTTAACTTAAACGAACGCCCATGCCTTGCCAGGGATTCGAACCCGGAGCTTCCCGAACCACAGACCGGCGGCGCACCGTCCGACTGTGCCACGGCAGGTCGGCGAGATGATGGTTTATCGCAGGAGAAGTTGACTGTTTGCTAGGATTCAACGTACTGTACACATGTCCGGCAGTTTTCTTTCCTTATTGACTGTCAGGCATGTATGAAGATACTACACAAAGTCACTGGGCCAATGAGGATTCTGATACTATAAGGCAGACCGTTCGCGATTGGTCTGCAAATAACTTAGTCGAGTCAAAACGTAGTTAGAGTGTTATACAAGATATGTCGGCTGAAAAATTTTTTTTTTGCGATTTTCCATCATTTCTAAATATAAGGTTAAGACGAGAAATTGTAGACTAACAAGAAAATGAACAATCGTATATAATCAATGCGCAAATAAATGAACAACTTATCAAACACTATATAATAGAAAACGTGATAAAAAGGTGATGGTGTAGAATTATCTGTAAATCTTTATCTTCTTGATTCCTTAACCACTTCTGTTCTTTCCATAAATTATGCAGGACACAAATACTGACTCGTTCTTTAAAAAATAATTAGATTTTTAACGTAAAACCAAATTACAATCGCCTCTCTTTTTCTTCTCAAATAACAATGTACATTTTTTAAACTTACTTTTTTCCATAGACCAAACTAATGTCGTCTGCTATAAGTAAACTCGTTCCCTTGTTTCTGAAACTTCAGTAATACTAACCCATTAATACAAGCGAAACTCCAGACGTTACATCCTGTACACTAAAATAATTTACATAAAATAATTAACCAACAAAGAATTTAAAACAACTTACGTAATTCAATCTAACGTATCTGTTGCGTAATAACTAGAGACCAGAAAAATTCGCGGATTCATTTCGGAACGAAGCTAGAATTCAAAACACGTGTGTTAATAAAACATCAGCCATTGGTCCACACAGTGTTTCACACCTCCTGGGGAGCGCTGGCCCCAATCGTCGCCTTCCACTGTGACAGCAGACAACCAATGTGCAGTTTATTTCGGCACATTTGTACATAAGACTGTAGAGTCTAGCCTGCAGGTCATTGAACTCGCGGATTTTTCAGGTCTCTAGTGATAACTGTTTCGCAGGGCCACTTTTTTTCCACGAAAAGATTCCACGACACGTTATTTCATTTCCTAGGGACGCCTGTTTTTCGCGAAAATATTCCACGATTAATTGTACTGGAAAACACGTTAGTTCATAAACAAGTCCGTGGTTGGATGATTTGAACTCTCGCGCGTCTGAGGTGTCTGCCAGCCAATGACGGAAGATCAGCGCTGGAGTAACTTAATTCCGATAGGCCCAGTCAAATAGAGAATGTATCATCACACAGGCAGCCGGCCGATAGTCAAAGGATACCTTCTCGTGTGCACGTGGGATTGTTGTATTATAACAACCGCTTTTCCAAAGACATTTGCTTTTTTTATTCAAAAACTGCGGTAGTTTACGACGATTATTGTATACAAGAACGTCGGTTTGGAAATTAAGTTTGCTATAATGCAAAGCAATCTTCCTTCTTTACTTTAAAACAAACAATTTAAATAAAATATGTTATCAGATAAATGTTTTAATTTTAAAAGTGTTAAAATTACTTTCCCACTGATACAAGGTCAATATTATTCAAAAAAAGTTCCTTGAGGTAGTTTATTCTTTGGTGTGAAGGAAGCTTTTTTTTACAACGACCTACATCTCCCCTACCCCCTGCCGCTGAAGTTTTTGTGGTGAGATTCAACAGGAGATTTCGTCTTGTCGTCGCCTGTACCCATCTCTCAGTTTGGGTTAAACAGTTTTTAGTGCTCTGTCTTGGGTATGCTTGTCCGCTGACAGTACGGATCTTAACGATTCGATTCCTGTTCTGATTTTTGTTTACTCAGTATATATGTCCCCCTGTTTTTTGTCGACTACTGGAATCCAGCCATCCGGTTGCCTTATCTGTGCCGTTCATCTATCTACGGAGGATTTCTATTTTTTTTTTTATAGTAAAAAGGATCGTGGCAGCCGTCTTCCCTACGGAAAGGTAATGGGGAGCTTCCGAAAGAATTATAGAAAACAACTGCAGCCATAATTGTCGATCACAACCGGTCAACGGTACATTCGTAACGTTATTTTGCAATTTTCTGAAATGCATTGAACACAGCATTTTTAAATCCCTGCAATTTTATTTATGCTTCAAACGTTAATTATAAAAGTTTTGACATCTTTAGCTGCTCTACGCACAGCTGTAAGAAGTTAAATTGTAACATTAATTCAGGGACTAGTTTTTACATTTCGTAGGGTATCGGCTACTTACATTTCTGTGAGCCAGTATGAGCGCTTAGGGAACAGATCTCGTCAAGCCTGCTTCTATTTCTGCTCGATTCTGTAATCTTTTCGCAAAATTTCCTAAATATTTTACTTGCTGGTATTATCATATCATACTATACATTTCATTTTTGTAGTTGGGTGTTTGTTTGTTACTTTGTAAAACCCCTACAAATTTTCTTCACAATACTGTTAAAAAAAAATCCTTATGTTGAATTTATGGTTTCTAATTTAATACTGCCTTAATACTTAAGATATCGCATAACTTTTACGTATCATGCAAAGTATGAGATTTTTTTTTTTGCCAGTCTACTAATATGATTTTTGTAGNATATCGCATAACTTTTACGTATCATGCAAAGTATGAGATTTTTTTTTTTGCCAGTCTACTAATATGATTTTTGTAGCTCACCCAAGGTTTGCCACCGAGCTAATAATTTTTATTTTTTATTTTTAGTTAGCTCGATAATATTGTACTGTGTTTTTGTTGCACGAAGATCTGTAACTTCAATGCAATATTCTTCTAAAATGCATCCAATAATTTCTACCTGAGAGCCGGTTTGTGAACTCTTTTGTCTCCGACGACTGATTCTAGCCTAACGAAGACGTTCAAGGTCTTTAACAAAATTGTAATCGAGGAGTGGCGTTCTGGTTACATTTCAAGATGCTTCATTACGCTAAAATTTCGGCAAAAAATTTTAATTCTTCTACAGGTTATGAAATTAAAATTTTTCACTTGAACAAAATCATTTATTTCGCTGCATACATTATAAGGAGGGGGGGGGGCATGAAGTCGATAACGCCCACTTAAATAGGTGATTATTTCCAATTACTGTAGTATGTAAACTGGTATGTGCAGAGAAAATAATGATTTCACTTGGATTTTTTTTAATCAACCCAAATAGAATGTCTAACCTTAACTGCGTGTATTAAATTTTTTAGTTTGTGCATTGAACAAGGTACTTACAGTAATGTTGGTAAGCGAACCATGATGACGTCTGCAATTAATTGAAAATTTTTGGAATGAACATTTGAGAAAAGTCCGTGTTCCCAACAGCACATACATTTATTTGCAAAAAAAAAAAANGAAAATTTTTGGAATGAACATTTGAGAAAAGTCCGTGTTCCCAACAGCACATACATTTATTTGCAAAAAAAAAAAACCAATTACCATGAACGAGTTGCGTAAGTACAACTAAGGTTGCCACACAGTATCTTCAAGTCCCAACATGTGTCCCATTTGTGTTTAATGAAGTTTGCTTGCGCAGATGTGCCTCTAGGGGNCACAGTATCTTCAAGTCCCAACATGTGTCCCATTTGTGTTTAATGAAGTTTGCTTGCGCAGATGTGCCTCTAGGGGGCATACGTGTGGCTTCATCATTCATTTCTGCAAGACACCGAGTATTGCCTTAGTAGCAGTGCGAGTCGCAGAACCAAGGTCAGCGAACACGCGACGTGCCCCGACGTCGCATTTGCTCAGCTGGATGAGTTTGAGAGAGGCCTCATCGCCGGCCTCCGAGAGGCAGATTGAGACGTTTCGGCGCATTGCTCGCCACTTGAACCGTTTTGCCTACTCTGTGAGTAGGCAAGTGGGAACAGGAGGGCACACGCACCCGTCGAGAAGGCTCGGGTCGACCTCGGTGGTCCACCAACAGGAAGGATCGTTTCATCGTGCGACACACTATAAGCACTCCACAGGCAACATCCAGGGACATGTCATGGCAGTCGTGGGTATGCTTGTGTCCATCAGTACCATATCCAGGTGACTAACAGAGCGAGATCTGTCGCCGCGGCATCCCTTACGACGCCTACAACTACAACCTGAACATCGCCGAGCACATGCGGTCTTCTGCCGGGAACGGGCAGCATGACAGCTTGCGGACTGGCGACAGAAGACGTTCAACAATGAACCGCGGTTCTGCCTGGATACAGACGACCTCCGAAGTCGAGTCTGGAGACAGGATGTGCCAGCGCTGTGATCCACGCTTCGTTGTGGAGCGGCATACCGCACCAACTAGAGGTTTAGTGGTGTGGGGCGCCATTTCCTACGATTCTTACGCCTCACTGTTGGTGGTTGAAGGAACCTCGACATCGTAGCGGTACGTCCAGATAATTCCGCGACCATGTGCGCTCCCCTTCCTGGTGCAGCTTGACAACCCCCTCTTCCAGCAGGATAATGCCCGGCCTCATACAGCATGGGTATCTCTGGCCTGCCTACGTGATGGCACAATGCTTTCTTGGCCAGCCAGGTCCTCAGACCTCCCGCGTATCGAGAACGTTTGGGAACAGATTGGACGGCAACTACGGCGGACTTGGAGGGACAGTTGCGCCAGGATCTTCCTCAGGAGAACACCTTACGTCTGTGTGCCTCCATGCCCGACCGTATCTCCGCCTGTCTCCATGCTACAGGTGGTCCAACACCACACTAAGTGCATCCTGCAAGTGTTGGCGCCCTGCAATGCATGCTTGGGGTGGTATAATATTCTTATGTTTTCTGTCCTACATACTATCATGTCCTGTGCCTGTACCCACCTACGTCCTTCTGCGATGGCAACTTCAGGGTGATCAATTTTTCGCAAATGAGTATATTTTAGTGGATACAATGACCGGATCTCTAACTAGTTAAGTTGGTAGCACCATAGGAAAATTGGTTTCACGTATTAATGTCATATTAGACTAATATATTCGGGACGTTGTGTTCTAAACTTGTACAGGTGGTTTTAAGACGTAATGTTGCCCATTACCTTTACAGCATCGATAATTACGTGCTTAATTTGATGGATAGTGTCTGTCCTACATTTCCATGCCGAGTAACTACATCTGGAGAGCTGCCACAGCTGCTTGCAAGAGAAGGACAATTTCTTGTTTGTCGCTTTGAGTTGACAAACAAATAACTAATACTAGGGATAGCCTGTGCGAATTTCGCCAGTTCCTGCGGCAATGACCTAGAATTATGACTCCCATGCAAAATTAGTAGGGACACCTGATTTTGGCGAAAAGATTTCGCTACCAGTTGTATTTCATAACAGTCTATCTTAAATTATTTTTTGTGATTTGATGATCTAGTTGTTACGTGTATTAGGTGAGTGAACGCGAATCACAGACGTACAGTATCGGAGTCAGCTAATTCTGATTGGCCAGGCAAGTGAGAAAAAGTCTTTCCACAAAGACACGCAACCAATAAGCAAAGTAAAATCGCTGTTATGTCCATACGATATTGAAATCTAGCATGCGCGAAAACCTTTTCGCGAAATTCGGGTGTCCCTGAAGGCAATTATAGTTTATTGATTGGTTGCTGCTACGAGGAGAAGTTGATATTTCTGATTCACCGTAGCTTCACGTGATACAGCTACGTCATTTCTGTTTGTCGTTGACTAAAGGGTCGTCCCGGCTGTATCAACTACTATGGTCAAATCATAAAAGGATTACAGTCATTGTGCCACCACTTTTTCATTTGGCCGATTCGACCACTCTGCCGATTTCGACGGGATTTGACATAGTGGTGTCTCTTTGGACCCTCCTTCGGCTGATATATTAGTTAAGCCCTTTTGGAGAAAAGTCTGTACAGTACAGTTATGTGGCCGTGGTGGCCGCAGTTTTCGGCCGATATTGACGGGATGTGACAAACTGAGTTCAAGTGTTGAAATCACGTAGTTTGTTGGCATGCACTGCAGGTACTTGTGCTCATCACTTCTCCTGCAACCAATGAACAACGCGCTGCGTACTCCATGATATTGGCATTAACCAATCACGTCAGAGAGATGTAGAAAATTCCACTAATCAGGCTAGCCACAAGGAGAACTGGACTTCCTTTTAAAATCAATTAAACACCTGGCCTGGCGGTTGAACTGCGTTGCAGTTCGTTTGAAATACTGGGGTTTTTGACTAAACTATTAAACGTGCACCCATTACGTTTACCTAAGACAAGACATAATTGGAGATAGCGAGTTTATGCCGAAAAAAAATTAGCTTACTGTAGACTTTAATATTACAAGCATCCAACAGCAAATTGTCTACTGCCATACTGCCATTGGCTGCTGTCTGCTTGAGAAAACGTTTTCATATTTGACCGGGCCACGCAGAATCCGGCAACATCGGCACTGCTCCTACGTGATTCGTGTGCAGACAGTGAACACGTGTCAAAAAGTAATTGGGGCCAGTGAATTTTCACGTAAAAATCGGAGCACACAATAGACTTCAATACTATATATACACCTCAGCTGTTGTTATACCTCCATTGGCTGCTGGTGCCGTATCCGTCTTTGACCAAGCCACTCAGTACTAAGTAACTCCAACACTGAACCTTCGTGATTCGTGCGCAAACGGTTAACACGGGTCAGAACATTTTTTTTTAGACAATCAAAGAATCTGGACGACCATACAGAGCTTTGGGCTGTATCTTGTCTCGAAATCTTTTCGCAAAATATCACTGCCCCTAAAAGTAATTTAGCCAATCAAGATAGGTAAACAACCCTACAGTGTTTTCAAAATATAACTTGTCTTGAATAATATTTTCACGAAATTTAGCCGTCAATGTTTGACAGGTCTATTTCAAAAGTGCTCAATTGATCGTGAACAGCCCTCAGCTCGGATGTCCAGCTGTTTAATTAAATTGCTTTGTGTGGTAATGCGGTAGATATTTCTAGGCTTTCTTTTTCCCCTTCTGTATTGTTATTGGCTCTGTGCTAATGACGTTCTGCGAGCGGGCAGGTGTGGCTACCGGCACGCGTCATGCAGGTGCACGTGGCCCGCCAGTCATTTGTCAGTCCGTCGCTGAAGAGAGCTCGCTGTCGGCTTCCTGTGCAACCTAACGCGGTTCACTCTCGTCAAGCTCGGGCCGAGTTTCGAAACCTCACTCTGCGAGTAAACTTTTCTCCTCGGCCGTCCCAGAACACCCTGATAGCGGACAGTGAAATTTCCCGGAAAGATTTCGAGAGAAGTTAACGCCTTCTCGAGCAGACAGCAGCCAATGACAATAGACAAATTTGTTGTTGGGTGCCCATAGCATTGAAGTCTGCCATGAACTCTTTTTCTTCCGCGAAAAATCACTAGCTCTACACATTGAGTAACTGCCTCACTTGCTGGCGGTGTCCCAAAACTGCAGAGTAATTACTCGGATCACCTTACCGGAGTAAAACTTTTACACGCACTATTTCAGTGAGTAACGAAGGGCAAACTGAAAATGGCGGGAATTTTAGTAGAATTAAATTGAACTGAAAGGAAATGTGGAAATTCTGGTTACAGTCACACGTGGGGAAATTACAAATGACGAGTGGGAAAATTAGTATTTCTATTTTAAAGGTTAACTTGTATAAAGGTTGCATTTTTATACATCATGTTTACGATTAACTTATGGCAAGTAAAGTTGTTTATGTATATAACTATTTTTTTTTTTTTTTTGGAAAATAGAGTATTTTGAGAAAGGGATAAATATATTTCGGAATTTACATTAGTTACTTAATCAGTTCATATTTGTAAACACAGAATGCTATTAAGATCATGCTCGTTCCGAAACCACATTTACTCTCGCTTTCCTAAGCCGCTACTCTCTGTTACTTCACTCTACTCTCAGAGTAACGTTTTGGAACGCCCCATCCCCCTTATGGGCCACTAATTTCTAAGATCACGCGTTGCCAACGCCAAAAATACCATGGAAATTTAATAATGTTTAAAAATCATAAACTTAGGAACAAACAAAGTACCTTTTGCCTTTGCTCAGTTTGTAACTACGAGCTTGTTAGAAATATAATTTCCCTTCTAATATATGGGAAAATACACAGCGACAATTTTTTTACAACTTCACTCGATAGTTGCACAGTTGCTGCCCTGTTACGCTGTTGTGTTTACCGAGATGACATCGTTGATTTTATTAGTGGTTTGCTAGAAGGACGTTTAAAAGACAAAGGTGTTTGAGAAATTGAGGAGTCGCTAGTCTTCAATTGCCTGATTGTACAAAGTCTAAGTCAACCCCCGAAGTAATGTGCACCAATTTCCAACTGGACGAACAGTAAGAAAAAACTTAAAACAAAAGTCGTTACCTAACAACGTTTACCTACACAAAGATTATCTCATCAGGTAGGCAATATCCGAATTCATAGTTTTTCATCGTACCAAAGTGCGTTGATGAATGTAGTTATGTCGGCTATATAACTGTGGCCTTTTTACATGTTGTAGTTCAGAATAAGAGCTCTGCGAAATATGTGGCAGTGTCGCCTCTCTGCTTTATTTTCTCTGTGGTTCAAACATCTAAGGTAGAAGGTAGAAGGACCATAGACTAAATATAAGGTAGACCGATCCCGCTGGTTGTGTACGAAAAATCTCCGTGATCCAACATTAAACTGCTTTTCTGCCAACACGACTAGCGAAAACGGCGTGGGTTCGATCTGAGGTTAAAACACTGTTTGGTAAACAAGTGCTTTGAGATGTGTTTCTACCTCATCTAACCAATTTGTAATGCAGTTTGATTAAATTAAAATTGGTAAAAATTATTGATTAGTATAATAGTGTTTGTAATTTAAAAATTAAGATACAAGCAAACACGATCATCAGTGTTCACAATGAGACTTTGACAGTTGTGTTCCTTTGGAGTAGATCAATGTTGGGTGCGTTTTGGGTACATTTTTAATCAATGAGAAGGACAGTGGCTTCCAAAACACTGCACTTAAAATGTACAACATGCATAATTCATTAAAAAATATAATGTGTGTGTGTAAATACAGGTGTAATTGTTTTCAAAACTCAATTTTTTGGGAAAAAGAAGGGAGGGCTTTTTGCAGCACCATGGGCACAAATATNAAAAAGGTCTTGACGCCCCTTATTAGGTTATTGCTCACATAAATGCGTATTTTAAAATGACAGTTCGCTTACTCCGAACAAGTCTTAATGTAACTAAGATTCATCAAACTACGCTAAATAATATGTTTTTTTTATATAAAAGCGTGAGTTTGTTGAAAATCGAAATGTACACAAATATTCCCGCCACTGCTCGACCACGTGCGTGATTTTGACATTTCTGTTGGCAAAATCGTGAGCCGGTGCTCGGGATATGAGCAGAAGACTGAATAAATCCAGTCAGAATCAACTTAAATGTTTGGTCGGATTAATCAGTTAACTAATTCTGGAACACACTATTAAGAAAAACTGACTTACTAACAGCAATAAATTAAAAGAAAAAAATCTCAATTAGTTAATTAGCTATCTCAAAACACTAGTGTACAGAAAGAAAAATATTTTGCATTCTTTTTAATTTTTTAGTGAAACATAATTTATGCATATCTTCCGTCTGTAACTGCTATATTGTTATGGATTTTTTCTTTCTTTTAGAAACAAGTTTTTTATACCATTCCAATAGTGAAATTCTATGTACGATACAGGATTTAGGACCATTAGTGAGTGCTGTACTTTTATGTTTCAANACCATTCCAATAGTGAAATTCTATGTACGATACAGGATTTAGGACCATTAGTGAGTGCTGTACTTTTATGTTTCAGTCAATGAAACTTTGCACAAGGCATAATACATTTGAAATTGTATAATGTGTATTATATAAAATTTTAAATTCATTATATTAAAATATCCTACAGAGAAAATCCAACAGTTTGTCCACTACATAGTGGAAACTGTAGAAGTTAACATTTAATTATTCTNAAATATCCTACAGAGAAAATCCAACAGTTTGTCCACTACATAGTGGAAACTGTAGAAGTTAACATTTAATTATTCTCAGTAATCAAAGGCCTATCTGCTTGTAATCACTTGAACTAATACGGAATTAATACTGACATGTATTTTCTGTTTTGATTTCAATATCTACGTAAAATTTTGTCGAAAAAATGTTGTTTACTTTTTGCTTGCAGTTTAGTGTTAGACAAAAGCGTTCATAAAATGACGGCCTAGTCGAATTTTTCAACGTTCATTGGCTTTTTGTTTGGTTATGATGTGACATTAAGTACGTTTTCTGTAATAGACTTTACGACAACGAGCAAGAACTACTCAAGTCTCTATGATGCACATGCGGTTGAGCTTCTGTCCGTCTACTCACTGTCTGGACTCTGAGAGGCATTTATTTATACACGTTATTGATGATGTCAGTAGGAAATATAATTATATTTACGACCTGTGATTATTTCCACCGTAAACGAATGATCGTAAAAAAGTTGGCCACCAAAAAATGTATTATTTTATATTTGTAAAAATTACTGTTCAACTTGTAGGAATTAAGTACCACTTCCTTGCCTAAAAAATTTAGAAAGCTTCTATTTTTTAATTTTTTTTTTTTTGCAAAATGGCATGCAAAAATCACCCTCTTTAGTATTTTGGTGATGAAAAAATTATATACACCAACTCACTTACCGAAACGCTATAATTCACACTGAAATATCACACTATGAGTTACTTCAAGAAATATTTAAATTAACTGCATAAAATATCTTCGTAATTTTAAAAAATTACATAATTAAGAACTTGTGCATCCTTTTATTTTTAACATTCTATAATTATTTTTCAAATGAATTTTATTTGAAAATTTAAATTTAAATTTTAAATTTTAGTTTAAATTTTAGTTTTCTGGGTTTGAGTCCCAAGTAAGGCACGTGTGTATTTGTAATTGTCTCACTACTGTTGCATATGTTTAAGGTTTCATCTCTAATGATATTGCTTTCAACGAGACAAGTACTACCTACCATCTCAGCTTTTAAGAAAACATTTTTCTTTGTTATAGTTAAAAAATATCAGTGCAAATCACGGTACATAGGCCCTAGTGACATAGTGTTTCTCTCTCTATCTATACATATCTCACTCTCTCGGGAAGTTTTACAGCGTTAGTAGTAGCAGAAAAATTATACACGTTTTCAATGTTATCATATTTCATACTAGTTACAGCAACAATAATGATTTTTGAATTTGCAGTTTACAACTGAAACGAGATTTTAATGTTTGAATACTTATTATAACATGTTTTGATGTGATGGCGGGACCACTACAAATCCGAAGTTGGCGTTAGAAGCGGGGACATGTCATGGCGTGGTGCTTGTTGCCGAACGAAGTGTTAATTTTTCTTCCTGCGGAAAAAAATACTTAAAATTACCACGCCAAGTTTGTACACGTTGGGGTTTTTTCAAACCTAGCTAGGCGAGTTACACTGTTGTGATAAATCTGTGTTTCCACGCAGGAATACGTATACTGTAACGCGTGTCGAGACCGCTGCCTGTGAAAGGGTATTATCGCATATCCGTTACGGTGGGGCCAGTGTGTGTGTGTGTGTGTGTGTGATATTGCCAATATTAGAAGTGAAAAATTTATGCTTTTTAACCGTAAATTGTATTATGACTTAATTAATTATTTGAAAGTCTCGTCTGTTTATTTATCACAACTTTGTAACTTCGCCCTAGGTGTTTGAAACACAATTGTGTAACGTGCTTACATTTCTGTAATTAGAATGTTTGCCACAATCCCAACAAATTACTTATTACAGCCAGAAAATTTTTAATGAAGCATTAAATAAACCCTAATAAAAACTAAGTACCTATGCAAAGAAATATGAGCAGGATGAAATATATGGTAGGCCTATTTGTGTGCATGTTCATCACTACCTTGAAAGTTTGTCGTTGCTACGTACAAAAAATAAGCGACACGAGTTGCGTGCTTGAATTCACTGTCTTTTTCGTTGAACTGGTTGCTCATTCGTTTTAATATTTATTCCAAATGAGGTCGTTATTTTAACAAAATAACCCAATACATCAGTAACAAGAGGTTAAATACTACAGTTCTCCCCCCCCCCCCCCCATCATAGCTGTAACAGGGTTAAACACAGTCGCGGCAAAATATCAATGTGTATTACGTGCAATATGATATGTTGTGTATAACAAATACGTTATTGTAAAATAATAACNTGTATATGCTAACAAAGTAAAATAATAACCGTTAAGAACTGTCGTCAATACAGACATTGTCAAAAAGTCATAAAGCTGATCTAAATATGGTTATAGGCCTAAATCGCAATCATTCGTAGGTATTGGTTTTAGAAATATGAGAGAATTCTTGATCATCTGTAAACAGTAAACAATGAATTTGAAAGTCAAAACATACAAGTCACATTGCGGTGTTTGTGTTTACGTGTAGTGGAAGGATACGTAATCGGCACCAAAAAGTTTTAACTTTAGCCGGGTTTCAGAAACGTGCGAAGTAACCGTGGAGGGCCTATATAAGACATAGTTATCATGTAAAATATTATCAAACCGAGTGCGCACGAATGCGATGCGTTGTCCCTTTTGGTGTAATTTTCTATACTTGCTTAACCCGTTCGATCACGCGTTAATTTCTGAGTTTAAGTGTTACGATCACGTATTTTTTTTTTTTTTTATGCGCTGTATTTGTGCTCGGCACTTGTCTAGCAAACATCGTGAAAATCGCGTTGCGTGCCCGATGACAGTTACAGTAACCGTTCATGTCCGGGAGGCGAAGAAATTGCCAGAAGGAAGTTGAGTACAGCAACGGTCATAAATATCAGTCACGTGCAACGTTGCCAACGATCGTGGACACTGTGATTGAAAGTGTTAATCTTTGCACGAGGCGGAGGAATACGTTGAAAGTAGAACTCGAGCAGGGCTTTAGGAAAGTTGGAAGTAACCGTGAACGGACTACCGTTCTCGGGACGCAAGTCGTGGGAGACGTTAGGAGGGCCAACCGCGGAAACGCAGGGCTCCGCCATCTGTCGGCCATCACGCGGTGTCGCGCCGAGATGCGGCGCTGATAACGCTAATTGCAGACGTNGCCCAGGGGTAATGACGTTCCACTGCGACGCCGAGCTGATAGCGATCTGGCGTACAGATCGCGTGGTTCGGCGACCGTCCTAGCGGGACCACCGGCCAACTGTCGCCGGACTCGGCCACGCTGCCCTGCGACTTCACACCGTTACACGGATCCGGTGTACAGTGAAATCCGAATGAGGAAATAACGCGCTCAAGTCGAAAACGAGTCGTGGCGAGTCCGTTGCCGCTGCACGAAAGAGTGAGGGTTGTTCAGTAAAGCAGTGACAGCGGCCGAGAGCGGTTGAGCGGGAGCTGCTCCGCGTGTGCATATTAATCTGTCCAAAAAAACGTAGGTCGCGCAGCGCGGTATTTAACAATGCGTTAGTACGGAAGCTGTCATCAGTTCGGCCTGTATAGTCCCAGAGGTGACTCGTGGTTTCCCTCCCTCCAGAAGGCGAGCACTCTGGAGAGCCCTCCCCTACACTGCCTCCCCTATCTACCCTCCTTCAAAAGCCGCGCGAAGATTATTTCCTTATTTGAGCTTTAGTGTACCTGAAGCTGTTTTGCATATCCAATACTCGGAAGAGAGGAAGCGATAAGGGCGACGCTAACACGCGCGCCTAGCGCTCCAACGCCCCTACATGAAAGACGCTGAATTCGGCTTGCGGTGTTTACATCGTTGCGCTATACTGTANGCCTAGCGCTCCAACGCCCCTACATGAAAGACGCTGAATTCGGCTTGCGGTGTTTACATCGTTGCGCTATACTGTACAAATTACACCTGTAACAGTGGGACTTCATTACACCCGATCAAATCCCACTGATTTAACTGCAGACGTGTAAGCAGTTGTATTTTTCTCCTACCTCTGAACGAAGTTGCACAGGTAGACTCTAAAAATGAGATTTATTTTTTTCATTTCACGGTATTTTTTCTCTTCGACTATAGCTAATTAGGATAAAAGACACACCTTAGAATTTGCAGTACTATATTTTGAAAACTATAATCATTTGACTACAAATATTTGCATTTATTATGTGGTTTAAGAGAAACTAATAAATACCTACTCCATTGCATCATTGGAGAAGTTTGGTAGAAAACATGTGAACCTACACCTGCTGGATATTCTGCAGAGGCGTGTAAACACGAAAAGCATTTAAGAAACTTTTCGCGCCCAAAGACAAGTTTATTTGATGTTGTGTTTGTATGGAGCCAATTGCCCCATTTTCCTGGGCCAATGGGAATTCTGACAAGCTACAACTGAACCTCNATGTTGTGTTTGTATGGAGCCAATTGCCCCATTTTCCTGGGCCAATGGGAATTCTGACAAGCTACAACTGAACCTCTACAACTGAACTGCAAAGTGCCTAGCCGGAATCAAAAATGCATCATCCAATTACGAAAATGATTAGGACGCTGCAGTGTTTTGGAAAAATATGTTGGCTCAAAGTTTTCTCCGATATTTCAGGGTCTCTAGCCACCGTCTTTACTGAAAGGGTTTTCAAACTTCCGGACACAAATTATTAACCAGTTCAGCCCGTAATTTATTTACGAGCTCAAATGTTGCAATCGTGCAATACGTCAATACGTCGGTGCGTCGAGCGTGTTCCTCGCAGCCGTGTATGCGACGAGCTGGGTTCTCGACCTTATCAGCGTTGGCTGCTCACGAACGAGAGCNGCGTGTTCCTCGCAGCCGTGTATGCGACGAGCTGGGTTCTCGACCTTATCAGCGTTGGCTGCTCACGAACGAGAGCTGCGGAAACCAGCACAAACGTACCACAAGAAACACCCGAGCATTGACCGTTGCTGTGTACAGCGCCGATCATAATTAGTCTTCATCTGCAACATGTTCACGATCGTGCAGACGGCGACTGAACCACAGAAGAGATAGAGACGGGCGTTATTTAATGTAACGGTTATGATAAACTGCTACAAAATTGGTAACGTGTTACGTGATTAACACGTTCCACTGTTTATTCAGTTGTTTTTTGGAACGTGTTGGATTTCCTCGCTTAAACCAATGCTTGATTACTGCGCATGCGTAAAATGTATTTTTTTTGTACGTATCGGGATGCAACAGTGCGCATCCGCAAACGTTACATCTTGAAACTCCGAGCTTTGGAAATGTTTCACAATGACTTGTTACGAAAACAGCATATTACTGGAACGTGTTCGTTACTTGGAACTGGAACAATGGAACGCGTTACGTGAAAGTAACTATTTGGCCAATCCCCATAAAGAGACAAAATAACGTTGCGGTTCCTTCGATGTGGCGGTACTCATTCTCTGATTGGTTTTGCGAGGGCCTGTGACGGGCCTTGCGTCCGATTGGTTATCGCGCGCTGCAAAATGCAACCTATTGGCTGGGCTGCCTGCGGCTGGCAAGTAAGTTACCAGGCGCTGTTGGCGAACGGTTAGCGACGCCATTTTGGTTGCGTGTGCGCCTGGAGCCCATGAAACAAGCGGATGTTTCGCCTCTGCGTTATTATTTACTCTGTGGCTGAACGGGTTAAATCCGCGGGGTGATCGAGCTGTGGGCTGCGCACAGTAAAGTGAGCACTTTCCAGGTCCGTGCTCGAATGGAGTGGAGAGATTTGGGCGGCTCTTAACATCGACGTCTTGAGAGCCGACCGTACTTGGAAGTTCCTTTCATCTTTTATCCTTTCGCCAACAATTAGTATAATAATTGCCATGTTACTAGCCAACACAGTAAATGCATTTTGTAGCCCTCAAAAGTTAACCATCAATAAAATATTATTTTCTCGTTATTGGGTTTGCTAGGAGAGCCTTAAAAGTGCTCATTTTACCGTGAATAGCCTATAGTATAGTATATTCGCGGTTTCTTCACACTTTTTTTTAAATTAAACCTTTGAAAAAATCCTCCACTATGACGCGTTTGATTGTTTCCTAAATATGTCATGTATTTTATACGTGTGTTAACGTAAAAGTAGGCCTACCTTAATTTTGGTTCATTTTAACTAATTACAATATTTGATCGATAAATTATAATATTCGCTTTATAATTAATATTAAATAAAACGGAGAGAGTATACGTGTGTTGGTGATACCTAGTAAGAAATAGTTTTTATGCAAAATATTATCAAACAGAGTGCGCACGAATGCGGTGCGTTGTCCCTTTGGTGTAATCTTCTAGACTCAGTTAGGCTTTGTCAGCACGAGGCAGAGGAACATATCATCAAGGAAGTAGAACTTCAGCAGGACTTCAGAAAAGAATGTGCTGTAGCTATAGTCGGTTCACGACGGGAAGAAACTTTTGAAAGTCAACCTTTGAAAAAACACCCTAGCCGTTAGCTACATGCATATAACATTACAAACAGCGGCGAGCGCGGATACAGTTATGCCGTTAGGTTGCCAGCACAAAGAGAGGAAATATTTCTAAAGTTTTAACGTAATTGTTAATTTATCACTTACAAATGGATTTCGAAAAGACTTGTATCTTATTATGCCAATTATTAATGACGTGATGCTAACGTACTTTGATTTCAATGTTTCTTGCATACTCACAAGATCACGCTCAAGGTGAAAGTAGAGCGGCCATTTGTTTACAAACCTTCGTTCCGTGTGTTGTTGGCGAGATGTGGTCGACACACGTGCCAGAGAAATGGTGCGATTATCTTGTTTAACCAATAATAATTCATTTGCTGGTTTTTTTAATTTTTTACTAATATTCTCTCTTTATTATTTCTCGTTGTGCCGATTTCTTTCGTTTCTGATACCTGTATAAGAGATTACTCGTAGTGCGTTCTCACGTGTTTAATATTTTTTAAATTTATTTCAGGTTTGCTTAAAATTTTATTTATTGTATTTTACATTATATGTTGCGGTAGTTTTTGTGTGCAGTCATGAGTTCTAGCAAGGTGAATAAAAGAGAAGTCACCAACGCCAACAGGACATCATTAACCTCACCGAATCTTTGTATTCCCTAATTAGGCGAAGGGAAATGAAACCCTGCAACGTCGTGGAAAGAGCGGCAGAAATGTTGAAACGCTTCAGATCCACAGTTCTAAGGTATGTTAAAATATTTGTAGTATTAACCATTGTGTTTGCAAGTTGTGTGTGCTAAGGTCAATTATATTGGCCTACGAAATGTGTTTCCAAGAACATAACGAAAATTTGTTAATAACTTGATAACATCTTCGAACGTTGTCTACGTGTCTTTTTAAAGTTTTATTTGGGTAATTATTAAGTTTAGGGGGCTTTTCTGTAAAAAAAAATAACAATAATTTCACGGAAAATAGTATATTTCCACCCCACTAATGATGCAGAACACGAATATACGACGGGCATTAACGTCCGACTAATTTCGTAATATGTGCCCGCCTAACCTAACAGAACCTAACCCCAGGGTGGGTGAATCACTAACTTATTTTACATTTTTAAACTAACCTAGGATTGTTGGGTTTTACACTAACCTAGGATTNGTTGTCTACGTGTCTTTTTAACGTTTTATTTGGGTAATTATTAAGTTTAGGGGGCTTTTCTGTAAAAAAAAATAATAATTACACGGAAAATGGTATATTTCCACTCCACTAATGATGCAGAACACGAATATACGACGGGCATTAACGTCNGCGTGTTCCTCGCAGCCGTGTATGCGACGAGCTGGGTTCTCGACCTTATCAGCGTTGGCTGCTCACGAACGAGAGTTGCGGAAACCAGCACAAACCAGACTATCCACAAGGAACACGCAAGAAACACCCGAGCATTGACCGTTGCTGTGTACAGCGCCGATCATAATTAGTCTTCATCTGCAACATGTTCACGATCGTGCAGACGGCGACAGAACCACAGAAGAGATAGAGACGGGCGTTATTTAACGTAACGGTTATGATAAACTGCTACAAAATTGGTAACGTGTTACGTGATTAACATGTTCCACTGTTTATACAGTTGTTTCTTGGAACGTGTTGGATTTCCTCGCTTAAACCGATGCTTGATTACTGCGCATGCGTAAAATGTATTTTTTTGTACGTATCGGGATGCAACAGTGCGCATGCGCAGACGTTACGTCTTGAAACGCCGAGCTTTGGAACACTGAACAACGTAATCGTTATTTCCCGGAACGTCAGGACGGGCGAGAAATGTTTCAAGGTAACTTGTTTACAAAAATAGCACGTTACTGGGAACGTGTTCGTTACTTGGAACTGGAACAACGGAACGCGTTACGTGAAAGTAACTATTTGGCCCATCCCCATAAAGAGACAAAATGACGTTGCGGTTCCTTCGATGTGGCGGTACTCATTCTCTGATTGGTTTTGCGAGGGCCTGTGACGGGCCTTGCGTCCGATTGGTTATCGCGCGCTGCAAAATGCAACCTATTGGCTGGGCTGCCTGCGGCTGGCAAGTAAGTTACCAGGCGCTGTTGGCGAACGGTTAGCGACGCCATTTTGGTTGCGTGTGCGCCTGGAGCCCATGAAATAAGCGGATGTTTCGCCTCTGCGTTATTATTTACTCTGTGGCTGAACGGGTTAAATCCGCGGGGTGGTCGAGCTGTGGGCTGCGCACAGTAAAGTGAGCACTTTCCAGGTCCGTGCTCGAATGGAGTGGAGAGATTTGGGCGGCTCTTAACATCGACGTCTTGAGAGCCGACCGTACTTGGAAGTTCCTTTCATCTTGTATCCTTTCGCCAACAATTAGTATAATAATTGCCATGTTACTAGCCAACACAGTAAATACATTTTGTAGCCCTCGAAAGTTAACCATCAATAAAATATTATTTTCTCGTTATTGGGTTTGCTAGGAGAGCCTTAAAAGTGCTCATTTTACCGTGAATAGCTGATAGTATAGTATATTCGCGGTTTCTTCACACTTTTTTTTAAATTAAACCTTTGAAAAAATCCTCCACTATGACGCGTTTGGTTGTATCCTAAATATGTCATGTATTTTATACGTGTGTTAACGTAAAAGTAGGCCTACCTTAATTTTGGTTCATTTTAACTAATTACAATATTTGATCGATAAATTATAATATTCGCTTTATAATTAATATTAAATAAAACGGAGAGAGTATACGTGTGTTGGTGATACCTAGTAAGAAATAGTTTTTATGCAAAATATTATCAAACAGAGTGCGCACGAATGCGGTGCGTTCTCCCTTTGGTGTGATCTTCTAGACTCAGTTAGGCTTTGTCAACACGAGGCAGAGGAACATATCATCAAGGAAGTAGAACTTCAGCAGGACTTCAGAGAAGAATGTGCTGTAGCTATAGTCGGTTCACGACGGGAAGAAACTTTTGAAAGTCAACCTTTGAAAAAAACACCCTAGCCGTTAGCTACATGCATATAACATTACAAACAGCGGCGAGCGCGGATACAGTTATGCCGTTAGGTTGCCAGCACAAAGAGAGGAAATATTTCTAAAGTTTTAACGTAATTGTTATTTTATCGCGTACAAATGGGTTTCGAAAAGACGTGTATCTTATTATGCTAATTATTAATGACGTGATGCTAACGTACTTTGATTTCAATGTTTCTTGCATACTCACAAGA
>NQII01002781.1:412381-437888 GCA_002778355.1 Clitarchus hookeri
CGTCAGCGGACCCCGCGCTCCCGGTGAGGATGGATCCGCCTGTGTCCACCCCGCCCGGCACGCGTCCGCGCCACTCGCCACTTTCCTGGAGCCCTGCTCGAGTTGTACACTCTCGGCGTGTCTTTCCGCTTCGTGCATACAAAGTCTAGAAAATTACACGAAAGGGAAAGCGCACAGCATTCGTGCGCACTCAGTTCAATAGCATTTTGCAAAACAACTATTTCTTACTAGGCATTACCACAACGCCTATTTTCTCTCAGTTTTTATTCATACTAATTATAAACGCGATATTATAATTTATGGATGAAATATAAATAAACCCTCAATTTAATCAGACATAATATATCTCTATGTTTAGGGACCTGCATATAAAATGGGAATTAATGTTTAAAAAAAATCCCTTCTCAATGATAAATTTTAAAGATAACTGTTTCAAACAAAAAAACATTCAACCCAGCTGTCTTATAAAACACTGCCACCTTGAGAAATTTTTAAAATATTTATGTTTTCACCATTTTTTGTAAAATGTAGATTTTAAAGTTAAATTTAAGAAAATAAATACGCTCATTATACAACTTAGCAATATTTCTTAACGTGCAAGTATTCGTTAACAAATGCCACGTATAATACTTTTTTGTTTGAAACGTTTATCATTAAAAATTGACGCATTAAGGAGGATCAGTTCCTGCACTCTTGGATTTTCATTATTTTTGCTAGCTCCATTTAAGAACGATTAATGAAATGTTTAGCACATTACATAAATAATATCTCCTTAGGCTTACTAAAAACTATTACACGTCTCCACAGAATTTCTTTTTCTTTTTTTAAATACTAGTGATTGTAGGCCAAAAAACCAATACATTTTCCTTGTTTTCTGTTACAGAAATGGTCCTGACTACAGCAATACACGTTTTAGAACACACTCAATGTGATGTCCTACGCTTTGTCGAAGCCGAAAATAAAATACAAAATCTGTGATGAAATTCACGGTGAAAATTCCAAAAATCCAAGATGGCGGAGAGTGAACCCCTCTAATAAGGAATGTATTTAACATTGATTGCCCATTTGAACTCTACAGCTGCATGGTCGGCAGGAATCACCTTCAAGAGAAGTATAAAACGCCTAAGATATGTAAAATAATTACGAAACAACAAAACATGTCACACACGGGGCGATTTTTCAAAGGTTTGATTAAAAAAGTGTGAAGATACTCCGAGTACATTACTATACTCGAATCATTCCAAGCTTGTATTGCTGCTCCTGTCCGAGTTCTTTGGAGGTATTGATAGGTTGTGTTGTCGACCACCGACACATCACTCGAGAGTAGGGACGGGACACCATTATTTTTCTCTGCGAAAATGGTTTCTACGTAACTGGTTTCCAAAACACTTTAGGTTTTAAAATATTTCCGCTATTGCACGGTTTTTAAACACTTTGAGCGCTGCTGCCGTAATGCCACGTTGCTTGAGTATAACTGAGTTTCCTATTGGCTAACGCGTGTGTGTGACGTAGTTGTACATGCTTTGGTTTAACCATCTCGGCTTCAGCATGCGAACGTCTCGGCTGGTCGCCATGGATCACAAAGAAGCGTTGAAATGCGAAAGGGGTGGAGTTGTTTTTGTAAAAGTATGTTCCTTGCAGAATTTATTGCTATCTTCAACCTGATTTCGCTTCAATTTCCGTGGCCTTCGTTAATGTTTGAAATGTCATCGTTTCAAAACACCCTACAGCGTTAGGCCATCAATTTACAGATTTTAAATATTTTATTCAGTAATGTTAGGCTCAATAATAATTACTGTTCTACTCTTTTATTAGTAACTGATTTAGATTCGGGTCATTATACAATTAAAGTATTTTCCTGCAAACACATGTTTCTCAAAACGTCAAGCCTTATTTAGGCACATTTGAAGAACATTTTATTTCCGTGCGGATATTACTTAGTTATCTTATTTCAGTAACCTAATATTTTTCATTTACCCTTAAAAAACTAAGGGTAGGATTAAGCCTCTTCGGACTCAATTACCGCGATATGGGTTCCATTCTAGAAATGTTTTAAACGTACGCCTGTCGCAGATGTAAGCAGAAGCATGTAACCCCAAAATTGTAAAGCAATTTTGAAAGATATGATTATTAGCATTTCTATCAGACAAAATAAAACTTCTGGTATTTTAATAACAAAGTACAAAAACGCGTTCTTGTGTATACGAACAATATAAGTGCTTGTAAAATGTAACAGTAATCTCTCGTGTGCCGTACAAGTAACACCTTTAAAACGAACATTGCTGTGTTACGAGTTATGCCACAGCAATTACAAACATAACGTATTATATTTACTTAACTATGATATGATCTTCACATACAAAACATATACTTTTGTTGCGAATTGCTGAGTGTTTCACGTCTCTTAAGACTCTACTAAGTTTAGACACGCTTCACTGAGAACAATTGCAGGTATCTTTGAAGCGTGGCGTGTACATGGGATACCCTGTATAACTCAGGTGGCCTAGTGGCGACATCTTATCCCGGAGTAAATGCCGATGTACTTCTGCTTGGTGGAACCATGCAACAACGTTGCTGTTGTTCGGTGATGCAGCAATAACTTTAAAGCACCCCGGAACAACAAAGTATAATAAACATTTCAAATGCTCGCGTAACTCGCTACGGCACCTGCATGTAAACTAGCAAGGACAACATGGAGTGAGACTCACATGCACACCACCATGGCGGTGTCCGGGTTTCCCCATGCAAAATGCTAGACGCTTTTGAAATGCGTTACTCTCAAGTTAAACGCGCACAAATAAAGGACCACGGTGGGAGTCTTAAAACGCATCTCCCTATCATACGGTAAGACGAAGGGAAAAATAGCCAAGATCCCCATTCATATATTTTAAAGGACGCAATGATTAATTTACTCCCAGTAAAGGAAAACTATTCCAATGTCTTAACGTCACATTGAAAGTTTTACGTTTAAATTTAGGGAAACCAAATTTATTTAATGTCGTTTCTGTTTGTCGTGTCTACATAAGTTTATGTATTAGAATATTAGTAATGAGTTAACATTCCTAGATACGTTTCAGCTATACTTGATGTGCGCATGAATAAAGCGAATAGGTCAGTGAATGCAATAGTTTTGCATATGGCGGAATAATACGAAGTTGAAAGAAATGTAGATCCTAAGCAGGCCTTAGAAAATTCTCAATTGATCGCGAACAGCCTAATTAAAGTCCATCACATACGTAAACCAACGTATGCAACTTACGAATAATATTTATATGCCAAGAAAATAAAAACACTGTGTGAAGTATTACAACTATAAATGTGTTAAAAACGGTGTGAGTTGTTTTTATAATTCATATAGACAAAGAATAAACGGAATTCACTTATCACTAATTTATATAATAAAATTTTAATAAAACATCATGAGATTGGAAATTTTTTTTTCTTTCGCTTATGCAGATCTGTGTTTACATCAAAATGACTTGCTTTAAGGGAGGGATTTTTTCCCAGGGTTAAATTTAATAGTGCATAATTCATTGGAAACAGATTGTACACTCGGCTATGGGAGTATTTGCAATGAGCATATATAAGAAGTTAAACATAGTTCTCTGAAGTTACAGCAAGGGCTCTTTGCTCTCAGATTCCTCGCTAAGGGTCTGTTGACAAGTGTTAGTACTGTAGTGTAGATGTTGGTTTTGAGTGCGACTGTGGGACTCGCTCGACTATACGTGAATTTCCCTCGCTGCTGACGACAGTGGCGCCATCAAGCGCACAGTAGGCAGTCCCTGGTTTCGCGGTTAGCTGCCTGCAAGAGCAAGCAACTCTACTCTACCAGCTGGCCGTTGAGAGTATGATGGTGGTTCATAGGCTTGCTACCGCGCATGCTCGCAGCATTTCGACTATTTCTTTCTCGCAATTTCGGTCGCTGTTTTCTAATGGTATTCGACAAGGGTTGAGCGATACACGTCACCCCAGATGAGAACAGATTCCATTTCCCTAAACGTCTTATGGGTTAAAAGCTGCTTAAGGGTCGAAATTTGTTTCCTAGATTTTGAGAATATTTTATAATTTTGTGTCATAATATTGATAGTAACTAGATAAAAAATACCATATCGTTTGAAGAATGATGTAAATCATGTTTTTTTTTTTAGCGTAAATGTGAGAATTTGTACATACTAAATAATATTTAACGCAAAACTGGGTTCAACTTATTTTTCTCCCAGTACCAGTTTCACGTGTATAACCGCAATCAAAGGTTACCTCATTATTTAATATTTCTTTCACTCACACGGGAAAATAAGAGTATAATTGGTGACAAAGAAAATTCAAAAATTCCCTCAGGCAGTCCTCTATGTCATGCCAAGCTTTGGTTTTTAATGCCCGACCACTAAGTTTGATTACGAAGATTCTAAAAAAAGTAAAATCCAATGGATTCCTCCACCTTAACTTATTCAACCATTGTACTTAATTGTGTACATAACGCACGTTTGGGTAATTTTTGGTACGTACTGTACACTGTGGCTCAATAGCCAATCATATCCCCGTGAGCATCTAATACGTAAACCATGTTACTGGGATAGGTTAATATTGGTTCGTATTACTGTAGCAGAAGACGAAGTCTACAGCTCATTGGCTGTGACAACGAAACAAGTGTTTTGCCAATTAAAATACAGCACGCATCGTAAAATTTCTTGTTTGCAACACCAGGAAAAGTAAAATAATGTGTGACCAAAACTGTTAACATGGCTGCCTGGTACGGGACCGGCTGAGTGAAAGGATAGGGTTTTACATGCTTAATGAGTTTATGCATGTCTCCGCCACCTTTCGCTATATAGCTTTCAAACAAAAACACTTTGTTGATCTTTGCGTGGGCAACATTTCTACGAAAAGCTTAATTTTTTTTTGCAACGTTTTAATACCCTGAAAACTGATGCTTAATGGATGTTTATTGACTTAAAATAACCACGAAAACAGAAAATATTATTAATTTACTCCTAATTTCTCTCTTGCAGTTTGGTTCTTCTCTTCAAAGGGCGCAAAGTGTTTTTTTTTATTTGAAGGCGCCATTGTGAAAGATATTTAGGACACGCGTAAACACATCCAACATGTAAAACCCAATCCTTTGTCTCGACCGGTCCCACACTAGAGGCCAGTCTTAAGCACATGTCTGTAATAGCACGTGCTGAAAGTCAGGAAGGGTTTGTGCAGGACACATTGCGGTGGGTCGCGCTAAGCAACGCGGCCCAGGTACTCGGCGGGTCGCGACGTTTGTTTCTGGGGACGTCACGCTCCTTATTTATTAGCAGGCGGTCGCGTCTTGCCCCTGGCATACCTCGCTCCTCCAGCGACCACGTTGTTAAGGGTCTCCCCGAGACTTTCCTTAGTGAAATCGTCAAAAAACATCCCCCTCCCTTCCCCTTTCCCACAACAAACATGGGACGCTGGACCACGGAGCGTGCAAGGGAACACTTGCAACTCGACATTATAACGAGAGAAACTTGTCTATTCATTTGTTTTCCGAAGTAGGTCCTACGGCGCCGCCAACTTTACAACGCAGAGTAAACTACGAATGTTCACTTCGTCATGTTTGCCGACAAGGAGCACGATGTCGCCGGCCTGTATTTTATTGTTGTTTTACGACTGGCCCCACGTTTCCTGAGGAACATTAATGATTGCGTCGTGTGTCTGTAGTTATTAGAAGGCTCAATTGTATCCCAGAGAATAAGAATCATTATATCCAGTTACATGTGAAATATTAATTTAAATACACGTGGTGTGAAATGGTGCTACCACCATCAAAATAAAAATATATAACCAAGCATGTGTTACTACAATATCAAAGGAGCAAAAATACGCGATCGTTTTTTTTTATTTATGCGATGCGCATGCAGTAAATATTCTAGATAAATATGGAGCAATTTTTTTTAATGCCGAAGTTGTAAGACCGTAGTAAATACTCAACTTCGAGTATCTTCAGTAAGGACAAAGGTCGGGCATATTTAATCACCTTCGCACCGTTGCTCTTTTATATGGGTAATGCGGGGGTGTCAGAATATTCATTTACTTTTCCTGTTAATTTCCCCTTTCAGGACCACGTAATTTTTAAACATTTTATTTTATTACATCTACATCCAGGTAGTCTGGAGTACTGATGTGGCGCGGTAAACCTGCAATAGTATCAGTTACCCACACTTCCCGGAATCTATTCTATTTTATATCTATGCCATTATACAGCGGTACTTACTTCTTGACTAATTAACTAATATTCTACTTTCTGTATCGACATCCAGCGAAGAGGGGGGGGGGGCTCCACACACATTTTCGATCCCCCTCTCCCTGTAGACAGTCCTTTAGCCATGCACCATGTCTAAATCGTGTCCTATTCGAGTTAGGAGGGCCAGCGCTAAACTCGTGTGCACGTTGTTACAAATGCAGCTTTTTAAGTTAATTCATTAGTGAAAGTGTCTTAGGGCGTAGCTCAATAATGACTCATGATTTGGTAGAGCACAACAGTATTAGATGAGGTTTATCAAACATAAGGATTTTACAATTACTATTTATGTGACTATTGATCGGGGGAGCTTTAAATTGAATACCAAGATGATTAAATTATTATATCAATATTTATTTTCTCACACCATTACTATTAAAGACTAACTGGAAAGTCGTCACCTTTCTTCATGTTGCCGGAGGCTGATTCCACGAGACGGTTAACGACGGCCGGACACACCCCTCTTCAGTGGTCTTCTCTCTGGTCGGGTCGACGACAAAAGATCAGAGAGAAGACCACTGAAGATGGGTGTGTCCGGCCGTCGTTAACCGCCTCGTAGAATCAGCCTCCGGCAACATGAACAAGGTGACGAATTTCCAATTAGACTTTAATAATAATGGCGTTAGGTGAAAATAAAATATTAAGATGATTAATAAACATATTGGTATTCAATTAAAGCTTCCCCGATCAATAGTCACTTAAATAGTTGTTGTATAATCATTTTATATTTGTAATAAACCTCATCTTATACAGTTGAGCTCTACCGAATCATGACTCATTATTGAGCTACGCCCTTAGACACTTTCACGTCTGAATGGATTTAAAAACTAGTTCAGAACAACGTGAGGCCGGAGGGTCGCTGGTCGTACACACGTCACCGCGCAGCTCGGCTATGTCCGCCGACGTTCGGCTGTCTCCGCCTGGGTGGCGACCCTTCATCACGGCCCTGCTTTATGAGCGGACGTCATATCCGCGCGGCGAACATGTGTAGGGTCGCTGACGGGCATCAGTCTTCGTGTCTTGCACCACCATGGAGTCTCACGTACAGCACTTTGATGCACGAGCCAAAATTCTCTCCGCGATTGAAATGGGGACCATCGTAATGCCTAAAATGAAGGCAAGACGCTTCTAGGCAAAATTACTGAGGAAATATAAGACGCATTTTTTATTTTTTATTTGTAGGCGAAACAACTGTTAGGTAAAACAAAACACCTGTTAGGTAAAACACCTTTTGAGACAAAATGCCTGTGGAAAAACCCGTTTTTAGGCAAAACTCTAGCTAGGCAAAAATTCTCGTAGGCGATACGACTTTTGGCAAAAGGCCACAATCCCCTTAAAATTATAAAAATGGAATTACAAACGTGTAAACAGTGGCACAGTTTAAATCATGGATTGCCGTCTATATTAAGCTTAAATAATGTTTCCATCACAAAGTACAAAAAAAGTTGCACATCGAATATTTCAGCGACTACAGTATACTTCGGCTGAAAGTCTCTTCGACAACGGCGGCGTTATCAGTGGCGGGGCAAATGGCTCGGTTTCAAAGAACCGCTTCAGCATTTCCCCGGACCGACGTCGGAAAACTACGCGAAACCAAAATCAGGACGGCTGGAAATGGGGGATCGAACATGGGTCCTCCCGAACGCAAGTCCGGTACGTTACCAGTTACTGAAAAAAACTGAATCTAAACAAACGGAACATACTTACTCGACCAAGCTAAGTTTGCTGCTGGGGAGGGGAGGGATTCGAGTGCTAGTGTAGCTGTTGAGAGGGGAAGAAAAACGGCGAGTGGGGGAATTCAATCCCGTTAGCTGTCTGCGGAAGAGCGTGTACAACTGAATTAAAGCAGATAGTACAGACACCAGCCCATATGGAAGCATCAACACGGCAACGAGGATCAGTCAACACTGTGACACAACTTATGGTCACTCCGATACAACACACGCAGCCGAGCACTTTATCTTGTTCTGGAGGAGGAAGGGATGAGTAAGAGGAGAGAGAACGGAGATAACGACGTGACCTGATGTAGTTAACACATTTCCCGGATGCACACGTGGCTTGGTGTAGTAGCAGTTTTTTTGGATACGTGATTTTGACAGTCGTTAACGGCAGTTATTGGGCCTAAGTTGGGGGACATTCGCAAAAGACTCGGCAAAAGACGTTTTTAGTCTATAGTCAGAACGTTGCGATTAACTGGGATGGGCAGTGCCTCGGGATGGTGAAATTTCCAGAGTTTCAGTGGGGATCACTAATATTTCAGTGACATTGATTCAGTATAACCAGGGGTAGCGACATTTCTGCGAAAAGATTTCAAGACAAGTTATATCTCCAAACACAGTGGGGTCGTTAACCTAGCTTGATTGGCAGAATTACTTTTTTGACACGTGCTAACTGTCTGCGCACGAACGACGCAGGAGCCGTGCCGATGTTGCCGAATTCTGAGTGGGCCGGTCAAATATGAAGACGCCTTCTCAAGCAGACAGCAACCAATGGCAATAGACAAACTGCTGTCGGGTTCTTACAGTATTGAAGTCGACCGCGTACTCGAATTTTTTCGCGACAGATCACTAGCTCTACGTATAACTATGAGTAAGCGGGCCAAGGTTTCTCGTCGTGCACTGCTATTACTAGTTTTGGAACAATTTTTACTATTTCAGACGAGATTATAACAACGCTGCTTCAAGAGGCAGCTTGAAAACATGGCTGATGGCGAAGGACTTTTGTAACCGAGGGCAAAACTGTCGAAACGAGACCATTACAAACACGCGAAAAATTAATTATTTATGGATACGGAAGTAAGTTTTTAATATTTACTTAACTTGAACAAAGATTACATTAATATTGTCTAGGATGAATTAAAAAGATAAAAAAGGTCTTAAATTAGTATCTACGAAATCAGAAACAACTTGAATGAACTAGTAAGTGCGTAATTAAAAAGGCCATAATGAACTAATGATACATTAGGAAAGTCTCGAGTAAATTAATGGAAAATGTGGAAGGAATTGGATTAAAAAAAAAAATCGAAGACACGTCCTGGATAGCAGTAAGAGAGGTATTTAATAAATTAAAACGGAATAAATAATATTTAGGATAAATTAATATGAGATTGGTAATATTTTGAATCAATTAATTTGGGAAAAGATTAAAGCGAAATCAGGGACACTTAGATAAATTTATAAAAATAAGGAACTTCTTGGATAGATAAGTATGAAATTGGATATTGGATAATCTATTGTGGAATGAAATATGACGCAGCTAGGGCGGGTTTGGACGAATTAATAGGGACAACCGATTTTTTCTCTCGCGAAAACAGTTCCTTTTCAGTTGTATTTCAGCTCGCATTTGCTGTCAGTTTTGAATTGTTTTACTTGCTAAGCGTCTCGGATGCATTCCCGCGAATTGCAAACGTTCATAACCGGAGTAGCTTAAATCCGGTTGGCCCATTAAGTAACACAAAGTCTTCTCACAAAGATACGCAGCCAACAGTGATTTAGATCAGTAGAATTATTTTACTGAATCATTATTTTAATGAGATACCGTCTACTAACAAATCTGTGGGATGCACTGTTGTTTTACTGAGGTTTCAACAAATATGCAGCTAAATCCGCTGATTTGGAGCAGTTTAAACTGTTTCGATGTCAAGAGTTAATAACCGAAGGAAAATTACAATATTGCATGTAGGATACTGAAATCTTGTCTGCCTAGAAATATCTCCGCGAAAATCAAGAATCTTCACAGGTTAATATGGCACCAAGAAGATTTTGGATAAAGTAATACGCACGTGTTGTGCAGCAAACGCCCTCGCACTGTGAAGTGTAGAGTGTGTCGCCGTAGTCCTCGGAACCTCCGGGCGTGGTAACGCGAGCGCTGGGTGCCTGGAAGGACCTCGCAGGACGACGAGTCCTGGCAGGACGGGAGGGGAAGGACATCCCTGCAGGTGAGGAAGCACTTAAAAAGCCTGAAATATACGGGATTGTCATCCGTGATTGGGGACCCGCTGCCCCGGACTCGCCTACAATGATTAAACGCTCGGCTAAAGGAAAGGTCACATTTTAAAAGTGGCCACCCTCCCTTCCCATGAAGGGTGGAGGGAGGGGGGAGGGGGGCACGACAGACAAAAGACAATTTTTTTCTCCTTACCCAAGGGTTGACAATGTCCCCGGGAAAACATAACTCCTCTTGTTTCGCCCATTAAACGAGGGGAGTCATTTCTCTAGGAGCACCGGCGACAAGGGGGTGCCTGCGTGCAGGTAGGCCCCGGACTGGAATGCGCCCCGCGCAAGGGACACGGGTATTTTTAATGAGGGGGGTGAGAGGGTGGCGCTGGAAGATCGATTGATTCGTCCGGCGAGGCTCCCATGGGGCTCCCCGGCTCATTAACTAAGCGGCCGGCGAGACCTCGCGGTCCTGAACTGTCCCCTCGCTCCGGGATGGAGGCGTTGTGCGTGGACATCGGTTAACAAGCTGCCAGCCCCTGAAGACTCCGTCGTCGCCCGGCGCTGATGGAGACGCGTCTGCGCTCGGGCGCGGCTGTCTGAACACTCGTCGCGCACTCGAGGGCGCTTCGTCCCTCTCGGCGTGATCGACATAACAAAAACGAACCTCCCGACCACTCTGTCACTTCTAGTGTTTCAAACACACCTTTCAATAAAGATAAGCCTTTCACACCCTCTGTCAGAGTAGAAATACTGTTTGCAATTATTTTCTGTCGAGGGGTTTTTTACGGTGTCTATGACGGTAGCCCCACTTTTCTTTAGATCAATTTAGGTTGTAATAGGAGGTAACCATGGCCCCAGTCGCGGCCATGTTGGCCCAATCCCAGTAAATCCGTAAGCATGTGCCCTTGCAGTTAGAACCACCCTTGCATGCCTAGGCGTAAGGGGCTCAGCCCTGAGACTCACCTAGGTACCATCCCTACCCAGGACCTTCTACTCTCCTCTTTGGTTTAAGGTACTGTCGGTTAGAAAATAAATCGTCCTACACGCTGTCTGCCGAGCGCCAAGGCCGTTTAACACAGAACCTCGGCGACGTTCCACCAACAACCGTATAACGCTCTTCACGGTTATCTGAGCATTGAAATCAACATTTGAGAAATGTCACAGCCCCTAACTTCAGTGGCGGAACTAGATTCCCATTAAGGAGGTGGCTTCTTGAGAGATGAGACACCAAACAAAACACATTTTTTTTACCAGTAAGCATTAAGTTTTAATGCTAGATACAAATGACAGTACTCGGCGAATAGTACATTATCAACAGTGAATAATCTCTTATTATCCAGAGAAAAATAAAGCTCCCAGGGAGAATCTCAAGCCTCCATTAGCCACCCCCCCCCCGCATCCGCCATTGCCTGTCTTTATATTGTTATGACTTCTCAAAGTCAATGGGCGTATATAGGTTCTTTACGGGATGCAGGTTTTAATTAAATAAAATATTTCAGAACAATTTATTAATTTATTTACAAATACTACAAAGAAAATACTTTCTTAAAATAAATGGATGTCACTTGCTATTTACGATTACTATTAAAATACTCGCCCATCACCTCACAGAAATCAATGCACTCAAATAACTTAAATCAGTCCCAATAAACAGTGTATCAAAATCACTGAATTATTTTATAAATTATATATAACAGTTCCAGTAAATATTGAAAATAATGTCCGTATCACACGTCAATACAGTCCGGCCTTAATTCAGTCCTGATTCTACCAGTTCGGAATGTTCCAGACCTCTCTGAGAGCACCCATGCAACGTAGCACTCACTCACTATTAGGGTACCACGCCATCTCGTCCGTCCACACCACACACACACATTCGTCTGGCGTNAACGTAGCACTCACTCACTATTAGGGTACCACGCCATCTCGTCCGTCCACACCACACACACACATTCGTCTGGCGTCGTCTCGCTGCCGTCCGTCCTCTCCGCCGATATCCCTCTCGCTGCACAAGACTTTACCCGATTACCGCACTTCAGCCAGATGGCTACCACAATAACTGCCGGTTCTCCTGCTACGGTGGTATTTATAAACGGCGCTGATCCCGTCAAGAACCTCCTTCACATGTCGCGTTGCGCCGCGCAAAAGGATTACCAGAAAATTCTTGATCATCCTCCAAAGTCGTTGACTCCTCCGGAATGGGGGAGGAGGGGCTGTGACGCCAGCCAGGTCGGCTGTCAATAATTCCACTGGCCGCCGGGCGACAGCGGGAGGAAACGGGAGAACCCAGAGAAAACCCGGCACGATCCCTACTTGCGAAAATCCGGAGTGAACCTGCCGGGGAATGAACCCGGTTCACCATGGTGGGAGGCGAGCAGTCTAACCGCTCAGCCACCGTGGCCCCACCGACTATTACCTTCACATACCTTCACATACTGCTATCTCACGACGTCTGGCATGTCTGTGTGGCAGAAAACAATTTTTTTACTCTGGACAATATGAATGCTATGGCAGCCAATAAACATTTTTTTTTTCAATGAACATATACGTTAGTGAGCGCTAAATGACTTAAGTACTTGTCAATCGTCGTGTTATTTATTGTCCACTACTCTCTGAATTTTTAAAATTAGCAACAAAATGTCGCCGTGGAAAGCGGCAGCTCAAGAGTTTTTGTAACCACTAACAAATATTTTCCTTCGGAGTGGTTGCCTTGACACTGACATGGCGAATTCCAGCTCGATTGGGCGAACTGGCCTTCGAAAACGTTTCGATTTCTAAATGTTGTTTTCTGAAGTTTTGAATGGGCAGCGGTAGACATCTACGCCGTGCCAGCAACGCGAGTAGAGCTTGCTCGTTGTCGTCGTGAATGGCGGCGGGCGATCGTAGATCTTGGCAATTACCAGACAGTGCCACACAGATAGTCATCAATCTCGTGACAGACGTTTATACTCATACGCCAAATAATTGCCTGTTATTATCCGTCATTATCCCGCGTGCAACCGGCCCCGCGAGTAACTGAAAAACCCTAGTTTACCCGGGCATCTGGCGGCGCGATACGATCGCCGAGTCGCTACAAAGCAACCACGCACTGTGGAAGATGTTTCTGGGGGGGAAATTCGCCTGCGTGCGACGGGAGCAAAAAAACTGCTGTCACTCGCACGAGGAAATTACCCTGAAATTGAACGAAATTGGCTGAACAACTAGGTAAATATAAACAAAAATATAATAATTAACGGCATGCATTAGCAACACAATTAAAAAACATTTCAGGAGATAAGACTGTGAACACCACTTTCATGTTAGCAAAGATCAAGGAGTGTTTTGTTTGTGTGATTATGATCATACTGCGATGTAAAAAATAATCAGAAATATTTATTCCAAAAGAAAAGTATTTTTTAATTATTTCCTAACAACTGCAAAACTTTCATTAAAACTACTTTTAATAGTTATTAATTACAATTACCGCCTGCGTATTTTCGGAAAATAATAACCCCGTTTTTGTTGTAGCAAATGACATATTCCTTTTTCTCCCCCACCCCCCTCGTGTACCGTTATTTAGTATATGCTACTCTTTAATCGGGGTACAAGTTATTCTGTATTGCTAAGTTTGGGAATGCGTAACATGCCATTTTAGTTTCATAACATATTTTCGTAGCTGGGCATTATTCCTAACTATTTACAAATAAATAAAAAAATGCCACCTACACAACAAGTTTTGAAAATAAGAAGGCGTCTTCACATAAGTATGCGGAATTTAATATTTCTTACATAGATGTTTATGTATGAACCATGGTAACTAAAGATTGTAATATACGGGAAGCACGGAAACGCACCGGAAATATTTCAGGGTGTGGTATCTTGTTTAAAAATCCGGTACACGTGCAATACAACTTATAGCCTAGTTCAATTACCGAGGGAGATAAACGCCGTTGAAAATCCAGTTTAGAGGTGGAATTTTTGCAAAGTATTAGAAATGACTTGGAATTAAACTACGATTCTCTGGATAGTGTCCATTGTTATCGATATGAAAAAAAAAAACTGTGTTAAGACTTTCAGTCTTTATAAAAATAATGGGGAAGCCCACTTACTCTCTTATTGCGTAAAATCATTTTTACCTTCAAGTTTTATGGAATTTCGATGCCGTCTTATTGATCAGTATATACTACTTAACAAAATGGTCCCCAGGCTTCAAGTGCCTGGGACTCGCCGTTTCCTATTAAAACGCAGATAAAATTTTCAACGGCGGCGATACAACACCTGGCATGTAGGCAATATCTCACACACGCGGA
The DNA here is from genome assembly GCA_002778355.1 of Clitarchus hookeri. Taxonomy (NCBI): domain Eukaryota; kingdom Metazoa; phylum Arthropoda; class Insecta; order Phasmatodea; family Phasmatidae; genus Clitarchus; species Clitarchus hookeri. The sequence continues at coordinate 426,877 of NQII01002781.1, forward strand.
ATAAACACGTAGAAAGCAACCGATATTGATCCGACTGTTTCCGAAAGCACAAGTTGAACGAGACAGACGGTGTGTGCTGGTCTGACATGTGAGTAAGACGAGACAGACGGTGTGTGCTGGTCTCACATGTGAGTAAGACGAGACAGACGGTGTGTGCTGGTCTCACATGTGAGTAAGACGAGACAGACGGTGTGTGCTGGTCTCACATGTGAGTAAGACGAGACAGACGGTGTGTGCTGGTCTCACACGTGAGTAAGACGAGACAGACGGTGTGTGCTGGTCTCACATGTGAGTAAGACGAGACAGACGGTGTGTGCTGGTCTCACACGTGAGTAAGACGAGACAGACGGTGTGTGCTGGTCTCACACGTGAGTAAGACGAGACAGACGGTGTGTGCTGGTCTCACACGTGAGTAAGACGAGACAGACGGTGTGTGCTGGTCTCACACGTGAGTAAGACGAGACAGACGGTGTGTGCTGGTCTCACATGTGAGTAAGACGAGACAGATGGTGTGTGCTGGTCTCACGTGTGAGTTAGACGAGACAGACGGTGTGTGCTGATCTCACACGTGAGTAAGATGAGACAGACGGTGTGTGCTGGTCTCACATGTGAGTAAGACGAGACAGACGGTGTGTGCTGGTCTCACACGTGAGTAAGACTGCAGTGCGCAATAGACAGCTTGTCGAGGTTCACGTAGGAGAGTTTGACTGACATGCATCTGACATACGGCGTGGCAGGCTACAGTGGCCTGAGGGCACGCTATTTGGACCAGCAGGAATACCCAAACTGCATGACCTATCGTCATGGTTAGAGAGAATGGTTTACCGCGGGAAAAGTTGACCGCTTGCTAGGATTATATGTACTATGTACATGTCCGACAGTTAACTTTCATCATTGGTTGCCATGCACGTGTGTAGATAATATACCATTTCTCTGGGCTAATGGGGATTCTGATACTAAAAGATAGAACGTTAGTGATTGTTCTGCAAACAACTTAACCGAGTCTAAACCTTGTTCATCCAATCATGAAAGAATAAAAGAGTGTTATAGTAGATATGTCGGCTAAAATATTTTTTCGCGGTTTTTAATTATCTCAAATTACGGGACTTTTGTCGCAGTTGATCAACACATAAGGGAAACAGGTATCAAAATAATTATTGTACTGTGCAGTTGTTTGTTACTTGCCGACTCACTTGAACCTTTATCCGTGTTTAAGGGAGATTACAGTGACAAAGCATGTTAGCACACATGCAAAACACACGATTGTGTTACTTCAGTACATTTCTTACTTGTGTGCCGCTTGATCCACTTGACAATAGTCGGGCCATCATCGGTTGCTTACGATGTGTTTACCTCCGAGTGTAGTGGCATTCCCTACGCGACAGCCATTGTTCGCCAAATTTGTAGAAGGGGCCATCCCCTTCTACAAATTCCGCGTGCTTTTTAATAGGGAACGATGGGTCCAAGGCACTTGCAACAAAAATACCTTTTTTATTAAGTAGGACGTACTGCTCTATAAGACGGTATCAAAATTACATAAAACGCGACGGCAAAACAATTCTTATGCAGTTAGAAGGTGGACACCCAATATTTTTTTACGAAGACAAGGGATCTTAACACAGACTTCTTCATAGGTTGAAGGTCTCGGCAACCCTAAACATTATTCAGAGATTCGTAGTATAATTCTACGCCGTCTCTTATATTTTGCAAAAATTCCATTCCTATACTCGATTTCCAATGGCGCGTATCTCCCTTGGGAATTGAGCTAGCCTATAAGATGCATTGCATTTATGTACCTCATTTTGCACAAGGAATCGCCTCCCAAAATATTTCGGGTGAGGTTCCGAACCTACTGTATTTGTGTGTGTGTATTTTTTTTTTGTTAGGAGACAAGAGTGTGTTTTTGCGCGAAGAAATGTTTAACTTTATTTTTCTTGCCTCTGCTATAATAATTTTATTTTATTTTAGCGTTAAAGCTAAGTGATACCGTGTTCTATCGCTAACTAACGTAAAGGGACAAATGACATTTTGTAACCTAAGATGACTAAGCCCCATCATAACTACCAACGAAAGAAAATCCCTTGAACAGATGGCCTAACATAATTTAGTGCATATGAAAAAGGATTACAGAAAAATATCGGATGAAACGCCACTTACAAAAGTTACTGATACGCGACTAGAAATAATAAATCACAAATGCGCGCTGTTTATAAGATATTACCAACCTTGTTAAAGACTGTTTATTAAGAGTATACTTCTTCATCCAGTGGGTTTAGCCTTTTGCTGGGCAGTGTTCAGCTTTGGCGTATCTTAGGAACAGTTAGGTTGGGAACAAATAAAGTTGAGATACGTAAATAATAATTATTACATTTTTTTTAAAGAAAGTGGTGTTTATGTATCTAGTATTAGGCCTATAGAGAATGTTAATCAAAATATTATCAGAACATTTGTTTAAAATCCATACTTACTTTCCAGCAGGTTTGTGTGGATGCTTCAAGGACATTACATTTCGCTCTTCAATTGTCTGGCCGTACATAATTTTACGCTCAGTGGATTTTACGTAAGTGATTTTAAGTCAAATAACTTTATACCTAAGGCTAAATTAAATTTAGGTAAAGTAATGTTTGTGCCAATTGAAATGAGGCAAAATTACATTGGGCCAAATTACATTTAGGCCAAGTGATCTGTGTGGTGAAATATCAGACCAACTGACTACACTGTAAAATATTACTGTACATTTATAAAGAATTCTTTGGAGTCTGTTTGCCAAGATTATTTTTGTACCACTACAAGAGAATTAAAGCAAATTCCACGAAAAGTTAAAAATGTAATGTCTAAAACTAATATTGGATTGTAACATGCAAGTGCAGCAAATTTCAAATTTACTATAAAGCTTGAAGCCACATTAAAAGGATTGTGTGTTTTATATAACGAGGTTCTGCAACGATGCAACGAACATTCATCGTAGTTGTTGCTCGCGGTGATTCATCACCACAAGGCGTCAGATACACGTTTGATAAAGAGGAATGTAAACCCAGATTTATACGAAAACCCACTTGTTTTCATTGTCACCGTAATTTCCATCGGCACGGCTTGTCGTGCTAAATTCCCAATGGTAAAGTAATGCGCAGAAGTCGAAAACGCGACGGGCGAGTCCATTGCCGCTGCACGAAGGGGTGAGGATGTTCAGTTCGGCAGTGACGGCTACTCCGCGCGTGCATATTACCTGTCTAAAAAACGTAGGTCGCGCAGCGCTCTAGTAGAGAGCGATGTTATCAGCTAGCAGTGTCACGTGGTTTCCCCCCTCCCTCCAGCGGCGAGCGCTCGGGAGAGCCCTCCCCTACGTTCCCTCACGCGAAGCTGCGCGAAGGTTATTTTCTCATTTTAATTTCACTATACAAATTCGTCTTGTTGCAGCAGAGAATTCTCTTCGTCAGACAAGTTCACAGCTTTCACACGCGCCATACGTTGGGCGTACCTATAACTGTATTACTATAATCCGTTCACGGTTACTTCACACTTTTCTGAAGCCCTGCTAAAGTTCTACTTCTAGTATATTCCTCCACCTCGTACAAACTAAGCTTAACTAAGTCTACAAAATTACACCAAAGGACAACGCACCGAATTCGTGCGCACTCAATTGTAAGGATATTTACCATGAGAACTATTTATTACTAGGCGCTGCGAACACACGCGTTTTCTCACTGTTTTTATTCATATTTACTATAAACGAATTAATATAAATTATAAATAAAATACGGGTAAGACTTCAATTTAAAGAAAAGTAAGATACCTTCATTTTAACAGAGGTATAAAACACTTGTAATACATGACATATTTAGGAAATGATTAAACACATCATGCATGGGGTGATTTTCCAAAGGTTTGATTTAAAAAGTGTGAAGAAACCGCAAATAGACTAAAGATAGTCCTACGTCATAATTGTGAAGCGCGTGTCTTTGCCGTGCACTTCAGCTATACGAGGCAACTCCGCGATAAAAGATACTGGTTCACTCCATTATTTTAAAAATAATGAGAATTTATTCCTGGAATGTGTACGACATTTAGTTAGCAGGTAAGTTTTTTTTATGTCAAAACAGCACATTGTTTATGCACCTGCACGTGTTTTCCTGCACCAATAAATATATTTAAATACTAAAAGTATCTTGGCCTAACACCTGTTGGGTTAAGTTAATATCGCCTTTCAATATGGCGATCTTACGTCACGGCAGTGTCAAACGACAAAGGTACATAGTTTGTAGCGAAGAAACATTCCCTTGTTTGAAACAATCTGACGCTGAAAACAACAAAGCTTGTTGTAGCAACAAAATTTGTTGTTTACAAAACAGGCTTTCGTTTGATCGAGTCACAAGGGAGTCTATGCCCGAAAATACAGTTGGAACTTTGCATACACCTGATGTGGTTTAAGTGCGAAAACAGTACTGACTAATTGCGATGATGTTAGTGAACTTATATATCTGTACAAAACAATCCCAATGAAGTAATTTCAACTTGAAACAGGCAGAAAAGACGCTAACCGNAACAAAGCTTGTTGTAGCAACAAAATTTGTTGTTTACAAAACAGGCTTTCGTTTGATCGAGTCACAAGGGAGTCTGTTCCCGAAAATACAGTTGGAACTTTGCATACACCTGATGTGGTTTAAGTACGAAAACAGTACTGACTAATTGCGATGATGTTGGTGAACTTATATATCTGTACAAAACAATCCCAATGAAGTAATTTCAACTTGAAACAGGCAGAAAAGACGCTAACCGTAAATATACATGATAGGTTCTAACACCATTAGTACATACGTAAGGTATTATTCTTATTTTTCTTAGAACCACTCCCACTTTATTTAGCTAATGATAACATCGCGATAGTGAAAAGGAAATTGTGAATAATTGTTCGTGTAGTGCTAGAAACTTGACTTCCGTAACATAGCTGTATGCTTACCCGTTTGCGGGATATGTGTTTCTAGGTTCAAGTCCCCGGTTAAGGCATGAGTAAGACTTTGGTGTTAATTGTTGCCTCTTAACTCTTAGACCTACGTATACGCAGATTACAAAGTTTAACTCTAAGTATACAAATTAAAAAAAATATTAATCAGGTAGCGTACATTTATTCGTCTCAACATTTTGTGTTCAAGTTTCAACAATACTTTTCACTAGTTTTTTAAATGTTACAAAACCGCGTACAAAGGGCTATTTCTCATTAAAAATTAGGAAAAACATTTTTCTAGGCATACGTTTTTCTGTTTCGCAAAAATAATTGTGTAAACTCCTAATTAGTTAGTTTTTGTGAGCGGAGAAACATTTTCACAAAAGTGTTTTAAATTAAGTACTTACTCCGGTCAACATGACGTTCACTCGGCACTGTTTAAACACGTTATTTTTGTTGATTTTTAACTGTATTCTGTTATCTACCAGCAAAATTACTAATAAATGTTTGCAATTGTTTTTTTTTTAATTTCACACAGTATAGAACGTTCTTCGTTGTATTTCTCGATAGTACTTCTCATTAGATATGTACACAGACACAAAATGACCGACGTGGTGGTTCCTTTGATGTGGGCGTATTGTCTGAGTGGCGAGGCACTGAGAACTGGCCTTGAGTTCTGATTGGCTGCCACTTCCGGCGAGAAGTTTCCTATTCGCCGGCCTGTTGACTGGCCAGTAGGTTAATAGGCGCTGATTGGCGAACGACGTTCTAACATGTAGCTTGCGAGTGTCGCCATTTTGCTGGCGCGAGCAGCTGGAGATCGCTTTATAACTCCGTGTTAGTACTCGATAGCGCAGGTAACTAATGGTAAATAAGTTCTGGATTGAATTGGAAAGGGCTTATCAACGTCCCCCGTTGTTACGCCTGAAGGATTATCATCAGGGGCAGTGATATTTCGCGAAAAGATTTCGAGACAAGATACAGTCTAAAGCACTGTAGGGTCGTCCAGCTTCTTTGANTTCGAGACAAGATACAGTCTAAAGCACTGTAGGGTCGTCCAGCTTCTTTGATTTGCTAAAAAAATGTTCTGGCCCGTGTTAACTGTTTGCGCACGAATCACGAAGGTTCAGTGTCGGAGTTACTTAGTTCTGAGTGGCTTGGTCAAAGACGGACACGGCACCAGCAGCCAATGGAGGTATAACAACAGCCGAGGTGTGTATATAGTATTGAAGTCTACTGTGTGCTCCGATTTTTACGCGAAAAGTCACTGGCCCTAATTATCAGGGAACGGCTTATGAACTAACTTATGACCCGACTTGAACTAACACCCTTGCCGTACCTAGGATTCGAACCCAGGACCTCCCACACCGCGGACCGGCGGCGCACAAACACGACTGCGCCACGGGAGGTCTACCGAAAAATAAGTTAAAATTCGTAAAAAAAAAAAATTTCTCGAGAGACACGAGACAAACTGGAGATCAACGAAATGCCCAACATCTGATTGGCGGAGATGAGGAGGAGAGAGGTTTGTCTTGTGCACGGTTGTTAGGGCGAAGTTGGCGTGTCTGCCCGTGGTACCGGAGCGCGAGCGTGTCCTTGTCCGCCCGTACATTCCCCATATCATATCGAGATCAACCCATCTCGCCGTGCCGGGTCAGATAAAAACCTCGTCGACATAACGAACCCCTCCCCAAGAGAGAGAGAGAGAGAGAGAGAGCGAGGTAAAAAAAAAACAAAAGACCGGGCTAAGGCGACCGCTACAAGGCAAGACGCGACTGCACAGTAAACAGTTGTGTNCCCCTCTACACAATCAACCATCCACTCTCACTCTTCCTTTCCCAACGAAGCGGTCAGTAGCCTCTTTGTCTCGAATAGGTTTTAATGAGCGGCCAAAGCCGGAGTCCCCACAACTGGTTACCGAAATGCTAATACGCTCGGCGCGTTTCTCAAAATGGAAGGGAGGAAGGTTCTGTCACCTGACAACGGGCTCAGAGCAGGAGAAAAATTGGTCAAGTCGTGGTGAAGTTGCGAAGGGTAGGTGGTTGGGGGAGGGGGTGAGGAGAGAACAAACGGGGATAGGGGGGTGAATTAATTGTACTAGCGATAAATTAGCCAGGAGAAGGGCAGCTTTTTTCCCTCCGCCGTATTGCTTTTTCACTTCTCTAGAAACTCCTCCATTAAAATAAATAAAAAAATTATCGCTCTCTCATCTCCGGTTACCGCTGAAGGTTATTCACCGTTGCACTGACGTTGCTAAGTGCGTGTTGAAGGGATCGAGTGCAGGGTCGCTCAGCAGTAATAGAGTGAGCGACTCCCGGGACTCTTTCCCACCGTACAACGAAGACGAGGTTAACCCATTTTTTTTTTCTTCGCACGTTGCTGACGTTTACCACAAGAGGAGATATCATTCAACACCTGTTTCTCGTAACATCGGAAGTCTTAATACTGATGTTGCCAGATATGACAATGTATTTGTTTAGCAAGTTACTCAAGCTCATTTATATAGATAGGGCCAAATAAGTATTTAATTGCCAGCAAAGGGACTGTATTCGTCCGCACTCAGCGTAATAATATCGTGCATAAGTACTTTTTACTACTAGGTATTACCAACAAACTTATGTTATCCCTGTTTTAATTTAAATTAATTATAAAGATGAAAGTTTATAATTTGCATATAAAATATAAGCAGGAGATACATTTAATTAAAATAAGGAACCTTTATGTTAAGAGAAGTGTAAAACGTTTGTTATACATGACGTATTTAGGAGAAAAAGAAGCACGTCATACGTGAGGTAATTTTTCAAAGGTTTAAATCGAAAAACATGCGAAGAAACCGCGAATACACTATATTTGAGGTATCTACACACTTTTAAAATAAAACCTGAAAAACCACCCCATGTATTACGTGTTTGGTTGTGTCATGAATATGTAATATATAACAAGCGTTAGTCTTTTATTTTCGGTGAAACTGAAATTTTACTTTTCTATTATGTAAAAGCTATTGTTTTATTTGTAATTAGCATTAATAATACAGGCAGAAAATAGGTGCAATTGATAACCGGCCATGGCAACTTTAAGGCCAAACTACACACTGTACAGATTTGCTATTCAAAGTATGACGGCTAATCCTGGTTGCGGTATTTCGGAGGTCTGCTTTTATCGTCGTTCACATGACAATCCTGGTATTGCTGTTAATTACTTCAGTCAAATTGATGTTCGTGACGTATTATGTTGGAAGACTTTTGCTTGACATTAAAGTGTTATTAATCGAACTGCTATAGTTTCGTTAGCTCAAGCTCCGGTATTGCATTCAACTAAAAGATTGAAGACGGAGTTGGGTGATGAAATATGGGTGTTTCGTAATTTAGTTGGTACTGCTGGTGATATTCATGTTCCTGGTCATGTGCAATAATGTCTGTGCTCCTTAAATAAAGGATTAAAAACTATTAATTGTTATTAATTATGTTTATTATTGCCAGATTCACAAGATCAACAGTGATGAAGGTTGTTTGTTTCCATCCAGTTTTCCAACAGACCCACCTTTTCATACAAGTAAAATATTCTCAATGACTTAAATACGCTCTACTGTAATTGAGATAAGCCCAAAAATATATTTAATTGCCCAAGAAAAATATTATATTGAGTAAAAAAAACTTTAAAAGCAACAAAATACACGCTCGAATTAGCAAAAGTTTCAAAAAAAATTTTGTTGGATTTACTTTATATATATTTTGACCACTAAGTCTTCTTACGAAAATGCAACTTGAGATTTTGCTTGCATTTTTTTGTGGCAGTTAGTGATTGTTACTGCACCTATTGAAACGTAATAATTGTATAAAAATACTAATAAAACAAGTTCAAAAGGAAACTAAATAAGTAAAACTGTAAACATTGAAATATTTATTAACGCACGTTGTCAGTATTTGCAATGAATACAAAAAAAAACATTCAAATCTCATCAGTAGAGACCTGAAGAATTCGCGGATTCTTTTTGGGACAAGCTAGGATTCAAAACACGCGCGTTAATATAACTTTAGCCATTGGTCCACACGGTTGTTTGACACCTCCCGGATAACGGTGTCCAATAATCGCCTTCCACTGTGACAGCAGACAACCAATTCGCAGTTGATATCAGCATGTTTGCACACAAGACTGTGGAGTCTAGCCTGCAGGCCATTGAACTGGCGAATTTTTCAGGTCTCTATCCATCAGTAATAACTGTAGATGAGATTGGTACGGTGCGGTATTGGAGCGCAGGTTATCTAGGTTTGAATCTCGCTTGGCTTTCCATTTTTTTTATTTTAACCGAAACTGTTAAATGTACGCAGAGCCAAGCAAATATTGAGTTGCGACAACAAAATAAGAACAACAAAATTAATTTGTTTTCAACCACAAAATATTTAATTGCACCTATACAAACAATTCATTTGTTTGCGGCAAACAAAAATTTGCTGGATTCAAGAAAACCTTTTTCTTAGTGCACTTACAGCTAGGCCAGAGGAAGTGCTCGACGTCAAATGCTATTAACGTTTGTTTTGTTAGTGCTGTTTGCAGACAAGCAGTGGCGTGTGGCGAACAGTTGCAAGGCAAGATGGCGTTAGTCGTGCGCTGTACCCTCGACCGCTACAACGTATCTCGGTAGCCGACGCCACGGGACGTGTGTAACGGCCGGATCCCTTGCCGCTCGCTTGTGAGTGGTCGGAATGCATCAGTTAGTTTCCCAAGGATCCGCCGTGGTTATTGGTTCCTGCTGCGTGCACCGAGAATGGACAGCAGTGAGCAAGCACCAGCTTACCTTGCGACACCTTCACCACACGCCGCTGAGTCGAACGTTGGCGCACGAAGAGTGGCTGCTGCGCACCTCTCACGCGCACTCTACACCATACTGTGTTTACGGTTCCTGAGATACCTAGTGTCTCTACGGTTATGGTTCATTGTACACAGGTTGAGAACAGAACGAGGTTCCTTATGCGAGAGTGTTTGACACAGGGTGTTCCGAAGAGACCGCTTCTAACTCCACGAGCAGTATGCACATACATGCTCGGGAATACATTTATATAGACATTTCTCTTGACTACAAATCTCACACGTTTACGGTTTTACTGTTTCGCTGAACTTTATCGGAAGACAAGTAAAAAATTACAACCAGGTACTAGTCAACATTTCCATTCGTAAGAATAAAATTGTTCTTTTTAAAAATTTCTAAAATAAACACGATGCATTGTAAAACCTGTCACACATGTAGCTATACATTAATCGGTACACAGTCAACACGTAACTCCATTGGTTGACGGCCAGCCAATAATACACGTCGCAGAGTACAGTAGGCGTGTCCGGCGTACCAATGACCAACAGGACAAAGGTAAGTGGAAACGCAGACAGACAAAAACACAACTAATACTGCTGTAGTGAAGAATATGGGCAACTCACTTCAAACTCGTCTTCAAAGCCAGTAAATGTGTGCCGTTCTAGAGGGTTAATATGACGGTACATATATTTGCGCGTACTTAATTTAATAATATTTGTCATCAGAACTATTTTTTGCTAGGCGTTACCATTACTTGTACATATTTTCTGCCTGTTATATTAATGCTAATCACAAATAAACCCATAGGTTTTACATAATAGAAAAGTAAAATTTCAGTTTCACCGAAAATAAAAGACTAACGCTTGTTATATATTACATATTCATGAAACAACCAAACACGTCATACATGGGGTGGTTTTCCAGGTTTTATTTTAAAAGTGTGTAGATACCTCCAATATAGTGTATTCGCGGTTTCTTCGCATTTTTTCGATTTAAACCTTTGAAAAATTACCTCACGTATGACGCGCTTTTTTGTCTCCTAAATACGTCACGTATAACAAACGTTTTACACTTCTCTTAATATAAAGCTCCTTTATTTTCATTAAATGGATCTTCTGCTTATATTTTATATGTAAATTATAAACTTTTATATTTATAATTAATTTAAATAAAAACAGGGATCATATAAGTTGTTCGTGATACCTAGTAGTAAATGCACTGAAGAGCCAAAAAAAACTGGTACACCTGCCTAATATCTTAAAA
>NQII01002781.1:437975-483480 GCA_002778355.1 Clitarchus hookeri
GCAGAAGTGCCGCAAGACGACGTGGCATGGACTCGACTAATGTCTGAAGGTATGCAGGAGGCAATTCACACCATGAATCCTGCAGGGCAGTCCACAAATACAATCTGCGCCAATTTGAGAAAAGGTTGCACGTCTGTCACGTTTAATGATTCTCGTCAGTCGTCATTTGTCCCGTTCTTTCACGATCTTTTTCCGGCAGCAGCGATGTCGAATATGTGATGTTTTACCGGATCCCTGATATTCACGGTACACTCGTGGAATGGTCGTGCGCGAACATCCAAATGTTATCGCTACTTCGGAGATGCTGTGCCCCATCTCTCGTGCGCCGACTATAACACCACGTTCAAACTCCCTTAAATCTTGATAACCTGCCATTGTAGCAGCAGTAACCGATCTAGACTGCCGACTGCATCGCGTTACTCTGATTGGTTCCATACCTCTGTTATTTGCATACGTACGCATACACCATTTTTTTGGCTCTTCAGTGTAGTACTTATGCACAATATTATTAAGCTGAGTGCGGACGAATACAGTCCCTTTCGTGTAGTTTTCTAGACTTGGGTAAGTTTTGTTTGCATGAGGTGGAGGAATACACTAGAAGTAGAACTTAAGCATGGCTTCAGAGACGTTTGAAGTAACCGCGATATGTGACTAAGAGAGGAGGGACAGTTAAATTCAGAACGTAATGAAAACTGCGGCTGTGCGCGGGTGCCGCGCCCAGCTCGGAGACAATGCCGAGGTCCGCGGGGATATTTGTGTCTGCGCGCGCGGCTCAGACAGGATTACCAACCGCCCTTCCTCCCAAGGAATAAGGAACGAGATCCCGGGCCCGCTGTTATCGCCGGGTCCCCCCGAGGATCCCCCGCGTCAAGGGATGACACCTACTTGTTTATTTGGCAGCTCCGCCGCGCGGACTATTAATTAAGCACTTTGTGACATAACAGAAACTGTTAAGGTAAATAATATCCGGTCGCTATCGGCGCCATCTTGTGTAGACACCGGCATTGTGTGTAGATTTATGAAGTAGAGGAGCCCCTCAGCTTCCGAACCGTCACGCCGGCCGCAATCTCCATACAATGGACAATGGTTCATATCTCGGACGCCGCTCCGAGCGAGGCATCAATCAAAATCTCCGGCTCTCCGCGACCTTTACATGCATGGAGAAGCGCCGAGGAGTTGGCGGCGGGTGTCGGGGCAGTCTCGCCAACGCCCCCCAGACGCGGCACAATTTTGGCGCGCACCTGCAGTGTCGCCAACATGGAGGGAGGTCCCAACCTGAGGAAAATATCCCACTGTGAGTTATGGGTGGTCCCCCCCCCTCCTTCTTTTATAACATTGTAATATTGTAATATTCTTATGGCAACTTTATCCTTCCTAAGCAAGGAAAATAAATTTGTTTCTCTGTTATCAAAAATACCGTAATTGCATTTTTTTTTCCAGCATTTTGGTTTTCTTAGGTTTCTCTGGAGACCTGGTCAAACTGTTTATAAAGTACACTCCACTATTTTATGCGTACCACTCAGTACTTTCCCAAAATATTATAGTTTATACGTGGTAACCTCCGACTTTTCTGAAGCACTGCATATGCTGTTATTTCGAGCTACTCAGTACTCATAACGTATCCTTCCGCCAATTGTAAACAAAACTTATGCGAGTGTAGAAAAAAAACACCCAAGATAAAACAGCGGACCGTATATATGCGCTGAGTAACAAGAGTCAAAATAAAAATGATATATTTTTATACATAACACAAATGTGTTTCCAACAGTGCTTCTTGAACCAAATACACGAGAAATCAACACCGGACAGCGTAAGCATTTCTGCAAGAAATCGTTGTTGTGGTGTCACCTCTATCCAACAGGTGGCAGCACCTCATTTCACTGATGTATTTAACCGATCTAAACTTTCCGATGCCAACATAACTGATTCTGAGGATTTACTTTCTTTTCTCTCTGGTAACATTTATTTTGGTAAATCAAAACGTAAGCGATAAAAATATATGCACAGAGATAAATAAAAACTTTTAACAAAATTTTATAAACTAAAAATTTATTGTAGAAGATTTATTGTAGTCACCTCTTAACTGAGAGAGTGAAGAGATATGGGCGAGGTCTTGGGAGCCAATTAGGGTGATTGAGGTGAGTATGGAGCAGAGTTGGAATGAAAGAGCGGGGGAAAGGGAGATACCCGAGAAAACCCGCCGACGAACGGCATCGTCCGGCACGATTCCCACATGCGAAAATCCGGAGTGAACCGGCCGGAGATTGAAAACGGTTCGCCCTTGTGGGAGGCGAGCAGTCTAGCCGCTTGGCCACCGCGGCCCCTGTCACCTCTTGACGTTGATTATCTATCACACACTCGTTAGTATCTTTTATATCGAGCTGTACTGTATTGTTCTTTGGTGTAGCGCCTTGATCACCTAAGAAAGGTTTACTTTTAGAAATAACACAGGCCTATCAAATATAATTTCATTAATTTATTACATATTAACAATTTCCTATCAGCCATTAACAACACATATCTCTTTTCTCTCTATTTTTATTTAATACTGCCTATGAAATAAATATTATAATGTTTAGATAAAACAGAACTGAAAGTTTGAGTTTTCCCAAAGAAAAAGGTAAAATATTTACGGAAGTATAGATAGAGTACTTGTAAAATATGATATATTTAGTAAAAACCAAATCTGTAATAATTTGTGTGATTTTTACAAATATTTAACTCAAAAAGTGTCAGGAGTAGACTATAAAACCAAGTTACTGCGTGTCTCAATTGTATTTGTTATTCCTTATTTGAATGTAGCCAACACAGCGGCCTTCAACTTCCAAATCTAGCCTTGTTCGTATAAACAGAAGCGTCTAAAACCACTAAGAAACACACTTCTATATGCTGTTTACGGTAAACTTTCATTTCCACCTTACCTCTCTTAGCCAAAGGCCATCCGAGGTTTTTGATTATTAATCTTCTATTCATTATAATCATTCTTGCTACTTCCACTGCCAAGGAATCTTATTGTTCTTGGGAATCTTCTTCTTCCTTCCCTTTTCTTTTTCCTTAATTCCACACTTCCCTGTGCTTCTTCTTCATCTTTTTCTTTCTTACAGATTCTTCATCTTTTTGTTATCCTTTCTGAGCACTTTTGAAAGCCCTGCTTAAGATCTACTTGTATGCACATTGTGTATTATTCCGCATCATGTAAAATTAACGTTACCATGAGCCTGATCGCTTTATTCATGCACATGCAGGAAAGAATTTTTTTTCTAAGAGTTAATTTTAAAACATTTATCTCCACAGGCGCAAAGTTGTTCGAAGTGGACTCCATAGATGATGTCACTGAGTTGTAGCGACAGCCAGTGGATGCGAAATAACTGGTTTCTCAACAGTATGACTTGACGGGCTGAAACAAATGACCTCTACACTGGACAGCTTACCTGTCAACATTTCGGATATAGGAGCTGAGAAATGAAGAGATATGAAGAGCAAGGAATTTCAACCGGTTATCATTTTTTAAAACTATTATGCAATAAACATTTTGTTATTCTACAATTTTTTTTCATAAATCTTAAAATATCCTTTATCATAAACACGTGAAAGTGGTCACATCAGAAAAGTTGAAAATATAATATATTTACATGTCACATTTCCAGACGCATATATTCTAAGTTTTTTTACTTGTCTTTCATTAGGTTTCTATGTAAATTCTTATCTTACCCGGTCGCAGTTTCCCGAGGCCTGTACTGATTTTCCTACGTGTTTTTACGCGGTACCGTAAATCCCAACTCGGAGAATGCAGAGTTTAAAAAACGTGATAGGATTTCTTTGCACAACAGTTATTTCTGCATGTTAATACGACTGAGAATGATTCACTGTGGCTAAGTGTACACACGGTTTTTCATTTTGAACATAGTAATAATGTATGATACATTTCAATAATGAGTACAGTACAAAACCGCATGCCGCTGTCCAGAAAATTGCATTTTGTCTGAATTACACATATGAGAGTATTAGAATCTGAAGTATGAACAATACGAAACACCAAAAGTCGTTTTAAACGGATTGGTCGTTTCACGTGTTCTAGACGGCTTCACTAAATTCAGTTTATGAAATTAGCAAATAATTGTTTGATCTGTGATTGTACTGGAATTATTCTCAAAAGTATAGAAATATGCAGAATTTCTACGATTAAAACAACGATGTTGAGTCTAGTTGCTTTCTTCATGTCTTATTTCTAAAAAATAATTACGCGTTTTAGGTACAAGATGTAATATAGACGTACTTGATTAATATTTCTTAAAAATAATTCTCCGTAATTTGTAGGATTATAATTAGATAAAATCTTACCGTGCGGAATTATTGTATACTACTCATAATTATTTGGAAATTAAGTATGAGATATTTTCATAACTTGTGTTGTAATGAAAAAAAAACACTAAACACTGCATAATATTGTTAAACATCTTGTGAGTAATGTTCTATCTGCAACCCCTCTTGTTATGTTGCAGCCACCTTATTCATTATTCTACTCCAGCTTTGGAGCAAAATGTCTAAGTATAGGAATTTTATATTGAATTTTACGCTTAGACTAAAGCAAAGAGCCTGGCTAATGGAAGTGTGTACTTTGTAAATATGGTAAAAAAAACAGAAATACATCTTGCTTTGCGTTTGGCACTGAACGCCAGAGGATCATTCCGGCCTCCAAGCAAACCTAACGTGTCTTGTCTGCCTTCTTAATTATTCATGAATGCCTGTCTTTGTAGACATAATCAAGGAATATAAACGTCACTTCATGTTCTTTTTGCTTAATTTTTGTCAACTCTGTAGTATTTATAGCGAGTGTGACAGGTGGCTTCTAATTGCTGTTATGTGCGGTTATGTGCTGTTATGTGCGGTTATGTGCTGTTATGTGCGGTTATGTGCTGTTATGTGCGGTTATGTGCGGTTATGTGCGGTTATGTGCTGTTATGTGCGGTTATGTGACGGCCTGCAAAGCGACGCACATGGCAAAACTTCTCGTTGTCTTCATGACAGAAATACTGAATCAGAAATGAATCACTTACGTTCTTCTCAAGGAAATTAACATGTTTATTTAAAACAGAGCAATTTTTTTTTCAAGAAATTTGTTATACGAAGAAAAAAGAAAGGTCCAGAGAAAATTACCGCGAATATTTCCTGTAAAATATGATAAAATCATATGGCCGACAAATTATGATTAATCGGGTCGACTTGATTCATCGACTCCATTTCATTTTTCCACCGTATATTACTCGACAGCGTAAAATTTGAATTTTGTCTACACCTAGCCACAACGGAGGTGAATCCATTTATATGTCATCGTTATAAATTATATTATTCATTATTTAATACACAATCAACTCATTGAGTCGTATTTTGTCTCCTCAAAGAAAACTGTCTTGATATTCGGCGGTTAATTTTATTTTACACCGTCTGTTTAAAAATTATTGACGTTAACAGAAATGTGGGAATAACCTAAATAAAATATTTATTGTCTTTTCATAATATCCTAATCAAAAAACTCTCAGAAAAATGCTTCAAAGAAAAGTATCACAGTCAATAATGGTAGTAACATTAAAAAAAAAATCTTCAAGTACAATTTGTAAGTCGTGTGCGCAAACGGTTGTTGGGTGTAAAGTAAAATGGAATATCGCTGATATTTTCTGAAGCGAAACAGTTAATTCTGGACGATAAAAATAAACGGACGCAACTTCTTCAGTGATAACGATCACTGTCAGTTAAAACGCGACACCAGGGAGATACACTTCGCCCCAGTTTGTCTCGCTGGCCTTGATTTACACACCGCCCCGCTTTAGGATAACACACGACACACGTCTGCGATCTCGTGCGAGCTGCAGGCAGTAACTCTCTCCAGTGGAGCTGCTTTCCGAACACGTGATAAGTGTGGCTGGAGTGACGCCAAGGCGTTCGCTCAACTTCGTTCTACAGTCCCGACAACAGCCCGAGTAGAGCGCCGAGAACAGGAGATGCTTTTGCTCTACTTGGAATACTAACATCCAGACGCTTATTTTCAGATAAACTAAAGGCCTAGTGTTAATTGTAACAGAGCTAATACAGGACTTACGTCTATGAACCAGTCACGTTTTTTTAACTCTTACCGAAGGAATGTTAGGAATTTTATCAAAGCACCCGAAAATAAAACTAGTCTATAAATTTATCTTTAAAGACTCAGATCCTGATTAAATTTATCTGCCACGCTACCAGCGAACGGGTGAGGCTAACTTTTATCGGCTACTTTTAAAGTTTTTTACATTTTAATGCTTTTAAATCAATTTTTTTCTTTTCCCGTGGAAACTTCCACTATAAAGTTTAAAGTTATTTTCTTCATGAGAATAATATCCCCGTACATTTGTGGACACTTTATTAACTTGTGTTTTATCCTTCTGTTTAGAGTTTCAATGTTTGTTTTATTTTTCTTTTTTTTTAAATATATTTACCACTATCGTAAATAGAAATAAGATTTGAAAAATAAATTGACAATTTTAGTAAATATTAATGAGCTCAGCGAAGACACACCTTACACTGTACCACTAATACTGTTGCGACTGCTGCTGCTCAGACTTATATTACTGCTTTTACAACTAATTTGGTAACTACTCCTACTACTTATCCGTCTAGTACTAATACATTGTACTTTCATTACTACTTGTACTCCTACTACTTATCCGCTTAGTACTAATACATTGTACTTTCATTACTACTTGTACTCCTACTACTTACCCTTCTAGTACTAATACTACTAAATTGTACTTTCATTACTACTTGTACTCCTACTACTTATCCGCTTAGTACTAATACATTGTACTTTCATTACTACTTGTACTCCTACTACTTACCCTTCTAGTACTAATACTACTAAATTGTACTTTCATTACTACTTGTACTCCTACTACTTATCCGCTTAGTACTAATACATTGTACTTTCATTACTACTTGTACTCCTACTACTTACCCTTCTAGTACTAGTACTACTAAATTGTACTTTCATTACTAGTTGTACTCCTAATACTTACCCTTAGAGTTCTAATACTACTAAATTGTACTTTCATTACTACTTGTACTCCTACTACTTATCCGCTTAGTACTAATACATTGTACTTTCATTACTACTTGTACTCCTACTACTTACCCTTCTAGTACTAGTACTACTAAATTGTACTTTCATTACTACTTGTACTCCTACTGCCTACCCTTCTAGTACTAATACTAATACCATTATACCTTCATCACTACTTCTACTCCTACAACTAAATTTACTACTACTTATACACCTTGTACTACTATTTATATTACTTCTTCTAATACTTCTTGTCCAACTACTTTTACTAATATCAAATTACTAGTTTCACTCATTCTTGTTGAACTACTAGGCCTTCTATTATTTTTACTACATACAGTTCACATTAAATGGAACTAGACCTACATATAATGAACCACTACTAGCAGAATTTTGTCAGCAATCGATTTAAAAGTATTAAGTATAACTGTTCTTATTAGTTTTTTGTATATTATGGCTCAGGTGGTAATATATGATTTTGTGAAATAATATAAAACTTAAATCAGAGTCGGCGGGACAGGGAATCGAACCCAGAGGCTCCCAAGCGGAATCGCAGTATGTAACCACTGCCCCATCTCACTCAGTCTGTAAAGTGGTCAGAGGGACAAGGTAAGAATGAGACCATGAGTTCGTCTCACGGCCGTCTCCTATAAGCCCACGGTCGGCGGGTTTTCTCAGGGATCTCCCGTTTCCCACACCCTTTATTTCAGGCGCTGCTCCGTACTCACCTCGCTTCACCTTCATCGGCTCTCAAGACCTCGGTGTTAAGAGCCACCCAAATCTCTTCACTCACTCACTCCTATAACGCCTATGCGTCACGATGACAGTTTCCTTGGAAGATTCCATGCAAGCTTGCATGGCCGCTTGTATGGATGGTTCTATGATAGATTTGGCCATCTGCTGGCCTTTTTTATGGGGCATTTTCGTTATTGGGCGTGTGCAATATTCTATTGAGAGTTTCCTATGCGTTTGAAATTTTAGCCGATCAAAGAGAGGGTGGTGACGTTTCGTATTGAAGGTAGTTGTAATTTTGTTTATTTGGTTTTTAAAAACTACGATAAGACAATAATAAAAGATAAACATTACATAAAAACCTTTAAAATTTTGTAATGGTGCTCTAACAGTTTTGTGTGAAAATTATTGCAAACGTTAGCGTTATTCAACGTAGAGGTTCCAGTTGTCACAACAAAATGTTTCAGTTTTGTCCATAAACGGAAGTCACAGAAGTCGTGAATGGAGTCCATTCCCTGAACCACAGTCGCAGAAGTCGTGAATGGAGTCCATACCCTGAACCACAGTCGCAGAAGTCGTGAATGGAGTCCATACCCTGAACCACAGTCGCAGAAGACAAATATAATAACAAATGCACTTCCCGTTACTTGTGTGACGACAAGTATCGTGCGACAGGCTATCCCATGGAAACCTCCTTACCTGCTTGCGTGCAGGGTTACATAGCAGATCTCGCAGGAGCTTCCGCCCGAACTTGCTCAGAACATTGTGTCGTGGCAAACCGGCTTCACGCACAGCTCCATCCCTTTTGCAG
Organism: Clitarchus hookeri; assembly: GCA_002778355.1. Classification (NCBI taxonomy): domain Eukaryota; kingdom Metazoa; phylum Arthropoda; class Insecta; order Phasmatodea; family Phasmatidae; genus Clitarchus; species Clitarchus hookeri. The sequence continues at coordinate 446,609 of NQII01002781.1, forward strand.
GAATTTTTGGTTTTCGCGTCGTAATTTCCGATTCATAGCAATCACTGAAAATATACGACTATAAAAAAAATTGCATTTTACGAGTTGTTTAATATTTTTTGTGCGTAATTTTAACTCTGTGTTTTCTGCTTGTTACAAAAAGTCAGAGACATAATTTACATTCTATCAATAAGTTTCTGCCTCTTTGCAAGCAGAAAATAACGGGCAGTGGAAATTAAATACAGAAGTATTAAACAACTAGATAATTGTAAATATTCTATAACCTAAAATTTTTAATGACCCCTCTGAAACTGCAATTATGACAGGAAACCGAAGAATTCCAGCATAACAGGTGAAGTCGAGCCTTAACTACAAGATGCGAACTTTTGCGGCGTTAATGGAAATGGGTGAATAAGGGCCACGATTTTTCAACTCCCATAGAAACTAATTAACCTGATCTGACGAAGAGAAGGGGTAAACCGACATAGGTTTTGGTGGAACCTGACAACGGGAAGGGACTACGAAATCAAATGCATTTCAATGGTTAGAATATTTCTACAGGAACATACGTGCCAAGGTTTTGGATCCCTAAATAGAAAATCTATAAACTCGCCTTAAAATTTGGTGACTTTCTAGGTGTCACGCAAGCATATGTTCGTTTCGTTTATGTCATTGGACCTCAGCTCATCAGACACGCCTTGGAGAAGTTTGAACAAACAGATTACTCTCAGCACCCGGGTGGTGTAATTCCGCGTGGGCGAGCAGAACAGAATAAGGTCTGACTGTGGCAGCAACTAACAAACAAATGACGCCTATGCGAATAAATAGAGTATCGTGAAGTCTAACCTCGCGCCATTTTATAAAGCAAAATTATAGGTTCTCTACCCTTAAATATTTGTCGAGAAGAAGCTCAGCATTAACAGGCATAAACAACAACTAATATGAAAAGGCCATCGAAAATTTTATGTTAACAAGAATGAATAATAAATATGGCCACCTGTTTTTCACGAAAAGATTTACGTGAAGGCTAGACTCCAATGCGCTATAACTAGAGACCTGAAAAAATTACGTTTTCATTTCGGAAAAAGCTAGAATTCAAAACCCCGTACGTTGTATTGCTAATGCTATTGGTCTACCCGTTAAATTACACCTCCTGGACAACTCTGAGCCTACAATAAATACGGAGTAAAATGCAGACCGAATCACCGTCTTCCGCTAATACAACAAGCAACCAATGAACAGTGATATCCGCATGATTTTGCATACGAAAATAGAGTATAGCCTACAGGTCATTGAACTCGCGAATTTTCCAGGTCTCTAGCTATGGCATACGTGCAGTTTTCCTTTTGGTGATTGGTACACGTGTCTTTGTCGGGAGGCAGTTCCCTACTTGGCTGGGCCAATCAGAATTAGGTAACTCGCAACTCTTGAGTGTCCGTGATTCGCATGCAGACATCTATAACGCGTGAGAGTTAAAACCATCCAATCACAAAGAGTTGATCGGAGCTCCAGTGTTTTGGAGACCAAGTAGTCCTGGAATTTTTTTCCGCGAATGACAACTGGCTCTAATAATACTTACTTTACTTTTTCGTGTCAGGAAATCTACATTCTTTCGGCCCAGTTGTGAACCACGTCTAATGCTTCTCGTTTAGCTAGCCATAGTTCATCAAGGGTGCATCTGTGGGGACAGGCAGGGCATCGGAGAAGATGCCCCAGGTCCTGAAGTGCACCGCAGACGCATTTGTCATCGTTCACGTCCAGCAAACCCCATTTGATCAGGTTGGACTTTATTCGTTAAATAATAGTGTTTATGAATTAATGTTTACAAAACTGTTATCAAAACCTATTAACCAAGATGAAAAATATGTTTTTTCCCCCCGTAAAAATGAACACAATGCGTTAGACATTAAAAGTGATTCTATGAACCTTGCCTCCACCTCACAAAAGTCAGTAGTTGACGCAAGTGAGAGGCGATCGCGGGAACAGACGAAGGCAAGGACGAAGTTGCTAAGAGGGCTGCAAGGAGCTGGATGTGGAGACTGGCCAGGAGAGCTACCGTGGCAGCGAGCAGACGTCATTGTGACGTCAGAGCTGCGCCTCGACGCCGCGTGGCGACCGCCTCGTTCAACCTGTAGTTTGCTTCTAGGTGCGTCCTCCGCTGTCGACGGCGACCTTTCACTGTAGCACTGCGCCTTGGCCGCAATGAAGGAAGACGTTCCATGACTTAGAGCCATATTTGAAACTGAGATATCGCAGCGTTTCGCCAGTATTTTATTACAACTTTTGGGATAGCATTTGAAGTCTGAACAGCTAGAAGTTAAACCTTTCACATCAGAAAGGGATATAGAATGGCAGTGTTAAAAAAAAATTATCTAGTACGAAAATAAGTTATCTATAAACCCCTGTGTGTAATTGGAAAGCAAGGGTAATTAATAATAATAATAATAAATTATATCTTACCTTGCGGTAAAGTCACGACGTATCGCCTTGCCTTACGCTTAACCACAGCTTTGAGTAAACGAATTTCAACCCAACCGTGTCTGCATTAAGAGAGACTAAATCATTTATACAGAAATATTATAAAATAAACATGACCTAACGTATGTCAGTAAATATCTAAATAACATAAAGTAATTTAAAATTTTTGGCTATATTTCGTTAGCAAAACCTAAACACGAATTAAGAAATAATATCACGCAATCAAAACTGCATCATGCTGAGTAGACCTATATGAACACACAAACACACACACACACACACACACACACACACACATATATATATATATATATATATATATATATATATATACATACACACACACAGTGGTGTCTGTTATGTCAATAGCTGACCTGTTACTTAAAACGTCCATACACCTAACTCAAAATAAGGCTACATGTAGCATATTCATATACGCAGACACACCAAGAAAGATTATTTAACAATTGAAAAACCTCACTTGGAAAATATACAGTTTATTTAGCCAGAAAGAAGATGCAGAGAACAATCAAATAACAACAATGATAACTCGTATAGACGAGAGACACGGGAGAATATCACGCAACACCGCGCGTATGACATTTCCTAATCACATTCGAAATGCATGAACTTTGACCATTGCTTATACTGTATAAAAAATATAACTGGTGGAACAGAAATTTTTAGAACAAATGAAAAAAAAAATTTTACCAACAAAGTTATACATTAAAAAAAATATCAACTTACAAACAGATTTTAGAGAGTTAAAATCTGTGTAATTTCGTCCGTAAGTAGAGAAATATGTTTACTCTTTTCGCCCTCTATTTTGCATGGTTGTGTGTTGAAACAATAATCCTCTCGCTCCGTCTTTCAGATAATGTAAGCCTCAGAAATATTACGATTAAAATCTAAATATAATACATTTATACCATTGACATTAATCTTCAAAACAATAATCATTCTACAGTTTAAACATGTATGCTTGAATACAATGCAATACGAGTTGTTAACGGCAAAGTAAACACTTTTGAGTTAAACTTTTGAAAAAAATTTACCTATCCGTTAAATGCACTATTCACGGTAAAGTGAGCACTTTTGAAAGCCCTTTAATTTGGAATAATAGTCAATAAATATATTGTATTTAAGCCTTTGGTGTTAACTTCCGAGTGCGGTGGAATATACACACTGTGTTTGTTACTTACATGGCAATATTTATTTAAAAAGTTGGTTAAAAATTATAAAATGGCTGTAAAGAAAAAATAACTAGGGCCACAAAAATGCTCACTTTACCGTGAATAGTCTATGCATATATATATGCTTCAGTAAATCCTGTGATGCAGACTCCCAGTTCAACTGGCAGCCAAATAATGAAAATAATATTAAATCTTTACATAGCTTTGCGAGTGTATATATAGCCTACAATACATTGTTAAAATTGATCGCAAATCGAGTTAGCGTTTCATTGTTTACACACATTCGAGTACGAATTGGCATATTATTTACGTTCCTAAAAAAATCACTCTTTTTTTATTGGCGCATGAACAAAATCGACAAGTCCATGGCGTTGTAAACTTCACATACGGCGGAGGGATACAATATGAGAAGGAAAGTAGATCTTAAGCAGGGATTTTAAAACTGCTCACCTGAAAATAGGTTCACCTGAACAGTTTCCGTTGCTAGCGGCAGTCAGTCAGAGCAGTGACTGCGTTCGCAGTCTCCGATAACGACATTTCGTTTAAGGGCGACTTTCCTAACACATATAACAAAAAAAGACCATGTTGAGGGTTTTATTCCCGATTAAGCCACGAATGTGTGTGGTGCTGTTTTTAGACTAAGTTGATGTAAGTATTCCTCCGCATATCCTCCCGAACGAAAGTGAAGTCATTTAAAAGCAATTAATAAATAAGGAATGAAAGTACGTCTGAGTGTAGAAGGAAGTGACGTATTCACGAAGTAGGCCTATGTCAAATTTACAACGGTGGCGAAGCAAAATAGGAGGTTTTTGTCGCGACTGCGCGTTTGAGAACATTGCATTGCCCAGCTCTACATTCGCCCGCCGGACACGACCAGCTGGACACGCGTTCCAGGTCATTTTACTGAAGTAACTGCGCCCCTTGTTTCTAGCATATTGCCAGGAGTTCATAGGCTATCATCACGCACAGGTCACGATAAACTGAACACTTTTGAAAGCCCTGCTTAAGATACACTTGTGTGCACGTTGTGTATCCTTCCGCCTTAGTTAAAAAATCGACATCGCCACAGGCCTGAGCACTTTATCAATGCGTCGGTCAAGTGAAGCTATGGAGTTGTTAGAAATTTACTGAATCTTACACTTACATTCATAAAAATAAAAATAAACCATAAAACAATACGGGTATCATTTTAGTATTTTCAAATGTTTATCTAACACTTTTTATTCAAAGTTTACACAAAGAACTCCCCCCCCCCTCCTCCAACACTCCTGTCTTTTTCAAACTTAACTGGGTGCATACCAAGCAGCGCGCACGTTATAATACACACAGGAAGAGGTACAGGATGTTCAAGGTAAAACGAGCACTTTCTAAATCAACCTTGGAAAAATGTCACTGCCCCCACCTACATGTTTTAACGGGCAAACATACCTGCACGCGCCCAGTAAAGATGGTAATGGCGGAGAGGAAAGTAGTTCCACTTCTTAACCCTCAATTAAAAGTGTTGATTTAAATATTTGTGAATACTGAAATGACTAATTTTGCTCTCAGGGTTTTTAAAGCATGATACGTGTGAAAATGAGCACTTTTGTAAAGTATTTACTGCATTTACTTTCTCAGTAATTATACAGTTTTTACTTCACTGACGCGTGAATAAAGAGATGCGGCTCCCGACAGCGTTAATTATACACGTGGTGGAAGGATACACAACGCGCACACAAGTAGATCTTAAGCAGGGCTTTGAAAAGCGCTCGGTTTCTGGTGAGCAGCCTTTGAATGACATTTTTCTAAGGTTGATTTCAGAAGGGTTCAATCTACTGTAAACAGCCCATGGCAGTCTGTTGTTCCGACTGTCAGTTGAAGGCTGCGTAGGTACAACCGTCTTCAGGCACTGCTCGCTGCTTCGCCACTGTCCTACACAGTATAAAAAGGCTTCCTTCATAGCGAAGAAAAAGTTTCATTGCGGTTAGTTTGTTTACAGTAATCAAATATTGTTTTAATTTTAATGGAAGACTAAAGAAACTCAGTTTTGCTGTAATTAATTATTTCTTTATTCATGTTTGTTTTATGGCAATATCGATGTTTATTAAAGTAAAGAAAAGAATCCTTTTGGGTTTATTTAGTTTACAATAAAGGAATCTTGCTTTATAGCAAAGGTAAAGGTTGCTATAATTAAATTATTCTTTAGTACATTTAAGCATTTCAGTGCGTACTTACTAAGTACCAAATTACCAAATCAGGGATTCCTTAAATTATTGACATCATGGAGGAACTTCTAAAATACAAACGTTGACCTTACCACAAAGAATACTGTTGAATTACTGCAACGTCAATGCAAGGTTATTGCTCCCTTTAATGTAAATATGAAACGAATATTTTGTTTGTGACAAACTTACTTTGCAAGAATTGTATTTTACCAAAATTTATTTTGCGGCGGCAAATCATAAGTTGCAGTAAGAATAAATTTTAGTGTGTAGAGTAACGTAGTATATTTACAGTATTATTAAAATTAATAAATTCCTGACCAAACCCTACTAAGTATTAATTTAGTGAACGTACTTGAGACAAAAAACACCAGTTTTATTTAAGCTGCATTATATCAATCGAGTAAATCATAATAGGAACAATTACAGGTTGGAGGTTTCAGTCATCTAAAAACATGTAACGAATACGAGTTAAGGGGATATCATGGGAATAATAAATAAATATATCCAGACTCTAAGGTATTTTTCCTGATGCAGCAAAGTGATTAAGTGATCTCACGTAGAAATGTTTATACCAGAGTTTATCAGCTTTACATGGCAATTAAGTTTCGCATCTAGACCAGTTTTATTTGCAAGGGCCCGGCCGTGATAAAACTGTGGCGTGCGAGATAAGTAATCATCTCATTGGTTGCCGCTAGTTTTACGAGCGAGGTACAGAGTTGCTTTTAAAGTCAAACGAACATCTACCGTTGTTATCGGACGCTGTATCTCCGCTGCTAACACGACAGCTCAACTCGCGTTAACATGACATCGACGAGATAACTTGCTAACAGACATGTAAGCAGGTGAACCGTCTAATGTGGACGTATTTTACAACACCGCTTACGACGAGGAGCACTTCTCACGTTACCTAACAAAACAACAATAATACGAGATTATCTCGTGTTTGGGAGGTAACGCCTTCATGACATCGCTCGTGGAGATTCCGTCGCCGAATTAAGACGTTTCGACTTCGACGGGAAGATTCGCGCGGGCGGTGCCGTACCGACTAACTTACTGCCGAGGCACGAACACGCCTGTCAGCTCGTGTTTGTCTGTTTAACACGTTCGTAACAGATTCAGAGTGGTTGAATGGTAGTACTTAAGGCGCCCGTCTACCTGGCGCTTGAACTGCGTTGCAGAGTGTTCGAAATACACGTTTTTCAACGAAACNTAAGGCGCCCGTCTACCTGGCGCTTGAACTGCGTTGCAGAGTGTTCGAAATACACGTTTTTCAACGAAACTATTAGGCGTGCGTCCAACGTGCCGATCTACGAAAAGAACACACACTTCAGACGAGAGCTGTTAAGTACTTTCAAAATATCACGTACGTTAGAAACATCAATTCAGAGTACTCCAAAACCGCTAAAAACGGCCTTTCCAAGGCGCTGTAGCTCAAAATGCACGCATCAGATACATACAAAACTACTATAGGCATTGAACCTTCCTAAAGACTTCCCACTAATAAAATAATACGGTCACTACTGAAAGTCCCATAGGTAAACGCAGAACGACGAGAACACTGCACGCCAGTTCAGAGCCTTGCGCTTAGCGGCGATGGCGTACTTGATGCGCGTGGCAGTGTCGCCCTTATCGCTCCCGCGCTTCTCGGCCTAAACGTGGGAAAAAGTTCCAGGTGGACGGGGGCCTTAAATCTGAATCGCAACCAGTTTTGGTGACTGTGCATTCCATTGCTTATACTGTATAGGAAATTAATATGTTAGGCAACTTACAAATTAATTATAAAGAATTATAAGTTTATATATTTGTATGTTTGTATTTATAGAACAAATGCGTACATAGTTTAAAATCTAAAATAAATCAGCAATATAATTATTTACTCTGGAAAACCACTGAATTTAGTTAATTATTTAACTAGAGAACTCTATTATGGCAAGATATTACATACGCCTGCAAGTAAAGGGGGCCAAATATTATCATCCCCTTAAATCACGGCGTAAGTGAACAAAACAAAATGAAACGGTTATTAACAGCTACGGATATACAAAATTACAGATAACCATTTTGTGCCGAAAATAATACAGTTTTAGAATGTATTACTAATTTAATAAATTACTAGTCTGTTAATTGAATAAAACTGCGGTCGAAGTATTTGTTCGTCTATTCCCTTATGCTTTACTTATGTGAATTTGCAATTAATAAACTAAACATTCTCAAAACATATGTAAAAGAAAGTAAGTGAGATGATAGGGGTTTTGTCCTTCAGATATTTTCCGTTTACGACATTGAGGAATTTTCATTTTGGCGTTAAAATAATAAATTAAGTTTAAATCGTCATACGGCTGAATAACATTATTTTGCAGTGCATTGCAGCAAACAGCTAAATCTTCTTAAACAAATGAAATGGTATTGTCTAAAAGGAAACTATAAACAGCGTTTCGATTGGTTGTGGCGATAATACGCTTTCATTTTCGAAGAAGGGAGAGTTAAGAATTATTAAAATCAAATGTCATGAACTGCAGGTTTCTTGTTTATCAACGATTATATTGTNAAGAAGGGAGAGTTAAGAATTATTAAAATCAAATGTCATGAACTGCAGGTTTCTTGTTTATCAACGATTATATTGTTCGTTAAAATGTACAAAGTGTGGACTCTTTGCACCTGTTCTGGAAATTTACGATTCACCGTTGCTGCTACAGAAACGAATCTAACATGCTTACCGTATTTAGTTACAAATTATGTTACAGACACGCCAATAATAAAAAAAAACTTAAAGGCAAAATAATAAAAAAACAAATATTTGTGTAAGTGCATAATATGCACTGGCATCAGTGGGCCAAACCTTCTTTTGCGTGTAAATTGTTAATTTTATGTGCACGCAGAATTAAAAAAAAAATCATAACAAAAAAAAAAGACGTCTGTTCCTGAAAATAAGTGTCTTTATTTTGATTGGATACTGTATGCGTGCCTCACGCGTAGAACTGCAATCATTGGAAAACAGTTCAGCAGTGGTTTTCGATCATTTCTGGCGATAACTTTGCGTAACAAATTTTTCTTCGTGTTAGAAATATTGTACCTATTGGGAAGCCGCCCAATTTTGTTGATAATTATGAATTTCCTGACTGCGTATCCGAAATCGTGTTATTTATTCTCTGCGGCGCGCTAATTTGATGAACTTGCCTTAGCATGTGGCCAGAAAGATAAAGTGCTCGCTGCACCGCAGTGATTTATCGTCGCTCGCGGTGAAATATTTGTGGCTATTTGTTGCCCACAATGGCCACGGCCCTCGGAGAGCAAGGGACAGCGGCGGTTGGCATGCGCGCCCGCTTCTATATAAACGATACTGGAACGATGATTCTTGTCTATTTAAATTTTTGTACGGGCGGTTAGTAAAAGAAAAAAATAAAGAAAGAGCCGTTGAAGACGAGAGAGTAGTGGCCTTTGAAAAAAAACAAAAGAAAAAGAAAGAAAGAAAGAGAAAGCAACACAAATAAAATATGTTGCATAAGCCACTCCTTCTTGCTATGTGTTTTCGTTTCGTTTTTCTCGCTTTGCTTTTGTTTCCCCCTCGGAGAAGTCGCCCGCGCCGCTCGGGACAATCAACAGAACGGCTGCCGCAGCATCCACTCACTGTTTAACAAGTCCGTGGACCAATCAGAATGCGAGATAAGCCACCAAGCCACACCTTGTTCGCTATGTTAGCCGGGAAAAATAAGTGGCGTTCCGATCGTCTTCTTATTCTTCCTTCTTTTTTTTTTTCCGTTGCGTCGTGTTCCTCCTTCGTTTCTCTCCGTGTCTGCTTCTTTCTCCGCTTCGCGTCAGTGGCGCTGCGGTCGCGTTTTCCGCGCCGACCCCAGACAGCTGAATGCGTCGGTTCTCCAGTCTCCCATTGCTGCTTAATTTAAACGTCTTCTGCGGTAACAAACTTTATTTCCTTTCGTGCACCGTGTCCGACTGCTATAAAAAATAGTACCCAGTTCACGTGTAAGTACCGCGGAGAGCTACATAAATTTTCACTGCCAATAAATCGGCGTTAAAAGATTTATGAGCGTTATGAGAGATGAGTCTGTAAGGAAGAACAGAGGAAACTCCGCAATAATATCGCGAATGCTTGGCGACTGTTGGAAATGTCCTTAATAGAGGAGACAGCTGGTGATCTCGAAGGCTCGCGTTTTTAGCTCCTGCAAACTACTGTACCTAGCCCCAACAACCTGCACCCCTCGTCTAGTGGCTTTCATAACATTGTGACAGAGATCGTATTTCGGGAAGTTCTGGTCGACGCCGCACTGCGCTGCACAGGTTCAAGCCTATGTAATGTGTCTCCTGTTTCAAACCAACTCCCGACACCATACCTACACCGTATAATTGTGTTATTAATCGTATTCATTATTTTATGAGTGGGTTTTGCATCGTCATATTTCATTGCCAGTGAATTATCGGAGCGAAAAAGTTTTCTAAGTCCAAAGGTTTTGAGGGGCCCTTGGGATCGGGGCTGTTAGTCAGATTGTCCCATTTGTCCCCCGCCCCCTTTTTTATTTTCCACGTGGATGGACGTGCTTATATTAATTAAATGTATTAGCGTTTGCCTCTCATGTATACAGGAAGGCAGTAGAACGGAAACAGGCAACACAGAAAAATATTTTTTACGTTTGGCAAAGAATTATTTTGGAAAGTAGAAGCCAATTTTTTTTGTAACACTACAACTGAAATGTGGCACAGTATGTTTACAATATATCAAAATATTTAACATACTAAATTAATTATGTTTCGTTACCTTTCTCTTGTTTGTGCTATTTGAATTGCCGTGGGGCTTGTACAAGATATTTCAAGTTGCATTTACACAGAAAAATATTACAGAGAAAAATCACCCAAAATTAAACCTAACATGTGTTCCGCTACGTTTCTAACAAGACACCCTCGAACTCCGCAAATTCATTCTGTTAAAGGTTAGACTTGAAGCAGGTATATTTTAGTGTAAAGGTTATTTATAACTGTGCAATGCTTGNAATTCATTCTGTTAAAGGTTAGACTTGAAGCAGGTATATTTTAGTGTAAAGGTTATTTATAACTGTGCAATGCTTGTGTTTGTCACTCACTCGCTGAATAACTCTGGACCAGATATGGGAGCACTGACAACATTCCCGGAACGGTTACAAGTGACAGTGACACATAATTCACAGTGACAAAGAGCGGTGACTACGTACTTATCATCTTCCCTTTTTTTATTCATTGTACCTTCTCTGTGGACTTCTCTCTTTGTAAACCACCGTAATAAACGGTTTCGATAACGTTTAAAACACAGTTATAACTTCATAACGTATTTTTAAGGAACTTACTGCGCCGTAGAATTTTCCAAATAATAATTAGCAAACAACCGCCATATTTAGAAGCATCTGCTGCGTAAATCAGTTTATGCACTACGGATAGAGACGTTCACGATATATACTAAAACACTAGCGGGCCAGTCCGGCTTCGCCCGGTAACAATTTAGTTTTTACAGCGATACTTTTAAAGACAAAAATGGTTACTGTGGGTCATCCTTAAAAGCTAAACATATGCTATTGCAGACTTTTCTGTAGACCTTTTTGAGAGCTACAATTCTGTAGCATTAATTTGATGTATCTCTTATGGTTTAGTCAGCGCAAGCCATGTAAGCGCTCTAAAAGCGTTTTTTTTACGACTTGATTACAAACAGTTCGACATTTCTCTACTATCCTTACTTTAAATATTAATTAATTATACAACATATCATTTCTCAAGAAGTTCTCTAAATGATGTTGAAAACCGCATTAAAATTCATCAAGTAGTTTAGAAGTAATAAGCGAATACACAGACAGACGCGGATAAGCGACTTTGTTTTATACTATTTAAAGAAGAGATACTTAACGTGACGAATTGCACAAGTCTAAAATGTAGTCAAATGATTCCGTGAAACTCGTGGAGCTCTGTTTAAAATTTCGTGAGTTCAAACAGTGTTAGCATAGACTTTAAACACTCTTACGTCCTCGTTATTTTTATGGTTGGTCCTCTCGTTTCGTGACACGACCCGCGGGACTGCGAACCAGTAATACTTACGCACGCAGGAAGAGACTGGGCGAATCACGTACTACCTACACTGGGTAAAAAAAAAAAAAAAAAAAAAAAAAATGCAGTCGCAGGAAGCATCTAAACTGTTGAAATAGCCATCTGATGGCTCGTGGGTGCCATCTAAATACCGACAGAATTGTTTGTTGTATTCCTGCATGTGATTGTATTTACTACTGTACATATCCTCGATGCAGCAGAGCTCTGCGTTCCTACCACAAATCCGATTGCAGGACTGTTTGGTACTAGCAATCTCTGTTACGTTACTACAATTCTGATTGTTGTGAGAACAATACAAGTATTGTACTATCTGTTTTGTAGTACAAACGCTGTACTCTGATGTAACGACACAGTAGCAAATACAACCACAGACAGGAATACAACAAACAGTTCTGTTCGTATTACTATGTATGTTAACAATATTTGGATGGAACCTGCAACCCATCAAATGGCTGTCCCTATTTCAACAGTCTAGATTATTCCAGCAACCATATTTTTTTCTCAGTACTGTACACGGGATAAAGTACTCATTGTACTGGAAAGGGCTTATCAGAGTCCCCCGGTGTTATGCCTGCAGGCCTATAGGGGACGGCTTGCAGACTAGCTTGTACTAACACCCATGCCTTCGCTGGGGTTCGAAGCCAGAACCTCCTGCATCGCAGACCGACTGCGCCACGGGAGGTCGGCGTGAAGTGCTCGTCATTAAGGCACCAGCCAATGAACGAACAAGACCTCCTGGGCTGTGTACACAGCTGTCAAGTTTAGCCCGGCCGGCAAATGAACTCCCGACATTTCTGGGTCTCGCTATATAATTAATATGAAGTCTACAGTGCCTGCTTGTTAAAATACAACACAAGCCATATGTTTTAAAAAGCAAGGTTTTGTAACACTTTCTATCATTTACGTAAAGTGTTACAGTAGTAATCTTAAAAAAATATTTACCACAGACTTATTTGTAAAAGTGAAAAATTATCATACATTGTTAAGAAAACTTATTTTTTCCTTTAGAAAAAAAAATACCTTCGATACTAGCTGCCAAAATAAAACACTTAACATTTTTACTGCTGTTTAAAATTTGCTTTCACGTGGTAAATTGTGCAAAATAACCAATTTTTAACTGAGTTTTTCACGAGAAACATCATCAACTTTTGTTGTACCTATTTACTGTGTATTTCTTGTACGTTCAGAGCAAGTAGCAACCCTTTTATCTAACACCCATGCCGTAAAACAAATGTGATAATTTTCATGCTAGTTATCACGTGAAATCTTCCAGCGGTCACCGACATGAGAGTGAATTCCCGAAATATCGACTGGCATAACGCCACCTGTTTGCAGACCACGGGAGGTGTTTCGGGGCTTACCATGAAGTTGCAAGGAATTAAACAAAACTAAAAATGAACTTTAAAAAAAATTATTGTAAAGAAATTGTGTCAATCTCAGTTTCAATTATCCTCCAAACTGTTATGCTATACTGTTCTCACTTGGTTTTTTTTTTTAACTGGGCCTTACCAGAAAATTATGTTCATTGTGAAAAATTACACGCAAAGTTGATATCACTTTGTCGCTACCAGAACAGCGCCTCTCATTTTCCTATTCTGTGCACGAGCCTGCTATTTTTTTTAAATCTTCGTTATCAACATTGTCCACAATAAAAATGTAGATTTACGAGTTGTGATCTTCTGAATTTGCCAATTCTACGAGAATGCGTGAAATCCAGATACAGGCAAAGAACATTTTTTTAATTTTTATTTAAATGCAGTAAAACTGGTTTGGATGGAAAACCCAGTACCCCGCAGTTCGAGTCAGACGGGATCAGAATTGCTCGGTTATATTTCCTGTTGCTGAGCCATGAATGTTACAGAGAGAAAAAAACACGGCATTAAAAAAATAGCAACGTTAAAAGCAGAGTTCTGCACTCCCACAGCAAACATTTACATTTAATTATAACATGTAGAGTTTGTTATACTCTTTATGAAATGGAAATACTAAACATGATTGCAGGGTAAGAGGAACGTTTGAAGCTGGAAGAAGGGACTAAAAAAAACACGGCTTTTAATAACGGAGAAGACTTCATAAATTTGTCCAACTGGATAATCGTGGTCGAGAACACACCCTTCGGAAGGCGTCGAAATTGTTTATTTCTTTTTCAGTCACGTTTCAAAACTGCCCCTTCTCATCAATTTTGAATTCCTGATGGTGGGTGGAACTTGCACACTATCGGTGCAAACCTTGCCAAGGATTCTAAAGACCCTGTCAACATTTTAACGAATTTGAAAATGTATGCAATTGTCATAGTACAACTGCACGGGCACCGCGGTGGTGCAGTGGCTAGAGGCAGACCACTCGCCTTACACTAAGGCTGCCGCTGGCCGATGGGTTTACTCGGGGTGTTTCCGTTTACTTCGCCTTACTTTCAGTCCCTGCTCCATCTTAAGGTCTCATTCCACACCACCCTTCATTGCAAGTGAAATGTTGTACGTAAAAAACAGACAAGTATAAAGCATATATAGATGTTTTTTTTAAATACGAGTTCTTCATTTCTAATTTGTTATAATACATAGAAACATTATAACTTCACATAGCATAATATTGTAAAATTTGCTCTAATAAACTTGTAGCGTTACAAAAATAATTTTGAGAACTAGTTTCAAAAAAAAAAAAAGTCAAATTACAAGTTATTTTTTACCTCGTAGCTATTCAGTCTGTCAGTCTTATCCCTGCTCTAGGATATATTACTCTCAAGATTATTATTATGTTAACGATGCAACATCTGTGTTCGTGAATGCACAAACGTAACATGTTGAATAAAAAAATATTTTAATTTTTTTTTTTGCGAATATTAAATATTTTAACCACAAAATTTTTTTTTTCACCTCCACTACAGAAATGGCTGCCTGCAAATTGCAAAAAGCACGACACCTACACGCGAGTCACGGGCATCGTCGTCTTTTGGCGCGAAACCCTGGCACGTCGTACAGCGTCGTACAGTCGTAGGATCCTGGGAAACTGTCTTTGTAAAGGAGGAATGTCTGTGTCAGGGAGGGACGACTGCAACATCACGTACAAGTCGTGCTGGTATTCACTGGGCTACGACCTCAGTGCCCGAGGTCGCGACACTGTTGAGCATCTCCGTACATTTACTGAACGTTTTTTTTTTACGGAAACGTGCAGTTGATTTTCCGAGACACGCGCTCGGTGTAAGACGAAACGAGGTCCCGAGTTCTGCGCGTATGAAATACGGAACACCTACGCACTCCCAGTTCAAGACCTGGAACCGGAAGTCATTGTCTACTCGCAGCACAGTTCAAGACCTGGAACCGGAAGTCATTGTCTACTAGCGGAACAGTTCAAGACCTGGAACCGGAAGTCATTGTCTACTAGCGGAACAGTTCAAGACCTGGAACCGGAAGTTATAGTCAACTCGCGGCACAGTTCAAGACCTGGAACCGGAAGTTGTAGTCTACTCGCGGCACAGTTCAAGACCTGGAACCGGAAGTTGTAGTCTACTCGCGGCCAGTTCAAGACCTGGAACCGGAAGTTATAGTCAACTCGCGGAACAGTTCAAGACCTGGAACCGGAAGTTGTAGTCTACTTGCGGTTTCTTCGCGCTTTTTGAATTAAACGATTGGAAAATCACCCATCGCACGCGCGGTTAGTCGTTTCCTAAAAATGCAACGTATCACAAGTTTTTTAATATTCCTTTTAACATCAAAGCATGGCCTATCTTATTTTTTGTTAAATTGAACTCTTACTTATATATTTCATTTAAAAATTATAAAGTTTCATTTTAAATAATACTAATAAAAACAAAGAGAAAACAGGTGTGCTGGTAATGCCTAGTAAAAATTAGATCTCGTGCAAAATATCATTAAACCAAGTGCGCAGGAAGCGGTCCTTTTTTTATTTGGTGTAATTAGGAGGAGGGAGGGGGAGGGGGAATTGACAGAAAGAACTCTCGCAGGGCTTCAGTGAGAAGAGCTGGGAGTAACCGTGAATGGACTGTGCTAAGGTTTATTATACTCACTTTAAGAACAAAACGAATAATGTTATTAATTAGGAGTTTGGCATAGAAAACTTTCCGCCGCAAGGTGAGTTGCAGTTCCAGGGAGGTCGCCCTTAAGCTGGCGGTAAAAGGATAAATTATATTTATTTGAGCGTAGAAGTTCGTTTCTGGCTTGAATTGTGATACATGCGCACCCCAGCCAACATTTCAAGTATTAACTTAATTTTCTAACTATTATTCGCCCACTCCAATCGTGTTTACATGAGAAAACAGCAAAAAATACAACTGCGTTCGGCAGTGTGTGTGTTCATAAACAAGTTTATTTCGGTGGAAAAAAACATTACGAATTGAAGTGCGAAATAAATATAGCTGCCACCAAATGCAACTTCGTACTTTTCTCCTATCCTTTAAGGAAACTGCGAAGGTAATCGCTAAGAAGTACGTTTTAACCATTTTCACTTTATTTTTCGATTCGGTCAACGTATTTAATTAAAGTTATTGTGTAAGTATACGTTTAACTATACACAGTTTTACGACAGAATTTTAAACATCACAGTGGCCATATTTCGTTATATTTCCACTCAAGTGCAAAAAAACAAAGTTTATTCTTTACTTATGTTCCAACACAATGCAAATTGCAAGATTGTATACAAATATTTTTATTCTATGAAAAATGCAAGTATCCCATTTATTTATATACAGAACGGAAAAATCCGGCACACGTGCGACTCCGGTCCACACTGGTGGCGATAATTCTAAGTTGCCAAACTAAAAGCTTCGAGCTTCCCAACCTGAGTGGAGTAAACCTTAAGTTTACCAAGAGCTTCGGGTTTCGTGGACGAGCATTGTCGAGGTTACACGAAGTGTCCTTTTCCCGCTGTGACCACAATGTTGATCGTGTTCGCGGCAACTGGAAAGTTCACGCCACGCAACGCTTGTAACTTCAGCCATGAAGAAAAACAACGTAAGTCACGTTTCAACAGACGACAACAAATCTTCAAACACATATTCTACCAGAAACTGAAAAGTTTTGTGCATCGCTGGTTTATAAATAATTTATTCAAACCATTTCATTACATACACTTCTGACAGCTGAGCGGTTTGTTGTGTGGCGCGAAACATATTTCCGTGCGGGTTTGAATCCAGCTTCATAATAAAAAATTACTATATCTTCAATGTTTTCTAGGTTTATTCACGGGGAAACGCCCGACGAAAACAAAACTTTTTTTTTTTTGTTGTAATCCCGCTTCACAAACCGCGAAGACAGAAGCACGAATTGATAAATTCACGGAAAATTCTATAAGAAATCATGGAATGTTGTGCGAAATTTACGGAAAGTAGCTACTGAAAAAAAAACTCAATTTTACGAAGGTAAGTTATAAGAATGGTTATAATTTGCAGAACTGTATGTATAAAATTACTATAATATTTATTTTATTTGAATCTTTTCAACAATAAATTTTGTTTATTTCGTAAAACCATCTGTTTGATTAACATTTCGGAAACTTTACAAATTAATATATACATATATATATATATAAACCTTGTGTCCGTTTGTTCGGACGCGTGTAACTTCCCAAAAAAATCAACCGATTTTCATTCTGTTTTTTTTTATAAACCTTCCTTTCGTTCCCACGAGTGTTTATACACCTTTCGTTTTTATCTGTATTACCTGCAAGGGTACTAAAATCTGCAAAAGCTCATTTTTAGCATGCTGTCTGGTCAGGAAGCGCCTTTGTTGACAGCTGTCTGTTTGAACATTTCAGTTTGTTGTTCTCAATGTTTTTTTACATATATACATATACTTATGTACACATATACTTCTTTCAATTAATTTCACAGAAATTAATAGAACCAAAATGTTTTATGTCACAGCAACGCGTGGCCGGGTAAGCTAGTGTATCATAATTATAATAATTGATATATGGTAATCTAAAAAAAAAAGCAATATAACTGTTAATGGTGGTTAATAGAAGAGAAGGCACTTTGTCTTCACTTCGTCACAGTATCCAACAAATGGTTGTCTCTCTGTGTGTAACTCGGCGGGGACAAAGACGCTTCGTAAAACAGCGTACGAACCCGTCGCGTCGTCAAGTGAGACAGTAGTGAGTTCTGGACTACTGCTTTAGGTTGTCTGCGCTTAACTCAGGTCGCTTCAAAACCCTACTTAGCAAATCATGTTCTGTCCAGTTAATAATATAACTTTCCAAAATGTAAAATCAAGGTCGCCATGGAAATAATCACTTCATTCGTGCTTTGATAAAGTAGGCCCTATTGTCAGGGGCGTTCATACGCCTATTACAAGTTAATTTTATGCACAGAAATAACATTAACATAGACAAATAAATGCTATCAAGGGCGTCGGGACCTTTTCCGGTTAAGGTGGTGCCAGGTCTTGTATAGAATTTGGGCACTTTAGAAACCAACCTTCGAAGAAATATTCCTTCCTGTAATGGCAAATATTTTAACGAAGTAATTGACTCGCGCGCTCTCAGTAAAGTTGGTAGTGAATTAGCGTAATTATTCTGACGTTTTAACGCCGTATTAAAGTTTTATAGCCTAGATTTCGGGGACAATAAAATTATTTCAACAAATTTATGTTTGTTTCATACAAATAACCGTAAGAATTTCCATTTAATGCCATATTATTTATATTACAAGTATTTTCACAGTTATACTGTGAAAGTAATACTTGATTGAAGCATGAAAGAAGTGGCAG
The DNA here is from genome assembly GCA_002778355.1 of Clitarchus hookeri. Taxonomy (NCBI): domain Eukaryota; kingdom Metazoa; phylum Arthropoda; class Insecta; order Phasmatodea; family Phasmatidae; genus Clitarchus; species Clitarchus hookeri. The sequence goes on from NQII01002781.1 coordinate 465,266, forward strand.
GGTCCATGGCAATGTAAATCTTACATTTAGCGGAAGAATATATGCAAAGAAGAAATGCAGATCCGAAGCAGGGTTTTCAAAAGTGCTCAGTTAGGCGTAAGCAGCCTATTGAAGTATGTGCGATTCAGTGTTATTGTAAAAACCGCGATATTAGCAACATTGAAATATTATGCTACAAAATGTTAGCAACGCAGGTAAATAACAGCAATCTCAACATTCTTGTAATTCTAGATATGTAAACTTCCTATGTATGTGTTATTAATGCGTGCCATTGTAATCGAGTTTTACGCTGTCGATATTTGTGATAGTCATATGAGCGATATTCATGTTGACATTTGCGATACCAGGTGTAGGCCACCGATTTTCAATACTCTACAAACGTGATACATCACATTGGCAGTCAGTACAGTAAGCATGTATGAAAACGATATTGAAAAGTGGATATGGTGCCTCATCATCTAGCTGTGAACCACTATACGGCTTATTCCGAACTCTCTGATCAAATGCGAAATTAAACTTGTAAAATTGTTCCTAGCACCGCGCGTTAAATGGAAATGTCGTTGCAGCAGCAACGGTTCCTACGTCATTTGACACAAGTTGTCCGGGTTTATTCCATCGCAACTGATGAAGAGCGCTTGCATTTACTGCTTCGAGAAGAGAAACTTCTTGTTTACCTCCTTGTTCTTGGTTAGGTAGCCAACATACATGCGTGATGACGGCGGTGCGCTAAACTGCAATTATACGCACCGTAGTGTTTGTATTGTGTGAGTTAATGATTGACAGAGGGAGAAGGGCAGGAAAAATCGACGTCCCTTTTCCCAGATGAATATCATAACCTGGCTCATATTAGGAAAACTGTTTACCTGCCGAGGCAAGAGATTTTTTTCCTTGCTTAATGGACAATTGTCAATTTTTACTTCGCAATACAGTTATTTACGCGTAGTCCAATTTTTTAACCTTTTCATAATATTACATTACTTGTGCATATATGTAAATTCGTTTATCGTTAATTAATATTATTTCATATTGCCTTTTTCATACCTAGGCAAATGTCATAATTTGCCTTATATGAAATCCAAGAAACTACCTATTTATAATGTCATTCGTTTTCACTTTCATACATTAAAATTGTTCAATCCACAGAGTTAATACATCAACATTATCAAACACGATTAGTATTTAAAAAAATTATTTTTTTTCGGAAATCACATGCAAGGCATATAATAATTCTAAATCTTTACAAAATACGTGGAAATTATGTTTTAATCATGTCATATCACAAAGTTTGTACCATCACTCTCCAAAAAATGTAACTCGCAACCTGCGTATTTGCTTACTATATGCCTATCCGTTTTTTAAAGAGTTTCTTTACATTTAGTCAGAATTTTTTTCTGCAGCGTGGCAGCTAACTTAAAAATCACGTTTCGTTAGTTTCCGCACTGGAACCGATCGAGTGAGCAGTAGGCGTGTGTTCATGCGGATTACGGATCTGCCACAGGCCTCTGTGTTTAAAACTCCATCGAAGCTGAAGTACATTTAATTACCAATTGGTACTAAACATATAATTATAGTTAGTGTGCGCCATAGTTATCAACGCTATCACGTGCATTTACGCGTGCATTTCATTACAAGGTTTGCCATCGCTCTGCCGGTTTAGTCAATCATCAACCTTAGGGTGGCCCAAAATAGGGCCAAAGGTATTCTTACGCACCATCGATTACGTATAAGCATTTCAACACTGGACTTTCACTTCAAACTGAAATATCTTATGAAATGCAATAATTTTCAGGCAAATTAATTAACTGTGCAATTTTATTCGTTTTTCCGTCATACTGAGAAGACAGAATGATGGATATGCTTTTCGGTTTGTGAATAACAATGGCGTGCGTGATGATTTGAACTCGCTAGTCCGTTTTTTTACTATAACGCAAGGCATTACGGAATGTTCGTTAACATTTAGCCGTATCTTTGCTTCGCAACGAATATAAGTTACATTTTTATGTAGCATTTAATCTGTGTTTACTTCTTTATTATAGTGTAGTAAGTTTTTGAGTACCTCCTTGCTAAAATTCTAAACCCAACTTAAGAGCGAAATGTTTCAACTTTTCCGGTAAACTACACTTATGCCATATGATTTTTCTTTACCGCTTAACATCGGAATAAATTTCTATAACTTTACAAATCGTAGTTAACTTATGTACAGTTTTCATCAAACTTGCATAGTTATGGATTAATCTATGCCACCATGCAGGGAGAGAATTAATTTACTTTTGAAGAATATATAAAATAAAGGTATTTTAGAATAATGTGTCTTAAACTGTAGCAAAAATCACAATGCGTGATCTCACTGTCCATAAATGAAAACACGACTGATTACTGGTAGTTCTGTGTTTTTTCGACGTGTGGTTGGCAATACACATGCTATAACAAACTCCCGGGGCTTGTAAACGGAAATGAATGCAAACTCATGTCCGGAAACGTACCCTGTCATTATACGTGCCACATATGAATACCTAAGAGATTCATTACATCCTGAACTTCTTTCACTCTTACTTTCGTTCCGATGTAAACAAATAGAGCTTTATCATTTCGCGGTGAACAACAACAATCGGTGACTGCCGGAACCGTGTTGACCCATTCCAAAACGCTTCTCCGAGTGTGAAGTAACACGCAGTAAAAGTGGTTTTGGAACGAGTATAATGTAAACAGCATGCTGTGTTTGCAAACAGGACCTAATTAAGTAACGAATGGTAATTCCAAAATACATACATAACTTTCCAGAGCATCTTTTATTAAATAAAAATTAAGTATCCGTTCTTTTCTTGGCTTCAAAAGACTACTGATATAAATACCTAAAAATTATTTCAGTGTTTTTTTTATTTATTTAACGCCTTAGAGGGCGAAAATGGACAAAATGTGTTTTCAAGCCCTCCTCCCTTAGAAGGTGAAAAAGGTTCGAATGTGTTTTCGATGTGTTACCTTCATTACATCGTTTCCATGCCTGTAACCTTCGATACATGTTATTGACGTGACAACGTCTTAAATTAGGTTGCGGCTGGGAGTCACTTATGAAAAAGTGTAACGCTCGGTAACGTTACGATGAGTCACCGAACGAGAGAGAGGCCCGCCGAATGCCTTGCGTCTCTCTCCCACTCAACTATGATCGGTCTGCCGCGCGCGCAGCACTACGTTGTCACGTAAAATCTTCGCCCGTAAAACCGACTTTACAGGCAACCATTTTTTTTTAAAAAACTTACCAAACGTAAGAACGTATGAATATAGGCGGAAACTGTTTCTCACAGAGCAAAACATTTTCATTTACCTTATAGTCCCAGGAAAAACTTCTCAGAACTGAGCAGGATATATAATTAAATAGCTAATTTTCGTAGACTGCGCGGTTTGTCGAACACATTACTCTGTTAACCTCGTTGTGGAGTTCTACATACGTGTTATAAATCACATCTTATACTGCGGTTCATAATTTCATACGTCATTTCCGATGAAGAGTGAATAGGGATATAATGCCAATTCCAGCTGCTCAGTGATCGCCTTAGTGTTGCAACATTTAATTGGTTTTTGGCAAACAGAACTATCAGGACAATATATAAGTGCGAGTCCCCTAACTGTCAAAATCATAAGTTATAGCAATGGCGAGGCCTTTTGTTTATCAGAACACAAAAATAAGTTTATCCAATCGTTATTATGTAGTTTGGAAGTGAATCGACAAATGGTTGGGGCCGTGGAGGCTGAGCGGTTAGACTGCTCGCCTCCCACCAAGGTGAACCGGGTTCAATCCCCGGCCGGGTCACTCCCGGATTTTCGCAAGAGGAATCGTGCCGGACGATGCCGCTGGTTGGAGGGTTTTCTCGGAGATTTCTCCCATTCCTCCGCTCGTGCATTCCGGTGCTGCTCCATTCTCACCTCGCTTCGCCCTCAACGACTCTCAAGACCTCGATGTTAAGAGCTGCCCAACTCTTTTCACTCACCCACTCTCAAATGGTTAAAAAAAATGCCGTAGAAGATGTTCCGACGATTGAGCAACGTTAACAGTATAAAAATGTAATAAATCATAAGTATAATTTGCTTACACAGTGTTCGAAGGGGTAGAAATGGAGTATAATAAATGGATACAGTAGTAAAATGGATTATGAGTTAATTGTCCTGATGAGTTTATCAGTAGCATCTACCCTCCTGCAATGAAAAAAACATTTTGTGGCAACCACAAAATGTTTTGTTAGTATNGTTAAAAAAAATGCCGTAGAAGATGTTCCGACGATTGAGCAACGTTAACAGTATAAAAATGTAATAAATCATAAGCATAATTTGCTTACAGTGTTCGAAGGGGTAGAAATGGAGTATAATAAATGGATACAGTAGTAAAATGGATTATGAGTTCATTGTCCTGGTGAGTTTATCAGTAGCATCTACCCTCCTGCAATGAAAAAAACATTTTGTGGCAACCACAAAATGTTTTGTTAGTATNTGAGTTTATCAGTAGCATCTACCCTCCTGCAATGAAAAAAACATTTTGTGGCAACCACAAAATGTTTTGTTAGTATTCATCTTGCCAAATACATTTTGTGATGACCAGCGAATTTTTTTACTTGTGGCTATAAAGGGGGAGAGATAGAAATAATTTTGAAGTTACTAGTTTATGAGACGTAGAATATATTTAACTACTGTTATTCAAAGTGTTTCTTTGTTTCTCCGACAAGACATAGTACATATCTTAACACATAGCCTTAAAAATATCAACGAAGGGTCTTTATTTGTTTACTGTATAGAATAAATAAATAGGGATTAGTTTTTAAATACTTTATGGAAATTACTACATAAGTACAATTGTACTAGAAGTCAAACGATGATATTTTTCAAAATATGATAAACTAGATCATGTTCTGTGTCGTAAAGAAATTACATATTCAAAAAATAACCTCGTACAGAAGTAATGGAAAAAAAAATAGATAAATGCAAGATGACGTCTAAGTCTCCACCTTAAGGTGGGAGTGACTTGAGTGGTAGGGCACTGTTCATTGCGTTCAAATCACCTGCTTACTAGTAAGCAATAAGTTAACATTCTACGTATAAATGTCATTTGTTAGTGGATAGAGTATTTAAATACTTTTAAAATTGTCCTCTCATTATAGTGTGTATATAGTTTACAGCATCATAAACAATGCACATTGCTGGTAATTAAAATTGCAACACTAATAAGGACGCATCTGAAAGGTCCCACATTGGGGAAATGCGTTCAGCCGGGTAGAACAGTGACTTGCTCAGTTGTTCAGCCGAGTGGTCAACTACGACACTGGTGAGCGGTATAAAAGTGCAGGTCGACTCTCCACTCAGAGGAAGTGGTATTGTGTTTCCCCACCGTTCGTGTGACGGAGTGAGCATATTACGTTGGAGAACACGAAAAAACACACGACGATGTCTCCGCCTTAGACCACGGGAGAACCATACCGTATAGAGATTGTGGATTATCTTACCGCGAAATTGGTTTTCGCGTTGGAATAAATACAACCACAGTGTAGCGGATACTTGGTTAGNTTGTGGATTATCTTACCGCGAAATTGGTTTTCGCGTTGGAATAAATACAACCACAGTGTAGCGGATACTTGGTTACTGAGTCGAGGAGGGACGGGCTGAGCGACGAACATGAAGCCGACGGCCCCGTCGCACCAATGGGCGTGCGGACCGTGCAGCCTCATGTGGCATCTGTGTTTGCATGCACGGCTCGTCAATGTCCATAGCATCAGAGCATGTTACCCAAGCGCCCATAATCGCGGCCGTCACTGACTGCTCACCACATACGCCTGCGAATATAATNCATCAGAGCATGTTACCCAAGCGCCCATAATCGCGGCCGTCACTGACTGCTCACCACATACGCCTGCGAATATAATGGCACGTGTGACGTCGGGCCTGGAGGGACGAATGGATCACCATAGTCTCCTCCGACGAATCACCATGATGGTCACGTGTGTGTGTCTGGTGGCACAGTGGCATACGCCTGTCCGATTACTGCGTTATGCACCGTCATACCAGCCTAGAATTTGGAGTTATGGCATGGGATCCCATCGGGCTCCAGTCGTTCTCGCTCTTAGTCCGCATCGCTGATACGCTGACCAGCACACGTCCTGGATGGAGCCTTTTGTTGTCTGTTACTGTATCTTCAAGGCCTGCCCGGGGCCGTGTACCAACAGCACAATGCGCGACCACAGGTGTCACACATCGTCCGAAGGTTCCTGGATGACCACCACGCCACACTGCGTCCTGGCGTACGCGTTCTTGGATCTCTTGACCTTCGAAAACAGGTGATCCATGGTTGGGCAACGACTGGCCTTGCAACGGACACCCGCGGCCACAACGGATGATGTTCGGACACGCATCGAAGCAGGATAGGCGGAAATACCCCAGACAGATATCCACTGTTTCGTCATCTCAAATGTCGCGTTGTGTCGCAGTGATTATTGCAGTCTAATTTTGAAAATATTTTGTTTTCCACGTTATTCAGACATACGTACCATACCGATATATTAACCGAGCAAACTTGTAAAGGTTTCTATGTGGTTTATTATTTTTTCTTTGTTCCCCGTATATTTCGCCACTGTACAAAATATTTTATGAAGTAGATATTATTATTATTATTTTTGCACCCTATCATAGCGAAAGCTTCTCAGATGTGCTCGTGAAAATAGCTGCCTTGTGTTTCTTCTTGTTAACTGAGATAGCTGAAGAATCTTAATAATCAATTATGGGTTAGGTGTGCGTTTGTACTATTCAAAGAGGAAACTTGAAGCGCTGGGACACCACTTCACTGCTATCTCAGCAGTGCCTGAAGTCTCTTTGGGAGCCGATGGTTGTAAACAGATGGGAGGGAAGAATTCACAAGTTTGAGATCTGAAGTTTCGCTAACTAAATAAAAAAAAATAGAAATACACTACATATTTTCTTGAATATAACCATATTCAAAATTAAATCATGGCGTTACAATCATAGATGTTTTAGTTTGCAGAAGGGTAGTTCTAACTTTTTCAGGTGATGGCCTCGTTTGAATATTCAGTCTCTTTCCAGGATCATTCTTCACCCAGGCGTCCATAACTGTATGCACCACATTCACCTTTTGTTTTTAAAGTTATAGAACCAGCAAATTAAGGGGCTGCAGCATATGAGAAAAAATAGATGAAACCCAATAAATAATGCTAATTTTTAGCAGTGAGACCAAGGTGGTAATTGACTATCTGGACGTATGTGGAATGTGCTACCAGAGACTATCCGCGTAAAGTGCTATAAATTGGTTTTGCAACGGATTGCTGACTCCACAGAAGCAATGTACAGCGAAGTCAAGAGCTATGTTTTATATATGGCCTGGGTAAAGCATACACTCATGAGCAGTTGAATTAGAGACACCTGCTGGGTTGTGGAAATGGCTCTGTGGTCGCACCTTCTGATTGAATAGTGCCACGCATAACGGAGATGTCGTCGAACAGGATACTCATCGTCTGAGGAACAGTCGAGCACAGAGTGGAGAAGAAACAGGATCTCAGAGCATTTGATCGCGGCCAGGCCGTTGGCGCCAGATGTTTAGGGCACTCCATCTCCGAAGTCGTGCAGGCACTGGGATTTCCACGGGCCACCGTGTCAGGTGAGTACGGTGAGATCACGGGTTCAGGTAAAACCACCGCCACCAGGGACAACTGCCGTGGCGTACAACTTACCAACGACAGGGTTCGCCGTCGGCTAGCTCGGTCGGCCACAGCGGATAGACAAGCCATACCGCAGCAGATAACTCGTCGAGTCACTGCTGGACCACTACGATCTGAGAGCATCCCTGCCACCCAGAACCATCTCCACGCTGTTGTGTACAGAAGCCGCTGCCACATTAGACACTTCTGCCCACCACACATCTCAAGGCTCAATGATTAACGTGGGTGCGGGGACAGGAAAACACCGTTATTAGGCCTTCGATGCACGGAAAAAGTCGCCTGGACGGATAAGTCACGGCCGATGGCAGGGTAAAAGTGCGTCGCCGAGCACATGAAACGACGGATCCCTCATGTCAGCAGGTTACAATTCAGGCTGGTTATGACGGTACCATCGTGTGGTACACGTGCCATCATCACTCACCTGTAAACGATACCGGGACCTGCTGGCAGATCATGAGCACTCATTTCTGAGCCTACAGAAACCTGCAGGAGACTTGTACCTGCAGCAATACAATCCTCAGGCCCATCGTTCTCAAATTGTGACAGAATGATTGGGTGAACACTCCACACGGACTTGATGTTGCTTGCCTGGCCTCCGAGGTCACCCGATCTCAAATCGAACACACAAGCAAACCGGGTTCCGTTCCCGGCGGGATCGCTCACAGATTTTCGCACGTAGGAATCGTGCCGGACGATGCCGTTGGTCGGCGGGTTTTCTCGGGGATCTGCCTTTTCCCCGTACTCACCTCGATTCGCCCTCATCGGCTCTCAAGACCTCGATGTTAAAAGCCGCCCAAATCTCTTCACTTATTCACTCAAACACACCCGGGATGTCGTAGTGAGGATGTGCTCCGACCGATCTCCGTGCATTGTGGAGGCTGCGCAGAGGTTATGGACCAGTATGGCTCCCGACCGTTTCCGGTGTCTTTTGGACTCCATACGAGGCCTTATCACACTACTATAGGCTCTCCACGATTATTTGAGCAACTTTGAAATAAACCTTTGGAAAAAGTCACCGCCTCTACCTGCAAATAATTTATCGGTGACATTGACTGTTATGCGGACAGTAAAGTTGGTAACGACGAAGATAAGCAGCGCCATGTTTCATCGTTGAATGAAAAGTGATAGGTAACCATTTGAGAATACCGGAATTTTTTATTTTGCTTTTTGCTTATTTTTTAATGCGCATAAGTATAACAATGAGCAAATTTGTAAAATAATTACCTTTCTAATAATTCTACATTTTCACTCTGCCTACGCATGAATAAAGTGACGAAGTCCATAGAAATGTTAATTTCACATTTGGCGGAAGAATTAAACAATGCGTATGCAAGTAGAAAGTCTCTAATTGAGCTGCTGAGGCGTGCACGTGTAAACTGCCAGCGAACAGCGCGAGCGGTCGCCTGGAGCACGCGGTGTTATCGCGAGGCGACCGGCGCACCTCCTGGGTCTTGAGCCGCTCTTGCCCCCGCGCTAGCTGGACGTCGCACGCTACTTTACTGTCTTAGCAGCAATTGCAGTGTCGGGGGCGGTATCGGCGAGAGGCTTTATCTCCCCGGCTGATAAGCGGAGCCTCCCTCAGATAAGCCCCGGGCCGCAGTTTGTAACGGCGGGACAGCAGCGGGCTCCGNATAATTTAGCTTCCCTTCGGAGAAAGTCTGGCAGGGGTGCTCACGCGAGGCCCCCGGGGGGTGGGCCGAAGACGGCCGGTGCGCCGTTGAAAGTCGGGAGGAAAGGAAGACGGATGGGGAGATGGCGTGAACTGCCTCGGCGCCTCCGTCTGCCGCACGTCGTGTCGGCGTCGCGACGCTCCCTACACCTTATCGCGGAATGCCCAGGTCGTCGCTTCCTGTTCCGCTGACCTCCCGTTGATGAGCTTAAGGCCCCTGTCTGCCGGCTGACAGCTGCGTCAACTAAATAGGAAATCCCACGTTAAGGATATTTCGCCACCTGTGCGTTAATTTTAAAAATAGGCGTTTCAAACAAAATTTATTCTTCGCGAATATTTTAGAAGTTCCCTACAACGGATATGTTTTCATAACATGTATAGCCTGTTTGCAAAGAATTTTAAAAATGTACGTTTTACAGAAAAGCACGTACTGCTTATCTGCAGTGAAAATATGCGCTCGTAGGGATCTTCTCCTAAAAAATTCGCGAAGAATACATTTTGTTTGAAACGCTTATATTTTAAATTAAAGCATTAAGGCGAAATTTTCTTAACATGGGATTTCCTATTTAAATTAGGCAGCTGTCAGCCGGCAGGCAGGGGCCTTAAGGTGCCCGCCTGCCTGCATCGTTTTTCTCCTTTTTTCTTTACCGAGAAGCGCGGGAGCTATAAGGGCTACATTGGCACGCGCTACAAGAGCGCCATCACCGCTACGTGCAGGGCTCCAAACTGGCGTGCAGTGTTCTCGTAGTGCTGCGTGTACCTATGGCGCTCTCAGCGGCGACCCCGTCATTTTATTGATGAAAGGTCTGTAGCATAGTTCAACCCAGGCTCCTATCGTAGTTTGGCTCGAGTCCGGCTAGTATGTTTCAAGATACGGCAGTCTGTAAAAGCCGTTTATAAATACAATATTGGAGGACCCCAAAATAATAATTAGAACACGCGTGGTAACTTGAAAGTGCCATTCCGTCCTCGTCTGGGGTATGCTGTCTTTTCGTAGCTAAACATACTGGGGGCACGTTTGGTAGTTTCGTCAAAAAGAACAGTATTTCGAACACTATACGACGCAGTTGAAGCGCCAGGCAAGAGGATAACTTGTCATGTGAGTCTCACTGTAAGCGGTTCTGTGTCTAAACATATTTTTAAAAGTCCGAGTCACCCACCATACTGAATTTTTTAGTTTATTTATTTCTAAATCGAATTTAGGATTTATTGAAAAATGTGACAATAGAAGCTCAGCTAATCACCTTACTCATTATTACGGAAATATTATATGAACTACTAATGCATATTTATGCAACAATTTACCTACTACAAAAACTTACATATTAATTAATTCTCACCTTTTGATGACAACCAAGGAACATCTGTTAACAATAAGGTACAACATTTTTCACAGAATCATAAATTGTAATGTTTCTATAATGAAAGATTTTCCTTAATAGCCCTGACTCTTATGTTATGATAAACTAAAACGAATAATTTCTGTATAAGGGGTGACACAGCTTCTTAAGAATCCATGGAATATTTCTATGTAACAATTTTCCCAGGACAGAATTTAGAGTAGATGTTTTGTAGCCAATTTATATATATATATATATATATATAGTAATTGAAACATAAATGTGGGCGTTGAAAAGTGTCAAGGTCAGCGAAAATCGCTGTACAAAATAGCCCTATGTTCACAATATTAAGTCTTCTGTAAAACTGTGTTCTAAACAATAGTGAACCTTTCTGAACCGGTCGCTGTAGTGAAACCGCATAATTCGTCATTTCAAACCTTAGTAGGGAATGTGTAAAGCTGGTAATGAATTTTAACAAGCAGGCGTTGTTCCTACACAGATTTAAAGTTTATTATAAATATTGCACTACATAAAAATCATTTTATATGTTTTCTATAGTAATGTGAAAACCAATATACTTCAGCTGTTACCGTTACACGAAAATCTTCGGCAACCATTTTCTTAACGATCGTTTTTAACACGAACAGAAATTTCTTACTTTTCTGTTGAACTCCCAGACCATTAGTTCAGATCCACTCCATCGAGTGGATGATTTTAATTGTCATTCTTCTTAGATGTCTGCCCGCGAATCACGTTCAGGGTAGCGGTAACTTAATTCTGATTGGCCCAGTAGGGTAAGAAATATGTCTTCTAACAAAGCAATGCGGCCTACATCCAAAGGAAAGTTGCAGGTTTTCATACGAAATACTGAAGTCTTAGTCTGCGCGTAAACATTTTCGAAAAAAAAAAAAAAGTGGCCATAGTAATGCACTGTCTGCATAATCATGGTTTGAATTACAATTACAGTTTTATAACTGATAAACAAAATGAAATATTTCACTTGCACAAACAAGATATTTTACTGTATTAANAAAAAAAAAAAAAAGTGGCCATAGTAATGCACTGTCTGCATAATCATGGTTTGAATTACAATTACAGTTTTATACCTGATAAACAAAATGAAATATTTCACTTGCACAAACAAGATATTTTACTGTATTAAAAAAAAATGACTCGTGGGTACAGATAGGGCAAATTCGCAAGTACTCGCTGTTTGCAGTATCATCACACTTTTTTTGTCAAACGTTTTGAAAAAAACTCCACGAATGACGTGTTTGATTGTCACTTAAATATACCACGCATCACAAGCGTTTAATACTCCTGCTATCATAAATATATCTCATTTGTAGTTGAATTGAACTTTTACTTACATTCGGTCTATAAATTATAATTTCACATTGAAAACTAATTCGAATAAAAACGCCTGGTAATAAATAGTTCTCGTGCAAAGTGTTGCTAAACTGAGTGCGCACCAATGCGGTGCGTTACCCCTTTGGTGCAATTTTCTAGACTCGGTTAAGATTTGTTTGCATGAGGCGAAGGAATAACCTGAAAGTAGTAATTTATCAGGGCTTTAGAAAAGTTGGCTGCGTTTCCGTACCAGCGAGAGGCCGTGATCGGACCTGAGTTTTGCTGCTTGCTTATTATCGCCTCAGTCTCTTTCAAAACGTGCCAAGTACGTCATGGAGAAATTGGTAAAAATAACTTAAAAAAGCACGAGTGTTAGCAATACAGTTTGTCCCGAAGTGAACCCGCTTGTTCCTCAGGTTTCTGCTCTCGAGCTATACGTTTGTAAAAGTGTACCAATTGAACCCGCTTCATATGAAAGGGTACCTCAAGTTGGTATATACAGGATGATTCTAAAATCATGGAACAAACATTAAGGGGTGGTAGAGCTCACTAAAACAAACAATTATTGTATAGGAATATATGGGCGGAAGTGACGCGTTGAGGCACAAACACAAAAATAACACCTGAAATGCAACACATTGTTTATTTACAACGTCACCGCTAAATGCCTTTTTACAGCAATGTTTATAATAATTGCTCAAAGTTGCTACCACCGACAGTAATGCAAGCTTGATAGCGTCGGTTGAGTGATTGGCGAACAGATTCAAATACGCCTGGTATTTCACGCACGCCACCATTGTCAGCCAATCACGCCATATGTAGAGGTCGCCAAGCATGCGTGACTGTTGGTGGATGCATTTCCAGCAACTGTTTTAACATTTTCTATACGGAATCACTCGTTAAGTATGCTGCTAATGAACATTTTATGTTTCCGTTAATGTGTTCTGTTTTTGTGTTTGTGCCTCAACGCGTCACTTCCGCCCGTATATTCCTATACAATAATTGTATGTTTTAGTGAGCTCTACCACCCCTCAATGTTTGTCCCGTGATTTTAGAATCATCCTGTATAACGTAAAGTGTTTGCTTTAGTTAGCAATATAGTAACTGTGTGTGGATGTGTTTTCAGATTAACGAAATAAGTGAACATCTATGGTAATACATTTATGAAGTATGAGGCATTCATAAAATTGAAACGCTCATTTTAAATAATTATTTCTGCTCTAAAGTTCTGTATGTACATAGAACGTGTTTAGTTTTATTTTCCTTGGGTAATGGATATACAACGTCTACTAGCTCCGCAATATTTTGTTATTTTGTAATTTGAAATACAAAATGCATCTCATAAATGGAGAGGGGTTGAGCAGCTTATCGAATACGAGTTGAAGGCCGGTTGGGATAAGCTAGAAGGGGGAAAATAACTCTTTTTTTACTTTAAAAGAAAAAACTCTCGACTTTAAAGGGTAATGTTCTATCTCAAGACGCAGTGGGCGAAACTTCAAAGTAATATCACAAACAAATTTTGTTTCTATTTCTGTTATTTTTTACCATTAAGTAATTTAGGTATTTTCCCCTTCTTCTATGGCTGCTCCCAATGGCAGCATGACAAATTACCTGTACATGATTCACGCAAATGAATAACTTCATGTTAAAGGGCATCACGACATAATTTTAAGGGGTTTGAACTTGAGGTATTATGGAGTTTGCTCAGAGGAAAATACAAAGCAACTGTAAGGAACAATAACCAGTTAACGACGCAGCCTTAATATGGCACTAACCTATAAGTCATTTAAGCCTGTATACCCCTATAACATTTACCATACAAGCTCGGGAAGAAGCTTCCACAAGACCTGCTACCCGAGCCTGCATGCAAGCAGCTATGGAGGTTCTTTGTAATAACCTGTACAGCGATACTTGCTGCCGCACTAGTAAAGACCAGTGCCTTTTTTAGTATTTTACTTCTGCAACTGTGGTTCAGGGACACTCTCCACTCACGACGTCAGCATTATGCGTGCATGCACACAGCCTAATCGTTCTCATCTTACAACTAGAACGTTGGTGTTAAATAAACACTTCTTTTTACCATAATTTTCACGCAATGATGTTTTAGAACCAGTATGCATTTTCGTGTTTTTTTTATTTACTATTTATTTGTGTTTAATAGCCTTAAACTCTTTTTCAAAATTAAATAACAAACTGGCTTTACCACCTTCTCTTTGATTGGCTAAAATGTCAACCATGTATAAAATCTAATATCGAAAATGGCACACGACCAATTACGAAAACGTCCATGAAAACAGTCGTCAGATGGCCAACTCTTCCATGTAACTATCCGTGGACGCGGCCATACAGGCTTGCATGGAAGCGTCCAGAGAATCTTCCATCGTGGCTCGTGCAGAGATCGCTAGTGTTACTGCGAGTGCGAATGGTATTTTGCTTCACTGCATTAAGGGTGCTGGTCAAGCAAAAAGGCATTATATTATATATGTATATGTTTGTACGAAATACCTTTCAACTTGTATACATTACTTGTAACTACTTTTTCGTCGTATAAAAAACTTTTAGATCACATAGCTTTTGCATCATGGCTAGAGACCTGAAAAATTCGCGAGTTCAATGCAAAATCATGCAGATATCACTGTTCATTGGTTGCTTGTTGTATTAGCGGAAGACGGTGATTCGGTCTGCATTTTACTGTGTATTTATTATAGGCTCAGAGTTGTCCAGGAGGTGTAATTTAACGGGTAGACCAATAGCATTAGCAATAAAAACGTACGGGGTTTTGAATTATAGCTTGTTCCAAAATGAAAACGCGAATTTTTCAGGTCTCTAATCATGGCATGCCAAAATCACAATTTTGTTGTTTTTTGGAACGTACAAATAAAATAAACGAAAACATTTACAGAAAATTTAACAGTGGTGATTAAAATTTAACGTCTTAATTCATTTTAAGGTATGCTTAGAAAAACTTATTTAAAAAAAGCCTTATAGACTGCTACAAATCAAATATATACAAAAGTGTCTTTATTTTCAGCAATTTTAAAGAAATTGCGAAAACATTTAATAGCGTAATTTTAAACGTTTCTTGTCATAAGTCATGGTGTCTTATTTCAACATGAATTATATAATTTATGTGGATTTGTTTTTATTATTTTTACGTCCCCGAAGTACTAAAATTGTGATTCTGACATGCCAGTATGGAAAAATATGGGGTCTAAATTTCCTTATACTTCTATGTAATGTCTGGAAGTTGAAAAGCATTTGGTAATAATAGAAAATAATACATTTTTACTTGAACAATTCTCTTAATAACAAATAATGTATGGTTAGTCTCTTGTGGAGCGACAATCAGTGTTATGTTATGTACAGTGCAGTAGCTCTTTGATTGAGCGGAAGCCATATGTTTTATTTATATTTTTCTCTCAACACTAGATTCGCTTTTACTTTAACTGTATCAGGGGTACTCTTTTGGACATGGGTTCCGACTTCAGAGATCTTGTAGATGGTTTGTTCTAAACGATTCAAGAAATTGTAAAGTGATTTTACCTTTGCATTGTTACCTGAAACTCAATCAGTTTCTGTAGTGTAGTGGTTATCACGTGCCACGTCTATGTATATTAATAGAATCAATAAAATGTTCTTCAATTGTAAAATTCACACGCGCAAGGTCCCCGGTTCGTTCCCGGGCGGAAACAAGTTTGTAATTTTTTTTTCTCTCATTGCAATAAGTCTCTAGCATCAATAACACTAATCACTTAACTCAACTTTACAGATTCTTTTTTACCTTCCCAAACAGAGCGTTTCGTTTTGAGGTTTGTGGTGAATTATTATGCCTAAATTTAGCCTACTACCACATAAGAACTCTACCATCATGGAAGTAAAACTCGTGTAATTAGTCTGCCACGTATTTTCTTAGCCTATCTTATAGTTGAAGATATTAAGATACGTTTAGATTAACTGCCCACAAACACTTTTTAAAATTATTAAAGGCTATTCACGGTAATATGAGCACTTTTGAAAACCTTCTCATTTGGAAAATAATAAATATATTTTATTTTGGCCTTAGACGTTTACTTCCAAGTGCGGTGGAATATACTCATTGCATCTGTTACTTACATGGCAATATTAATTTAAAATGGCAAATGAAAGATAAAAAAAAAGTAATAAAGCCTTAAAAGTGCTCACTTTACCGTGAACATCCTCTATGTCTCTTTTTCCCAGGGGTAAATACTACACAAGTGTCATGACTCCCTTTCTGAAGTCTAACGGTGGAATATGTTGCATCATGAAACGGTCTAGCCATTTACTATGTCATCTTCATATTCTAGTTCAAATCCCAAGCATTTGTTCCTTATTTTCCAGAGTTCCAACGCAGTACACCTTGGGCTATGTCCCCCACAATTGTTCAAGATGATGCTTGTCGCATAACAGTGTATATTAGGATAGCCTAGTGGCTAGAGATATGGGAAAGAGCCAAATTTACTCGATGATTACTCGAATCCTGATAAAAACATTTGTTGGAGACATAATTAAACACTTAGCTGACGTACATGGCGATGTAATCAAATACACTGTCATTGATACAAATACTACAGTTCGTTCTTAACGCCAAAACGTTTCTCTAGCAGAAAGAAAACAGTGAACTTATTTTTCCAGTTGAAAACGTGTTACTTTTGCCTAAGTTACTACCCGCAAGATGTTACTTTTGCCTCAGTTACTAGTCGCAAGATGTTACTTTTGCCTAAGTTACTAGCCGCAAGATGTTATTTTTGCCTCAGTTACTAGCCGC
Organism: Clitarchus hookeri; assembly: GCA_002778355.1. Taxonomy (NCBI): domain Eukaryota; kingdom Metazoa; phylum Arthropoda; class Insecta; order Phasmatodea; family Phasmatidae; genus Clitarchus; species Clitarchus hookeri. The sequence goes on from NQII01002781.1 coordinate 482,120, forward strand.
AAGATGTTACTTTTGCCTAAGTTACTAGCCACAAGATGTTACTTTTGCCTAAGTTACTAGCCGCAAGATGTTATTTTTGCCTAAGTTACTAGCCGCAAGATGTTATTTTTGCCTAAGTTACTAGCCGCAAGATGTCAGTTTTGTCTTACTTCGCTCGTCCGAACTGCGTTTTGTCAAACGAAGATGTTGGAAAACGAAGTTTTTGGGGTTCTCACAAATACGGCGTTTTATCTTAGTATGATTAGATTAGTTTAGATTAGATTTTATTGTCACTAAGGAAATTACATGCAATGGATGTCATGATTGTATAGCCTGTTTAAAATATACAAATAAATCACAAAATTCAATATTTACAATAACAGTTCACACATTATAAAATAATCTGCAGACAAACATAAAAGTAGCAAAATAGTTTAACAATATACATATTATCATAATAAAGATATTCTTGAATAGAGTTAAAAGACTAACCAATCTTTTTTTTTATGTTTACTTTTATTACTACGTTACGCACAATGCAGCTATGTGAAACATACAAAATAAAAACCGCTGAACCGATTTAAATAAAACAAAAACCATATTACTTAAACAGCATTATTAAACAAACTTATAACTCAACAGCCGTAAGTAAAAAAAATTGCATTTAAATAGCTCAGATTATAACAGAACAACTATAACATTACAAAACAAAATTAAGTACAACGAAAACACAAAAAAAAATTCAAAACAAATAAAAATATATTACCGTTCATCAGCTTATGTTTCTAAAATAACGACGTTACTGTGTATCTGTGTTTTGTATACAAATGTTTCGCTATGCCTGCGTACGTCTATGCATCCACGTATGCAGAATTTTCAAATTACAGTAACGACAATACCTATCCCAACTTTGACGGCCACAAAGTAAAAATGATTTGTGCTTATCTAAACAAATTCTTTGAAAACTAGTTGTCAAAGATTTTCTTGTCAAATATGAAGCTGAAGCATTGTGTATTTACAGCACATTATTTCAGAAAACATAAAAAATTGTTTATGGCAGCTTTATAATTGTAATAAAATTGGAATCTAAAACATTTTGCTTGTTAAAATTCAACATCAGTTTTACACATTCCACCCTAATGGTTACGTAAACAAGTTCTTCGAGATGTTTATACTCTTCCTCTAACCTATATTTATTGCAATTAGAATCAATTCAAATTGGTGAAAATGTTTTATTCATATAAGTGCTTGCTTGTCTTTTCAAAATCAGAATATATGCAAACAGGGTTATCAGTGTTGACCATGTGACTTTGACAGTTGTGTTGTCGTAGGGTTGGTCAGTACTGGACACTCGTGCAGAAGACGCTAAGTGGTCCGCTTCA
>NQII01002782.1:0-32682 GCA_002778355.1 Clitarchus hookeri
CGTTTTCATATCAGCGACTGCAGTAATGTTATTTGATACGGAATATTTAAGCTCATTCGATTTACCGTATTTGACTGAGCACAGTAGTGTAAATAATTAAATGTTGAAGTTTGAAAGGTTTAGCACGTTTACAAAGGAGAACAAAAATAAATAATTTTTTTTAACAAACAAATATATAACATGTTGTAATATAATTTTTATGTAAATGTAGATAGCTCTCCAGTTTAAATTACTGCTTTGAGAACCACTAAATTGATTTACGTGTAAATTCCATCCACAATTATTTTCTATTCCATTGCAAAATTAGGTTCATTTAATTGTNCACTAAATTGATTTACGTGTAAATTCCATCCACAATTATTTTCTATTCCATTGCAAAATTAGGTTCATTTAATTGTCTAAGTATTAATTTATTGATGATAATTAAATATGTAGACGATTATATTATTAGGTACATTACTCATGTAGTGGAACTCCACTGCAGTGCTCAAAGCACTCAGGGCACTTCAATGATCGAAAAATCATACACTTATGCAATTTATGTATATATATGTATATATTNACTCAGGGCACTTCAATGATCGAAAAATCATACACTTATGCAATTTATGTATATATATGTATATATTATATATATATATATACACGAGTGTGTGAGAATCATGAAATGGTTAAATGACGTAAAAAAGTAAAACAAAAATAGGTGTTAAATTTTTACATTTACGAGTATAATTACAATGGAATGGTTAAGGTTTATGTATTTTAAGGTTAGTAATGTCCATGGACTTAACCATTCATCGATATTGAATGCTGTGTATGCTATGAATACATTGCTATTTAAAACGAAAGTTAATATTTGTATATGATAAAAATAATATTTTCGGGCACAACTCAACACTAATACTTCTTTTTTGTCTGCAGCTGAAACGAGATTCATACTTGTATTACCTTAAAACATCAGTACTTATTCCGTTTTTTATGAAATAGGCCATTTTATATCTACAACAGTGACGTGGCATAACCATATTATCACATTTACCCACACGCTTTTACAGTTTTCCTTGGAGGAACGTCTTTATTTGTGTGAATTATGTATGGAAAAATATGAATGTTTTATTATTTTCCTTGAATAAGTTCTTCCATTCCTTATACTATTCGTTTTTTTTTTGTCCTGTCATTGGCAGTTTCATTCATATCCACCTTGTTCAAATGCTAAAACAATAAGAATAATAAAAACCAAAGTGTAATGACACTCCTTTATTTCATTATTTTGTTTGTAGACTCCACGTAGATAGGTAAATTTTTGTATTATGGTTTGTGCTGTTCATGAACTCTATTCCCATACATTGTTAGAAGGACCTTACGTCCTGGACTAGGTTCCTATTAACGCTACGTGCAAAAACTGCAACTTCATTACGTGAACAAGACTATTCTGGATATCATAACTATGCGGTTAACACCATCACACGTACCTGCCTACAATAAACTCATACTGTATTTAAATCAAAACAGCTAAAAATACTACTTAAGTCCTTTTACCATCTCATGATTTTGGCAGAATTGTTTCTTCCTTAAAACTATAGAAAAGCAACTTTGCAGTACGAATGTTAGAGTTTGTAGATATTTTAATAACAAATTTACAGAGAAGTTACAATATTTCATAGCATTTATATTTCCAAGAAATTTACCACGAATATACAGATAGTTTGGCAAGTAACAAGGTCAGCAAGATTCATGCCAGTGACTAATTTTTAATTCGTCGTTGTTCAACGTTAAGCCACGGGCACAATATTACTTGAGGATTCTGGTGATAAGCTGTAAACGTACATTTTAACGTAATTCTGCCTTTCTTGTAACGATATATATGCTAAATTCTTGTCTCATAATTAAACGCCTTAATGAAGTCAGATACAGTCAAACTAATTATATTATGTAAGGATTGTAATCTACGTCTATTTTCAAGATGTTCCTGAAAAACGAAAAAAAAATATATACATATATAAGGGAAGAAAAAATAGTAGCCTACGTTATCACAACTGAGTTATCCATATGGAAAGGTTTTATAAAATGTGACACTGAAAATTAAATTAATGCCATTTATGTTTTCAGTTTATAATTATAGTTTATATTACTATACAGCAAATGCAACATAAGTTCATACATAATGACAAAAAGCAAAATATTTATAATGGCTGTACAGAAGTAATGTACAAAGAATGTGTGGGTTACCATTGTTTCTATTTGCAGAGCAAGCCATTATTGGGGGTAAGTATACAATACAATTCTATAACCCTTGTATGATGAAGCCTTTACAGTCTGCACTGCACAGTTATATTTTCTTGGCCTGTCTCTGCTTTCTTTGGATGCAGTTCTTTTGTTATTTGTATGCTCTACAATTTATTTGTTTCCTTGTTACTATTTACTCCTTTAAGGGCACTTGCAGGGATCGCCAATTGTTTTTTCTTGGATGATTCTGCCATTATTTGTTGCATATTTTAGTACACTATTCCTGGCGACTTTATTATTTAGTTGTTTATGTTTTTCTTTCTTTTTCTCGATGTCTTCTTCATGCTTTCATTTTCCATAGTTTCAGGATTGGTCTGACTACTATCCTCACAATTTGAAAAATACGATGTAATGAAGAGCTTTACAAGTACATAATTATACATACATACGTTCATGCATACATACATCTTAAGTGCTCCGCCTGCCTGCAGTTGTTTCCTGCGTTGGAATCCTGGAAACTCTAGAACTCTAAGGCCGACTCTTGCTCATTCACCACTCGTGTCATCGCCTTTATGCGCAAGGAACCCAACTAGCGCGCTGTCTTTCCGCCGGCGACTCATTTGAACGTGACTTTATGTGGTGACCTTATGTAGCTATTTTCACGGCCGTTTACAAAATTACTTGGAAAACTTGAAACGTGGCGTTGGCAAGGAAACGTTCATTAACAAAATAATTTTAATGTTTAGACGTTACTACATAAGATCGAACCATTTTGTAGTCATGAGTTTTCTACCACACCTCTGCTATGCATTTCATGTGCCAGCCAGGCGGAGTCCTCAGTACACTAATGCATTCATACATAATAAATTCACGAAGATATATACGACAATTTTTTCACGGGGAGTATCTGAACATAATGTATAGACCTATATACATACATCGGGGCACACACATCCAAATAAATGTTCTTTAAAATACATAATCACTGTAAGAACTTTTTAAAACGATTTAGAGCCTAGATATATTCCCGAATGAATAGCTTATGTAAAATTGTTCATAGGGAATTTCTTTGAAATATCAAACAATGTTATAATAGCAAAGTATTTTGCAATTTATTTTAGCAAGAAGTTAATCGTAACCCACATGAAAGCAATGAACATGAAACAACAATAACCTCACAATCATACTTAATTCATTCAAGCAGATTCCGCCTTTATCTGTAGGTAAACGGTAATCTGGATCAGTATCGTCATCGTCAAGCACTTCTGCATCGCTATCTTCACGAAATAGTTCTCGTAAAACTATTGAAACATTTGAGCTACCACCGCTATAACCGGCTGTGGCATCCATTTTATTTGTGGCCTATCATTATGTTTTGCCCAGCAGCATTGCTTACCGTAGAGTAATAACTGCACTGTGCTGCCGTCTGTGGTCATACGACTTAATCTCTTGTTTCAGGTTTTACAGTATGATATTACCATTGTGCTCCTGCATATAACGCAAATATTTAAAAAAATATGCGTTACCATTGTTTTTCCCCGTGCCCTTCAATTACGAAATAAAAGACAAATTTGCTTTCGCCTTGTAATTGCAAGAAATAACACCAAGAACGAAGAGGAGGATATGACTTGTACAAATATGAATTAGGCTAGCCAAGCGCGAGCGTGGCATTGTCCAGGCTTACGACTCGTAATCGTAAACAAAGCAGGTAACGGAACCTTCTCTCCTGCTGTGAAAGCTGACGTATCTTTCACAAGACGTAGTTTTACCACGCACTCTGATAACATTCCTTTACAATGCGAGTCATACTTGGACGTATCTCTGATCAAATGCATGTCTCACACTCTCTCCTGCACAGAACGTAATATGCGATATACGGTGAGACGACACATAATGCAGATGCGTAGCGGCTAAGTTGACACCTCAGCAGGACTTTATTAATCTGTGTTTTCATTCCAGTCGGCCCCTAGTATGAAATCCGGCCCTACAAGGCGACATTTGCCTTGGCGCTGCCATATGTGTTGGTATAACAGCTGCTGTGGCAAACTTTGCACTGCCAAGTACGAAATCTGTCACCGTGTTACATGACCAAAAACATTCAGCAAGGAATGTGTACCAAGTACTACAGTTGCGCGCTTAAGTTGTTGGTTAGGTGGTATAATATCACTCGCCAATCAGGACCACGAGAAGAATTTACTAACGGGTGCCTAAACCATTAAGCAGTTAGTTACTGCACCCCAAATCCAAGATGACCTAAGGCCCCATTCCGGTAACTCGCCCATTCAATACACGTATGAATAGATGTTCATATTTAAAGAACTGTCATGCCATTTCAATTATTTTCGCTAAAATATTTTTCTTTGATGCAAGACGTTGCTTTACGATACAAAATGCGAGGAAGTTACTTCCAGTGAAGCTGACGTCAGATAATCGCTCTTTGATACATCATGACACATGTGCAGCCCGTTAACATAAAAATAATACTGCAAGACATTCCGACAACTGTTGCCTGTCTTACCTCAGGTGCTTTTTTTATGCGTATCACTTCTAAGAAAGACATCTGGCAGACCCATTGTGGTTAACTGGTTCTCGACAAGGTTTCACGGTAGACAATGTAGACACGACGGTGGAAATTTTCTCTGAAATAAATTACTGCACGATTAAGATCGGTCCTTGAATATGCCATATTTCATTAACTTATTTAATCGCACTTTTAGTCGATGTTATCTCAAAGTCTCTTTCTTTTACAGTGACGCTGCTCTTCAGGAAACGTAGAGGAACTATTACGGTAAACAAATTGGTATGAACATCAAGGAGGCGGTTAATTATGCGCACTCTAAATGAGCCCTTGACTCTAAGTCTTTTGAATGCGGTATTATGGACTGGTGGAAGTAGTTTACATGTAAAACGAAATTATATTAACCGCCGAAGATGTGTGCGGTAAAATAACGGAATGCAACTTCTACCGTCTCATAACGGGACCATCGGTGAACTACACTGATTGGCTGAGGTAATCCTGAAAATTATCCCGCAGTTACCTGCTCCTCCCTACAAATAAAAAACAGCTCTTAGTTTTAAACCTGTCTTCAGTGCAAGTTACATTTCTGTGCACTGGTTGGTCTAGGTATCTATTTCTATTACAATTTCACCGAATGACTCGAATGACTAACGTAAATTACCCCAGGAGTAGATCTGCTATCACATATCGATTAAGTATTTGTGATACAACATCGCAGTATACCAATAACAATTTCGCAACTTATTTTAGGTCAAAAAAATATTCTCCAACTACAGTTACAACAAATGGTTGTTTGTGGTTTGTCTTAATTATCATACTGACTAAATCCATGTGACCTAATATTTTTCATGTCTTTTCCTCTTCTCAGTGTGAGAAAAATTACAATCACACTGCACGTAGATATGTTGTTTCATTAAGAATTTATGATTAGTTTTTTTCAAAATAATCCGTAAGCAAGGTAAATTAAAATAAGAAATTGAACATTTGATTCTTGTTTTGCTCTACACAGTTGCCACTCCTCAATTTAATGTTCCGTTTCTGTGTTATGTTATTGGTAAATCCTTTTAACTCACAAGATGCTGAATCATTTCCTCCACGGCCACCAATACCTTAATTTCATAAGAACAAGTACCCTGTCTGATTATCAGCTAATATAAACAAAAATAAAACTTGGATAGTTTCCGCATGTAGTATATATTACTATGATTTCAATTTGGAAGATAGAGTACTTTTTGCATGTCATAGCTGCTTTACTTCGACCGCTCATTTTATCACATAAAAGAATTCGGGACTGAAAAGTTTCAGATCATTATGTGCAGTGACGTCAGTTAACGTTTATATATTTCTAACTGTCCATAATAATCAACAGTTTCCCGCGATTCTGGGTGAAATCTTGAATAAGTTTATATTTAAATACATGCATATATATAATATATTCCCTTCGCAAGTATGCTAATCAAAATCGAAATCGAATGTGTGGAATGAGAACCAAACATGTAACGCATGACCATACACCATACGTGAGCTAGCGCAATCATTAAACACAAAAGTTTGTAAAAAAAAATGCAACACTGGATAAATGTGATTGAAATTAAGCACACTGAAGCGCCAAAAAAAGCTGGTACACCTGCCCAATATCGTGTAGGGCCCCCGCGAGCACGCAGAAGTGCCGCGAGACGACGTGGCATGGACTCGACTAATGTCTGAAGGTATGCAGGAGGCAATTCACACCATGAATCTGGCAGGGCAGTCCACAAATCCATAGGAGTGCGAGGTGGTGGAGATCTTTTCTGAACAGCATGTTGCAAGGCATCCCACATATATACAATCATGTTCATAACTGGTGATTTAGGTGGCCAATGGAAGTGTCTAAAGTCAGAAGAGTGTTCCTGGAGCCATTCGGTGGCAACTCTCGACGTGTGGGATGTCGCATTGTCCTGCTGTAACCGATCTAGCAACATTGCCAGACGCTTGTTGTCTTATATAGGCGCTGCTGACCGCATCGCGTTACTCTGGTTGGTTCCATAACTCTGTTATTTGCATACGCACGCCTATACAAGTTTTTTTGTCTCTCAAGTATATATACCACAGATTACGCACATGACAATACACAATTGATTAGGATTACGGAACTGTACATCATCTCTGTTCATGGAAATTCCGTATGGTGTGAAGCCACACGTGCTGCAATCAGAGCACCTAAGGCCGTGGAATGGAATCAAAGAGGTCAGGGAAATATTCCTGGGGAATCTCTCTCCATGCGGTTCGTATGCCAGTCTACAAAGTGTCTACAGTGGTTGTTGGAGGTCCATGACAAACAAGTTGCCGACCAACCACATCCCAGCCATGTTCGATGAGTGACATATGAGGCGAACGTGCGAGCCAGGGAAATTGTGGTGCACGTCGTTCATTGAAGAAGGCTTGCACATTCCTCGCCACATGTGACGGGGCGTTGTCCTGCTGTAATATGGCATATGGGGTCATCGGAATGAGTGGCAGTACCTCGGGCTCTAAAACCTCCCTGATGTAGCGGTTGCTGTTCAGATTACCCTCAATTCGTAGGAGTCGAGATCACATCTTGTATCCAATGGCGCCATAAACCATCACACTTTGCGTTTGTCTGCTATACCGCTCCAGAATGCAGGCTACCAGATTACGGTCACCACGGTAGCATCTAACACGCATGTGACCATCACTGTAGGACAGGTTGAAGCGTAGCTCGTCCAAAAACCGTACATTTTGCCCTGTAATGGACTTAAGAAAGTACACTTTACATGCTACATATTAATATTTCCGAATCGAAGCGGTATACCGAGGTAAAATATACCCTAGTATTTTAAGTTGTATTAATCTTGTACCTTCAGAGGAAACTATTTTCCCACACTATAAACCTGACCAATGAAAAAAAAAAAAAAGTCTAACACCTTTATATATATATTTAAATTACATAGTATGCGTCATAATATCAGAGATAAATAAGAATTTTAAAATAGTCCCCAGTTCGTTATGAACCTGCAGAGAAATATGCCCACGTTGGCAATGTTTCAGCCTAAGAATGCCAGTGTATCACACAGTCATACGAACGATAAATTTTCTAAAGTTCAGAAGTGATAGCTAATCACCCATTATCAGTGTTAAATTTTGGGACAAACTTTGTGCACCTCCATCATGCCCAGAAACAGTTCTGATGCTTGCTGGCATACTTGCGCTCTATGAGCCCCTTGTGATAATATAAAAATAAAAAATCTCGTATAATGCAAGTGCAAAAAAAATATAAATACTCATGTCTACGCACATGTAGTATATTACCCATGCAAAATTTAAAAAAAAAAAATTAGGCTGCACGAGAGATTACTCAGGTCAGAAGGCCTACGGCAATCTGCGAAAGTATGAAGATTGGACTCATCAGTTCAGGCTCCCTTGGAAAACAGCACTACAAGCCCAATTTGCAACGATGACCTCTTCCACNAAGATTGGACTCATCAGTTCAGGCTCCCTTGGAAAACAGCACTACAAGCCCAATTTGCAACGATGACCTCTTCCACGGTGTCACATAAGAGGAAGACTGCAGTGGCTAGAGGTCTCGCTTCCTATCACGAGTACGCGTACACTATCAATTATTTTGTAAAAATATTTTCGCACAGGAGGTCCACCTCNGTCTCGCTTCCTATCACGAGTACGCGTACACTATCAATTATTTTGTAAAAATATTTTCGCACAGGAGGTCCACCTCAACACTAGCCCATTCTTCACTCGGCCTCTTCCCCCAAACACGACGAGACGAGATCGATTCCCGGCAGGGTCGCTCCCAGATTTTCGCCCTTTCATTTCTCAAGAACATTCCTTCCTCAGTTCGTTTGTTTGTCAAACAAAACTCAGCCAACGCAAAAAAAACCCGAGAAAGACATAATACTTAAAGAGAACCACATTCCCCGTAACGTACTTTATCATTCAATTTTTCTTTAAAATAGATCCTTGCATTCGATTTTATACGCCCTTGAAATAATACGTTTTTCAGAAAGTCAGTAGGCTAAGGTTCAATAAATTATAAATGAACATCTAAGAACACATAAATATGTTATCCTACTTTTGCCATGCATTCAATATTTGCATTTATCTGATGTTTGGAGATGATGAATAGTACACAATGGTTTCATTTGATATAACCCCTGTTCTTAAGTTCACCGATGATTAAAGATATCTCTTTACTGTGCAAGGCAATCAAATGTCTGCGTCTCTCCACAAGTACATTGCGGTCTTTAGGCAATATGTAGTCGGTGTTCTTGTCGCATTCTGCATTATTAACGACACCGTTTTCACCGTCAACACTGTCTTCATTATCGTATACATGGCACTTCCCTTTTTCGCAACTCGTTGAGCCGGAAGGAAATCTCATATACTTTGAAGAAACTAAGTTAATATCACTTAGATATGAATCACTATAGCCTGTTTTATGTACGCAATATTCTCACAACACACAACGAGCATCGTCGTTTCAATTGTAATTAACAGGGGTTTTGACGGGGCAGGATATCATGCAAAAATAGCCTCCCATGAACCCTGATATGTATCGACTCCGGAAATATTCGTTGAAATACTACTGCCGTCGATACCAGGCACGATGAAACAACATCAATATGCATATTTACGGAAAAAAAAAAAAATTATGATAACCTTACTGTCGGGTATAACAGAAATCACGATCAGATCATGAATATATTATTGTAAATATGCATCAAATAGATTTTGATCCAGGGATTACGTTCTGGCACGTTATAATTTTTTATAATAATACCTTGCGCCCTAGTGTGAAAACAAGCCCATGCTTACACTGGTAAAATTTCTCAACAATGCACTTCAGTTCTTCACCAGAGATAAAGTAATTCTTTATTCCATTAAATTTATGGCAGGAATGAATTAAAAACCTATTCCCGGCGCATAAATATTTACAAACTTTTCTGTGAACACTGTGATAATCACCATCCCAGTGAACCACGAAACGTGGCGGTGGAGATCAGGCACCCTTTATATAATGATTATTTGGCACCGAAACAGGACGGGACACTCTCAATACTTCAAATCATCCTTTCCACAGCAGTTTCACTGCTACCAGAGCACACGCCTCCCATAAAGGCGATATAGGTTCGATTCCCTGCAGGTATCACACCTGTATTTTCGCGCATGTGGGAACGTGATTGATACCATTGCCAACAGTATCATCCGTGATGGACTTGGCGATGTCCAGCATATTTTCTCGGGACACTTGACCTTCTTTGCAGACCTAAACGTCCTCACCCATTTCAGCTGCTAAGATTTCTCTCAACTCAAAACACAAGGTGTCCCTTAAAAAAAATATACTGCTGTGGGTTGGCGATCCGCCCACCACGATATTTTCATGCTTTAAAAAAATTGCTCATTACCAATGTTAATCAACGCAGATCACTGACGAAGAGTAACCGATGTGTGAAAGAATTATCATTTTCTCGAGTCAGCTGTTGGAAACGCAGTTCAACCGCCAGTTATCCAGTGGAATATATCGAGATTTTACGTATTTGTATCCTGAGAACCAGTCAGCTTATCACTCAGAATGGAGGAGCGGTCGTCCATCGGAAGATTCTTACCCGTTTAATTGAGAGAGAAAATACGGATGTACTAAATATATTTTTTTTAAATGTGGGAGCACCCTGAGAAAACTCTCATACATACTCTTTTCGCACCAGCAAAGGTCCCAGGGAAAATTTAAAACCCACAGATGTGGTCGTCAATGTGAATTTTTATGCCTATATGCATAATACATGGTCATCCTAACTAATATTATAAGTACGAAAGTGTGTTTGTTTGTCCTTCTTTCACGTCGAAACGCAGCTACGGATCGATGTGGTTTTTTGCACAGAGATAGTTGGATGACCGGGAAGTGACATAGGCTACGTTTTATACCAAAAAAATATCTCATTCCTCAGGAATTTTTAAAAAATTAAAAATAGCACTTGGGATACAATGCTGCGTCAATGTAAGTTGTTAGTGCGGGACGAAATCACTATGTCACACAAAGAAGCGATAGAGGCCCTAAACCGAACTCTACGAATATACGAAACAATACAGACATTATGGGTGAAATGGTTGTATTACTGGCTGGTGACTTCCGCCAAACTCTACCGGTGATTCAAAAGGGCACACCGGCAGATGAAATCAAAGCCTGTCTCAATTCATTAAGCTTATGGGCGAATGTCAAGAAATTCAGCTTGACGAAAAATATGAGAGTGCATCTCTACAATGATGTTGATACAGGACATTATGCTTATACGCTACTAAAAATTGGAGATAGGCGGTTAGAAACATATTCCGAGGGCTGTGTGTCACTACCGGGGTTTTTAGTAGTTTGCTGCAGAATGATACGGAACTGATTGCTAGAGTTTATCCAGATCTACAAAGAAATATAAATGACGACCAGTGGCTATGTAAAAGAGCGATTCTTGTACAAAAAAATGACATCGTTAGTGCTCTGTTCTGTGTTAAAGATCAGTGTCTGTCTAGTAACAAATACCGTTATTTCTCCCTATAAGTTTGTTACGTGAGAGAAGTCACAGGTAAAAACTAGTATAAATATATATTCATATTATATTGTAATATAAATATAAAGGCATGTGTTATGCTAATATAAAAATATGCCTTAGGCATATTAAGCATTAATATTATTATATGTTATTGTATAGGTGATGGGAATAGGGCTTGCATTTATTGCTGCCGCCAATTTAATGGATGAAATAATTACTTTATCTCTGGTGAAGGACTGAAGTAAGATGTTGAGAACTTTAACTTGTGTAAGCATCGGCTCGTTTTCACCCTAGGGTGCAAGGCGTTATAAAAAAAACAATGGGGATGTGCGTGAACGTAATCACCATGGTTCAAAACCGGTTTGATGCATATTTGCAATCATATATTCATGATTTGATCGTGATTTCTGTCATACCCGACAGTAAGGATCTCATAATAGATTTGTTTTCGTAAATATATATATTGATGTTCTTCCATAGTACTTGGTATCGACGGCAGTAGTATTTTAACGAATATTTCCATAGTCGATACATATCAGGGTTCGTGAGAGACTATTTTTACATGATATACTGCCCCGTCAATACCCCTGCTAATTACAATCGAAGCGAAGCTGCTCGCTGTGTGTTGTAAGAATATTCCTTAAATAAAACAGGTTATAGTGATTCATATCTGAGTGATAATTCCTAAGCTTCAGTGTAAATGAGATTTCATTCCGGCTTGACGAGTTGCGAAAAAGGGAAGGGTTATTTATAAGATAATGAATTATGTTTATAATATTTTGTACTTAGGTGTAGGGACTATGGAAGATTTGTACTATTATGAGGGAAGAACTGAAATTAATTATGAATACAGAACTGATATGTAATACTCTTTTTAGGAGTTAGAGTAATTATAAGCTATTGGCGAGGGAGGTCCTAATAAATTACAAGATAGGACTAACCTGAATGATACCATCGCCGTAGGCTGAGTGGTGAGTCGGAAAGCGACAAGCGGCACGCCAAGATGCATCTTGATGGCTTCATCTCGGCCTGGGTCCACAGACATAAAGGCTGACAGACCGCGCGTGCAAAGTGTTGCCGTATTATATAGTTTCTGGGGGCGTAATTGTCCCAAATACCGTGCCGCCTGGAGGGGAGCTCTGCTGATGTGGTTTATAAACTATTATTGCTGTATTGTGAATGGGATTATTTGCCTGGCCTGGATACCAACGCGTCGCTGCTGTTTGCTAGGCTTGTCCGCCTTTACTGAATCATAACACAGTGTTGACGGTGAAAACGGTGTCGTTAATAATGCAGAATGCGACAACAACACCGACTACATATTGCCTAAAGACCGCAATGTACTTGTGGAGAGACGCAGACATTTGATTGCCTTGCACAGTCAGGAGATATCTTTAATCATCGGTGAACTTAAGAACAGGGGTTATATCAAATGAAACCATTGTGTACTTATCCATCATCTGGAAACATCAGATAAATGCAAATATTAAATGCATGGCAAAAGTAGGATAACATATTTATGTGTTCTTAGTTGTGCATTTGTAATTTATTGAACCTTAGCCTACTGACTTTCTGAAAAACGTATTATTTCTAGGGTGTATAAAATCCAATGCAAGGATCTGTTTTAAAGAAAATTGAATGATAAAGTACGTTACGGGGAATGTGGTTCTCTTTAAGTATTATGTCTTTCTCGGGTTTTTTTGCGTTGGCTGAGTTTTGTTTGACAAACAAACGAACTGAGGAAGGAATGTTTTTAAGAAATGAAAGGGCGAAAATCTGGGAGCGACCCTGCCGGGAATCGATCTCGTATCGTCGTGTTTGGGGGAAGAGGCCGAGTGAAGAATGGGCTAGTGTTGAGGTGGACCTCCTGTGCGAAAATATTTTTACAAAATAATTGATAGTGTACGCGTACTCGTGATAGGAAGCGAGACCTCTAGCCACTGCAGTCTTCCTCTTATGTGACACCGTGGAAGAGGTCATCGTTGCAAATTGGGCTTGTAGTGCTGTTTTCCAAGGGAGCCTGAACTGATGAGTCCAATCTTAATACTTTCGCAGATTGCCGTAGGCCTTCTGACCTGAGTAATCTCTCGTGCAACCTGATACGTTTATAATTTTGCATGGGTAATATACCTCATGTGCGTAAACGTAAATATTTTTAATATTTTTTCAATGTAAATCTATTGCTGATGCACTTCCATTATACGAGATTTTGTATATTCATAGTATGACGAGGGGCTCACAGAGCGCAAGTATGCTAGCAAGCATCAGAACTGTTTCTGGGCATGATGGAGGTGCACAAAGACATTCGCAAAAATTAGCACCGATAATGGGTGATTTAGCTATTACTTCTGACCTTTCTGAAATGTATCGTTCCTACGTCTTTGTGATACACTGGCATTCCTGGGCTGAAACATGGCCAACATGCGTATGCATCTCTGCATGTTTAAGAAAAAATGGGGACTTTTTTAGAATTGTTATTTAGTTCTGATATTATGACGCGTACTGTGTCATTAAAAAAAATTATATTACGGGACTGGACTTTTTTTATTTATCTTTTTTTCCAATTGTTAGGCTTTTAGTGTGTGAACATAGACGTTTCCTTTGAAGGTTCAAGATTAATACAGCACAAAATACTAGGGGTTTTTTTCACCTCGGAATATTGCTTCGATTCGGAATTATAAATGCGTAGAACGTTTCCGGGCATGAAGTATATTATCTTAAGTTGGTTACTGGGCAATTTTTCCCCCTATTTTTGTAATAGGTGGTTTTTTTTCTCTTACATTAATTTGGCTTCTTGAGCTTGTATGTGTACATATATATATATTTATTTTTATCTATAAAATCGGTGCAAAAATATCTTAGGTTTTCCCGTCGCAACAAGGGAGAACTATTTTATTCATAAGAGGAGGTTTACACTCGTATNGATACATATCAGGGTTCGTGAGAGACTATTTTTACATGATATACTGCCCCGTCAATACCCCTGCTAATTACAATCAAAGCGAAGCTGCTCGCTGTGTGTTGTAAGAATATTCCTTAAATAAAACAGGTTATAGTGATTCATATCTGAGTGATAATTCCTAAGTTTCTTCAGTGTAAATGAGATTTCATTCCGGCTTGACGAGTTGCGAAAAAGGGAAGGGCCATTTATAAGATAATGAAGACAGTTGTTATGTTTATAATATTTTGTACTTAGGTGTAGGGACTATGGAAGATTTGTACTATTATGAGGGAAGAACTGAAATTAATTATGAATACAGAACTGATATGTAATACTCTTTTTAGGAGTTAGAGTAATTATAAGCTATTGGCGAGGGAGGTCCTAATAAATTACAAGATAGGACTAACCTGAATGATACCATCGCCGTAGGCTGAGTGGTGAGTCGGAAAGCGACAAGCGGCACGCCAAGCTGCATCTTGATGGCTTCATCTCGGCCTGGATCCACAGACATAAAGGCTGACAGACCGCGCGTGCAAAGTGTTGCCGTATTATATAGTTTCTGGTGGCGTAATTGTCCCAAATACCGTGCCGCCTGGAGGGGAGCTCTGCTGATGTGGTTTATAAACTGTATTGTGTATGTGATTATTTGCCTGGCCTGGATACCAACGCGTCGCTGCTGTTTGCTAGGCTTGTCCGCCTTTACTGAATCATAACACAGTGTTGACGGTGAAAACGGTGTCGTTAATAATGCAGAATGCGACAACAACACCGACTACATATTGCCTAAAGACCGCAATGTACTTGTGGAGAAACTCAGACATTTGATTGCCTTGCACAGTCAGGAGATATCTTTAATCATCGGTGAACTAAAGGAAAGGGGTTACATCGAATGAAACCATTGTGTACTTATCAATCATCTGGAAACACCAGAGAAAGCAAAAATTGAATGCTCGGCAAAAGTATGATAACATATTTATGTGTTCTTAGATGTTCATTTATAATTTATTGAACCTTAGTCTACTGACTTTCTGAAAAACGCATTATTTCAAGGGTGTATAAAATCGAATGCAAGGATCTGTTTTAAAGAAAAATTGAATGATAAAGTACGTTACGGGGAATGTGGTTCTCTTTAAGTATTGTGTCTTTCTCGGGTTTTTTGCGTTGGCTGAGTTTTGTTTGACAAACAAACGAACTGAGGAAAAGATGTTTTTGAGAAATGAAAGGGCGAAAATCTGGGAGCGACCCTGCCGGGAATCGATCTCGTCTCGTCGTGTTTGGGCGAGGAGGCCGAGTGAAGAATGGGCTAGTGTTGAGGTGGACCTCCTGTGCGAAATTATTTTTACAAAATAATTGATAGTGTACGCGTACTCGTGATAGGAAGCGAGACCTCTAGCCACTGCAGTCTTCCTCTTATGTGACACCGTGGAAGAGGTCATCGTTGCAAATTGGGCTTGGAGTGCTGTTTTCCAAGGGAGCCTGAACTGATGAGTCCAATCGTCATACTTTTTCAGATTGCTGTAGGCCTTCTGACCTGAGTAATCTCTCGTGCAACCTGATACGTTTTTAATTTTGCATGGGTAATATACCTCATGTGCGTAAACGTAAATATTTTTAATATTTTTTCAATGTAAATCTATTGCTGATGCACTTCCATTATACGAGATTTTGTATATTCATAGTATGACGAGGGGCTCACAGAGCGCAAGTATGCTAGCAAGCATCAGAACTTTTTCTGGGCATGATGGAGGTGCACAAAGACATTCGCAAAAATTAGCACTGATAATGGGTGATTTTGCTATTACTTCTGACCTTTCTGAAATGTATCGTTCGTACGTCTTTGTGATACACTGGCATTCCTGGGCTGAAACATGGCCAACATGCGTACGCATCTCTGCATGTTTAAGAAAAATGGGGACTATTTTGGAATTGTTATTTAGTTCTGATGTTATGACACGTACTCTCTCATTAAAAAAAAATTATATTACGGGACTGGACTTTTTTTATTTTTCTTTTTTTTTCCAATTGTTAGGTTTTTAGTGTGTGAACATAGACGTTTCCTTTGAAGGTTCAAGATTAATACAGCACAAAATACTAGGGGTTTTTTTCACATCGGAATATTGCTTCGATTCGGAATTATAAATGCGTAGAACGTTTCCGGGCATGAAATATATTATCTTAAGTTCGTTACTGGGCAATTTTTTCCCCCTATTTTTGTAATAGGTGGTTTTTTTTCTCTTACATTAATTTGGCTTCTTCAGCTTGTGTGTGTACATATATATTTATTTTCATATATAAAATCGTTGCAAAAATATCTTAGGTTTTCCCGTCGCAACAAGGGAGAACTATTTTATTCATAAGAGGAGGTTTACACTCGTATNTGCAAAAATATCTTAGGTTTTCCCGTCGCAACAAGGGAGAACTATTTTATTCATAAGAGGAGGTTTACACTCGTATTTACAGATGTCCTGCTGGAATTGTCCACTTCCGTCGGAATGCACAATGGACATGAATGGGTGCAGATGATCGGACAGGATGCTAACGTATATGTCACCTGTCAGAGTCGTATTAAGACGTATCAGGGGTCCTATTTCACGCCAACTGCACCCCCCCCCCCATACCATGACAGAGCCTCCACCAGGTTGAACAGTCCCCTGTTGACATGTACGGTGCTTGGATTCGTGAGGATGTCTCCATACCCGTACACGTCCATCCGACCGATACAATTGGAAACGAAACTTGTCAGACCAGGCAACGTGTTTCCAGTCATTAACAGTCCAATTGTGGTGTTCACGGGCCCAGGCAAGGTTTAAAGCTTTGTGTCGTGCAGTCAACAACGGTACCCAATTGGCCCTAGGCTCCGAAAGCCCATATCAATGATGGTCCGTTGAATAGTTCGCTCGCTGGCACTTTGTTGATGCCCATCATTGAAATCTTCCCCAATTTGGGAAAGGGTTGCACGTCTGTCACGTTTAATGATTCTCGTCAGTCGTCGTTTGTCCCGTACGTTCACGANGACAGAGCCTCTACCAGGTTGAACAGTCCCCTGGTGACATGTAGGATCCATGGATTCATGAGGATGTCTCCATACCCATACACGTCCATCCGACTGATACAATTGGAAACGAAACTCGTCAGACCAGGCAACGTGTTTCCAGTCATTAACAGTTCAATGGCGGTGTTCACGGGCCCAGGCAAGGTTTAAAGCTTTGTGTCGTGCAGTCAACAACGGTACCCAATTGGCCCTAGGCTCCGAAAGCCAATATCAATGACGGTCCGTTGAATAGTTCGCACGCTGGCACTTTGTTGATGCCCATCATTGAAATCTGCGCCAATTTGGGAAAGGGTTGCACGTCTGTCACGTTTAATGATTCTCGTCAGTCGTCGTTTGTCCCGTACGTTCACGATCTTTTTCCGGTCGCAGCGATGTCGAAGATTTGATGTTTTACCGGATTCCCAATATTCACGGTACACTCGTGAAATGGTCGTACGCCAAAATCCAAATTTTATATCAACCTCGAAGGTGCTATGTCCCATATCCCATGCACCGACTATAACACCACGTTCAATTTCACTTAAATCTTGATAACCTGCCATTGTTGTAGCAGTAACAGATCTATCAAGTTTGCCAGACGCTTGTTGTCTTATATAGGCGCTGTCAACCGCATCGCGTTACTCTGATTTGTTCCATACCTCTGTTATTTGCATACGCACGCCTATACCAGTTTTTTTTTGCTCGTGTGTGTATATTAAAGAGCATGTCGCTTTCGTACAGGTCCTTTGTAGTTAAAAATCTCAGCAAAGTGCATAAATAAAAAAATATGGAGCTGTGGTGCAGGATAAAATGTTAATTANCTTTGTAGTTAAAAATCTCAGCAAAGTGCATAAATAAAAAAATATGGAGCTGTGGTGCAGGATAAAATGTTAATTAACAAGAGCTGCACGTCGTTTATGCTATGTTCAGACTTATCTGAGAATTAAAATGTTTGTCGTCGTCGACAGCAGCTAGTCGAAGTTGTCACGTAAAAATTTTATTCTAGATATCTCCGCAGCTGTAGTAGTTCCTCTTCTACGTCGAGCTCTCCCCTCAATATTAAGCTCGCGGGCTTATATGTGCGTAAATACACATTGCACATTCTCTTTATAAGATCTNGAGCTCTCCCCTCAATATTAAGCTCGCGGGCTTATATGTGCGTAAATACACATTGCACATTCTCTTTATAAGATCTGGAAGGCGAAACATGACTAATATTTAACACGGTTATCGTCCGAACTTAGACCTCTTCTTTGTTTGGAAATATTACCACGTCTTCGTACCTTCGTATTTGCCTGGTTNGAGCTCTCCCCTCAATATTAAGCTCGCGGGCTTATATGTGCGTAAATACACATTGCACATTCTCTTTATAAGATCGTGGAAGGCGAAACATGACTAATATTTAACATGGTTATCGTCCGAACTTAGACCTCTTCTTTGTTTGGAAATATTACCACGTCTTCGTACCTTCGTATTTGCCTGGTTNGGTTATCGTCCGAACTTAGACCTCTTCTTTGTTTGGAAATATTACCACGTCTTCGTACCTTCGTATTTGCCTGGTTCTATAGCTATTCGGACTCGTGTATCAATAAATTAAAGCAAATTTATAGCTGTGGATCACCTCAGATCACCACAGCCATAGCGAAGAATCCAATATGGCTTAAAAATTCCTAAAAACAATTTAAAACGTTCGCAGAGTAATACAAATGATCAAAAATAATTTTTTTTCTATTAAGTGCAAACAAACGAGACTGGCAGTTCATCTGGCTGATAAAATTCTAACGTACACGAAAAACAATGTCAAAATAAATAAATAATTCGTACGGCATTCAATTATGGTGTGTAGTTAAGTTAAACAAATTTTAACTCTCAAATTATATACTCCTGTTTTCCTAAACCTAAATCACCAAAATAATAAAAATAATAATTAAAATAATATGTGTTAAAATTGATACGTCTATAGTCCTAAAAATGCTACGGTTATTACTTGGAATAGGGCATGAATAAAGTGATCAGGTCCATGGTAATGTTAATTTTGCGTATTTTGGAAGGACTTAAATGAGAGTAACAGCATAACCTATGCAGGGTTATCGAAAGTACCACATTAATTACGAACAGCCGATATAATTATATTGTTTTAAGCGTGGCGCATAAGGGGATGCACTAGTCACCACAGTGCTGACTTGTCTATATATGATTAAAAAAGTAACTTTAATTTGTTAATAACAATATTTGCAAAAACATATAAATTCCTGCTTCAATTAATGTTATAAATATTTCGTGTCTGGCTACATTCTGACTGAATTATTTTAGTGAAGTATTATATTTCTCATCAAACTCACAAATATTAATCTCTATTTCCTTATGAATGTATTAAATAAGCATTTTCTGTGTCATTAGACAAAAATTATACTACAAAGTGATATCTACTGAAAATCGCTAAAATACAAGTACTTTATATGGTTAAATGTTAGAAAAATCAAAGAACTACTTTAGAGCTTTAGTTTTAGGTTACTTTTAAAATTTAAAAGTATCCTTGGATGTTTTATGATGAACTCGACTGTATTATCTGCAATACACATTAGTGTGGGCCGCATTTTTTTTTTTTATTTGCTATACCGCGGAAAAATTGCCTCTAGGGTAACTTAGTAAAATGCAAAAAAAAAAAAAAAAACTTAAGTAAAGTTATACGACTGGCGGTTGCGCATAGCACTTGAATATTTAAAATTTATTGAAACAGTAATAGTTTTCATTCGTTTTTTAAAGCTATAAGCGAAAAAGATAAAAAAAACTGCTACAATGAAAAAGCTTTACAAGAAAGACAATACAGCACGCTGGAATAAAAAAGCAACCTAAATAACTTCATTTAAGGTAGCGTAAAGCATTAAAAATGCACGTCCCACAATGCACTGCGCGATGCGCATGCGTGTGCTTCGAGACACAGCAGTTTCTGTCAGTTGTTTACTAGACTAGCGGTGTGTTGTTCCTGTGAGTTTTAATCACGTTTCTTAAAGATTGATTCGATTAATTATTGATTTGATTAATTGATTATATTAATCACTGTGTCATGGATCTTTCCAAGAAAATTACTCGCAGTGACTTCAACTGCCCGTTATTTGGCCACCCAAAGGAGTTATCTNTGTCATGGATCTTTCCAAGAAAATTACTCGCAGTGACTTCAACTGCCCGTTATTTGGCCACCCAAAGGAGTTATCTATGAATAAACTTCCAAGTTATGAAGACGTTCTCAAGTGTTGTTTCCATGAAAATTAAACTTAGCCTTGAAATCAAACAATAGAACGGTTAATTTTTCTCAGGTTTAGAATATTGTGGCACCACAAGTTTAATCTGTGCCTGATAAAGCTTAAATACCAACACTNGAACGGTTAATTTTTCTCAGGTTTAGAATATTGTGGCACCACAAGTTTAATCTGTGCCTGATAAAGCTTAAATACCAACACTAGCGCCTTACAGAATTGTTCAGTTAATAAATGCATACCATGACAGTTGTCGTAATCTTATGAAGTCCCTTAAGCGTGATAAGGAAAAGGAAAAGTTCAAACAGAGATGAAGATTAAAAAAAAAATAATTTGTTACTGTTTGATATCTTTGCGTGTAAGTGCAAAATAACATTAGACTGCAATTGTGAAATGGTCACTAAGGTTTGTGAGTGTCCTGTTTCTATTATCTGTAACTGTTAAAAAGCAAAAAAGATACCCATCATTGAACTTAAATTCTTTTGCTTCCAAATAATGCTTGGCATAGGTGAAATTGGAAGTGTGGACGTAAAGTAAACAAAACAAATTACCCAATGACATGATATGAAGTAGGTTGAACAGAAAATAACTCAGTCCACTATTGATTTATTATCACAGCCATCTTGCTCAAAATATGCAGATGCAGAAACTCTCCTGCCATCTGAAGACATTGAAGATGACAACGATGAAGATTTTGAAGAATTTAAGTCTAAAATTAAGTCACCATGGCAGATGCGCATTAAATTGAAAAATACTGCGCTGACTAGTGATCGCTTAGGATTATCAGATAGACCAACGGCAGTTATCGCCTCAAGTGTGTTGCAAGATTTTGGCATCGTAACTGATAATGACCACACCCATGTTGTTGGCAAAAATAAACTTAGAAGGGAAAAAATTATTCACCGCTCAGAACTTCAAATGCAGAAAAAGGACAAGAATAACCCACTTCAAGGACTACATTTTGATGGGAGGAATGATAACACTCTAGTGATTGAAAAATTTAACTCGAAGAAGTTTCAAAGAACAATAAAAGAGGAACATTACTCCATTTTACAAGAACCATGTTCTGTGTAAGTTGGTCATGTTTCACCCTCTTCTGGGTCTGCTCAAAACATTGCCAGTAGCATTCTTTCTTATTTGACTGAAGCTGGATTTTCACTTCATGAACTGGACGTAATTGGATGTGATGGGACCGTTACTAATACGGGGTGGAACACCGGTGTTATTCGCACAATTGAAGAACAAGTTAAAATACCACTACAGTGGGGGATGTGCCTCTTACATTTCAATCAACTGCCATTTCGGCATTTATTTCAAACTTTAGATGGTGAAACGACTGGGCCAAAATCATTTAGTAGTCCGATTGGCACACAGCTCAGTAAATGTGAGAAACTCCCAGTGGTAAATTTTGACAGTGTTGAGTGTGAGATTACAGAAATTGACAGGCAAATTTTAAGCAAAGATCAGCAGTACCTACTGGGCATAAGTTCTGCTATAAAATCAGGCATCTGTCCTGAAGATTTATCTGTTCGTGAGCCTGGCACACTTTCCCACTCAAGGTGGTTAACAACGGCGAACAGAGTTCTCCGATTGTATTTAAGTATTGAAAACCCAACAGACGAACACAAGACCTTAGATTTATTTCTCCTAAAGTCATATATACCTGTATGGTTTCATATCAAAAAAAGTAAATACTTCACAAATGGACTTGAACATGTATTTGAAGTTATAAAATCTTCAAGATTCCTGCCCGAAAACTTGCTGAAAGTCATTGACCCAGTAATTGAGAGAAACGCATTTTTTGCACATCCAGAAAACTTGCTTTTGAGTATGATAGTTGATAAAAGGGATGATATAAGAGAGTTAGGTATCAGAATAATTATAAAAGCTAGAAACTTAGCTTCTAAAAGAAAGTCAATCAGGAGTTTTCAACCACCCAAAATTAATTTCCTAGCTACAGGTACAGACCACATCGAAATGATTCACTGGAACACTACTACACTTTCACCACCGCCTTTGCTGCGAAGAGTCACCAATCAAGAGATTTGGTCTAGGGTCCAATCAGGCGGAACAGCGGCTGAGTGGAACTTTGACCAATTCCAAAGTCGCGCCCAAGCAGTAAAACGATGCGTGAAGCTGGTAACCGAGGCGTCACAAAAAGTCGTCGGGCTCCAATTCCAGAGATTGTTTTATAAGAACTACACATCTCTCAAGATCTTCAATGCCTAGTTTTACAAGCAAATATTATTTCAAACTACCAAAATAAAGTAAAGACAAGTAAAGGACTATATTTCATTACAAACTCAAATGTTACACAATCAGGAAAATGATTTTTGTTTCNAAAGTAAAGACAAGTAAAGGACTATATTTCATTACAAACTCAAATGTTACACAATCAGGAAAATGATTTTTGTTTCAATGAAAATTTGTCAATTTAAAAAAAATTTCAACGTTATACGTTACTAATAAATTGTAAAATGTATTTTTATTTATTTATCATTCCTATACTTTGTTCTACTTAAATATGTCTATAACTACTTGTTATAGAAGTTATTTGATTTATTTCCATTTATTATAAAAATGATGAAATTCGTATATTTTCTCAAATTTGAGGGCCAATGCGCTACCGCCAGACGTAAAAATTTATTAATTTAGTTTTTACATTTTACTAAGCTGCCCTAGAGGCAAGTTTTCCGTGCTATAGCGAATCAAAAAAAAAAAAAATNATTTAGTTTTTACATTTTACTAAGCTGCCCTAGAGGCAAGTTTTCCGTGCTATAGCGAATCAAAAAAAAAAAAAAATTCGGCCCACCCTAATACACATATGTGCAATTCGCAATTCAAGTACCACGCACTGTTTGCACAATGTGCAAGTTAAACTACAGTAAAACTTTGCACATAAGATGTTACATTGTCAACACACTAATAGAATACAACAACGATAATAGGAAGACAAAAAACTGGTATTTTAAAATGAGGCATAACAAAATATTTGTTATGTATACCAATATTATTTTTGAAAAATTCCATAACGTAGTAATTGAGCTGTTTGACAATCATTAAAATTATCTTGGTGAATTTTTTTAATAAATTAGCATACGGTTGTTTAATATTGTCAATAAAATCGTACCACTAATTTCTAAAATTTTTTGTCCTCCAAATTCTTTTTCTATCTGATATACATCATGAAGTAATCGATTGTGTAGCTTTGAAAGTAATAGAACGGTGACTTAAGAATAGCTTCNTCTATCTGATATACATCATGAAGTAATCGATTGTGTAGCTTTGAAAGTAATAGAACGGTGACTTAAGAATAGCTTCTCATAAATACTCCATGTTTGGAAAACGTTTTATATGGAATAAAATTTCAGAGCTTTTCTCGAATGCTGTGTGTGGCTTTCCATATTATCAGTAGATTCCTGATGCTCCGGTAAATACGTCTAGCACCTATGTCTCACGTCTTCGGAACTCACATCATGAACTCTGTGAACTCTAATCACATGACAAGCTCAATAGCCTTTAGTATTCCGCAGTGGTTTGTTCTTGTTTTTCATGAGAAACTCAACTTTTTTGTCTCCTATGAGAGCACATGAGACATAGATTAACGCCATAAATGTTATTCGTGTGATAGAAGTCTATGGAAGCCATTGTAGAATAACCAAGAAAAAGCAATCGTAAATAACGGTAATTACTAACTGTGTGAGCAAATATTTTAGCAGGGTAAAAAATGTCTGCCGAGTTATTTATTGCAGCTCAAATATTGACATGCGATTGCGATGCAAAATATCATCATAAATATTGCATTAATCTAGCAAAATGTTTGCTAGCAAAGTTGGCAAAACCCATTATCTACGGCTGCCCTTTCTTAGTTTTTCATTGTTGTCTTCCAAAAGCCTGTGGAGCTCAGTTAACGTATATTTGGCGTTAATTTATGCAGCATGCCATCTTTTTAAAAACGCTTTTCTTGGGCGTGATGGAATATGATAGGCGTTAATTTGTCGCCGGAAGCACAGCTCATCTTCTGTTACCTCGCTTCGTAACAAGTTCCGTGAAGCCTGGCCAACAGGAAGTCGTCACGGGATCAAAGATGACTCGCCCGCGACCAGGCTTGTTAACGTTTCTTTCTCGAGAAGTTGATTACTGCAGTGTTGGCAGCGGCGCGGGATTTTTCACCTAGGGGCAGAACGTCATTTCCCTCTCGACCCGCCGATGGCACAATGCAGCCGCGGAGGTACATATATTTAGAAATTTCGTTTTTTTTTCTGCTTCGTTCGGCTGTTCGGACCGCCTGACGGGTGATTAACGCTCTCTGTAGGTGGCGGCACTGCCGGTCCTCACACTTCCACCGCCTCCTTGATTATTTATTTATGAGTCGGTGAAGAAAAGACATGCCGCGCATGGAAGAGAAAGATTCCTCCCCCTCCCCCCTCTCCTGCAGCAGCTTTATCAAAGCGTCTTTTCACTCCCCTCCCCCCGCGCTATATCAGACAATTGTTCCGCTGCTCAGGTTGGTGCAGCAAAGCTGTCGGTTTCGTTTCCACATCACGTGACACAGGAACGTATTTTGTTGCGTTGAAATCGATATTTATTTTCTCTCTTTTAATTCCCGCTGCCATAGCACGTGTAGGTACGCATTTTTTTTCTTCGTCCTCGGGGGACGATTAATAGAGTGGAGCGATTTATCGATATAAAATATTGTGCGGCGTGTTTTCAGGTGTGAATAACAGGAAGAAAAATCACCTGAAATTCTAAGTCGTGTGCGAGGTAAGTTATAAATGGGCCAGGTTAGTTTTGACAGTACTTAAAATTATACCTTTTTTTTTTTTTAGGGACACTTCTCAGTTTTTTATTTCTTCGAAACTTATTTGACGAAATGGGCATCTTTAAATTTGTTATTAATTTTTTAGTGTCCGTTCGGCACGGAATATTTACAAACATGAGTCACTATGTTCGAAATTTAAGAGCATATCAATTCACAATGAAAACACGTAGAAAATGTCTGTATGCTTCCTGCACACCTCAGAAGTTCAAGAAATCTATGAAGTCGTTATTTGGCTAGACAAGTCGCAATTACACGTAGAATTATTCCATTGTTTCGCTAGTTTCAGTGGTATATAGGTTTATTACAGACGTTAGTGCCACTAATATATGTCCCTTAAAACTAGACACAATTTCNGCAATTACACGTAGAATTATTCCATTGTTTCGCTAGTTTCAGTGGTATATAGGTTTATTACAGACGTTAGTGCCACTAATATATGTACCTTAAAACTAGACACAATTACACTCCACTCAGCGTCATAGTATGGCCGGATATTATTACACCTTTCCGTTTAATTATTAAAGTCGTGTATTGCAAGCTGGGCAGGTATATTTTATAATCAGCTTTGTACATGCCTCTGAACTGTTTCATTCACATATATATTAAAATGTTTGTCTAGATGTGATACAGGGTGTAGGAATGACATATCTTTTAGTTGTGTTTTGATACTGATACGATCCCTTCTGAAGCCATAATCGTACTCTGAATGTATTATATATATACAATTTCACTTCAATTGAAAATGGGACAACAGAATATCTAAGCATGAAAATGTTTAATACCATCGAGTCTAGTATACATTTCTCAGCCCAGTTTATTAATGTAAGATGTACAACTAACTAATGGAGTCACTTTAAATACAAAAATTATAATTTTCGTATTAAATGAGATATAAAAAATTTGGTTTTAATTGTTTCGGAACTATAAACTTAAATCCTGTTCCAGAAACTTTGCCAACGCGATTATTGAAGTTAAAAGTTGTTTTCTTTTCTTTTGTTGAATCAATGGACATAGCTGACTTAATACTCTGTGAAGATGACTACTGATGACATAGCTAAGTTATAAAATGCAAACAATATTTGGCTATCTATTAAAAAATTAGTTGATCCTACCGGTGGTAGGCATATTATCAAAAATATACATAAAAATTAAACACATAGTGAAAAATCGTGAACATTCCTTCTAAGCGAATGTATGAGAGTAATAGATTAAGTCATTCTTACTCTGTAAAAAACACGCGCTTTTGAATGCCATAGTTCAAGAACAGCTGCTCGTTAATGAGTACGTGTAATAGGATCTCTTGTAGGCCTAGTACATTTCACAGTTACTAATATTTCATAAGAAAAATAAGGAAATTAATAATATTCAGATAAGTGTTGNTAGGCCTAGTACATTTCACAGTTACTAATATTTCATAAGAAAAATAAGGAAATTAATAATATTCAGATAAGTGTTGTGACTGGTTGGGTTATGTTGTAGGCCCTTCACGGTAAAGTGAGCACTTTTTGTAGCCCTCTCATTTGGAATAATAGTCAATAAATGTATTTTACTGTAGCCTTAGACCTTAACTTTTGAGTGCGGTGAAATATATACACTCTGTTTACTATTTATACGGAAATATTTATTTAAATGAAAGGAGGAAGGTTTAAAAATGGCGGATAGGAAAAAAGTAACTAGAGCTTCAAAAGTGCTCACTTCACCGTGAACATCCTGCAGTTTCGTTTAGCAATAACATACCACAAGGTCAGGTTCGTCATGAGTTTCCATTGGCTACGATAAAGAAATAATTATATTTTCTGAGTTGTGAATTCTGAAGTATTACTGGTGATCTCACGGGCCACGAAGTGTCGTGTTCGAATGTCGAGTAACACGTGGACATAAATGTGTCGCTTTAATATGTAAATTTATGTTCGATTACGCTGCAACTTGTCCTTACATCAACCTATCGGCGCAAAATATAACAAGTTTGCAAGAAAAATAAATGTGAAAGTCCTACATAAATTCACAATTGTGAACTCTGTCTAAAGCCGAGAACACAATGTGGCCCTACATAATTATCTTCTTAACCTCTTACTTAATTAAATAAGTAACGTACGAAAGAACTTTGAACGTGTAATACTGTGGTAAAACTAAGATCTCACGAACACACTAGCCACTGTTTGCTTACAGGCTTTAATATACAAAATAAGTAAAATGTGTTTATAGAGTAAGATATCATTTTGCAGGTAAATGTAACGTGAAATGATAGAAGTTTTTCAATATTAAAAATAAACGAACTTTCATAAAAATGTAAATAATGCTTCTTATATGAATTCTGACGTACTGCACGAGCGCACGTCCATAAACAGTAGTAGAAAATAGGGTGGGTTCTATATGTCAAGAGCGGAATTAATAGCTACTATGAAGATAGTCGCCTTTCACACGGTCAAACATGTTGCACTGGGCCTGCCCGCCTGAAAATTAAACTCAGGTTAGGAAGTGTTCGAAACAACTCTTTTTTTTTACGAACTACTTAACGAGTTTCCAGTGTTCCATCTACGAGAGCACACAGNGAAGTGTTCGAAACAACTCTTTTTTTTTACGAACTACTTAACGAGTTTCCAGTGTTCCATCTACGAGAGCACACAGTTCAGACGATGTAGGAGTGGTAATTTGAATACGTCACTCACAATAGAAGCACTGTTACGGGAGTCCTCAACGGCCTCTTGAAACTACTGTATTTCAAAATGTGATACTAATCGGATACTGCATTAAAAAAAATGGCATTGCATTTGGCTACATAACGTCCACAACAAAATGAAAATTTGTTTTCACTTATTGAAATCCCACAGTTACGCTTAGTGTTCGTGATGCTGCAGTGCGTAATTAATTTAAGTATATTTTTGCACAGAATATGTACATGTTTGGATAGTTTGCTTGTGACTAGCTTTGTTTGTAACTGAGTAGTAAGTAGGTTTCGGTAAATTCCTTCCCTGGTGTCTCCTGGGGACACGGAAGGGGCCATGCTCAGTTGTGTATTTTCCCTTCCGCCAGGTGTGTGATATCCGCATGGCCTATCCCCCCTTGTTACAAAAAAAAACNTTTCCCTTCCGCCAGGTGTGTGATATCCGCATGGCCTATCCCCCCTTGTTACAAAAAAAAACCAATGCCAGAGAGACCAAAACAAACAATGTTCTCTCTGCCAATCTTTATCTTCTACTGTTTAAAATATCCTCTTTATAATGATTACCCTTTCCCATCCCCTATTTTAGTAGAAACCTAATTTCTACTTCATAAATTGTATACAATTTGCAATTCCTTTCTGTCGAAGAGTGTGTTACGGTGTCTATGCCGATTTATCCCCTTCCCTTNAAATTGTATACAATTTGCAATTCCTTTCTGTCGAAGAGTGTGTTACGGTGTCTATGCCGATTTATCCCCTTCCCTTTGTATTTCAGGTTAGAAATTAACCACGTTTGCTTAATCTCAGGAACACCGCGATGCACGTGTCCCCTAGTTAGAATATATATATTTACAGCATGTCTAGGCGTACGGGGCTCTGCCGTGAGACGTACGTAAGTCCCGTCTCTTCCTAGAACCCATGAATCTCCTCTAAGTTTTAAGGTAGGTTAGTAAAAAAAACTGTCCCGAAAGACTCCGTACTACGGCACAAGAACTGCGTCCTCGGGGTCTATATCTGTGGTAGGGCACGAACACAGGCACCTCCAAAGTCTTGAGGAGCCCCAACACTCGGCAGGAAGAGAAGCCTGCATGCCAGCTCGGTCCCTTGTGGCAATCAGCGTCGCCGTCGTTGCTCCCTTGCTAGTGTGCCTCGAGCGTGGGGAATGCAAGTACGTAAGACTTGACGCCTCGTCGACATCGTGGCCATTAGAGACGGAGCACGTTGCTCAGAGGAGCAGGAACGGATGAAGTAACCAGCCGGGTTTTAAAACCAGCACTCACCTACAGTAATTTCGGAGAATAATGTGAAATGTTAAATTAGGCAGGCAGGCGAGGATTCGAACCCAGGTCCTCCCGAATGCGAAACTGAAGGTCTACCTACCACTCCGTCACCCTCGCTCCAGGTGCACGGGCAAGTGTGAAAAGAGATTGTGCGTGTACGGAGGCAGGTGTGAAGGGAGTGTGTGCGTGTACGGAGGCAGGTGTGAAGAGAGAGTGTGCGTGTACGGAGGCAGGCGTGAAGAGAGTGTGTGAGTGTACGTCGGCAGGTGTGAAGAGAGAGTGTGCGTGTACGGGGCAGGTGTGAAGAGAGAGTGCGTTCGTGTACGGAGGTAGGTGTGAAGAGAGATTGTGCGTGTACGGAGGCAAGTGTGAAGAGAGAGTGTGCGTGTACGGAGGCAGGTGTGAAGAGAGTGTGTGTGTGTACGGAGGCAAGTGTGAAAAGAGAGTGTGCGTTTACGGAGGCAGGTGTGAAGAGAGAGTGTGCGCTGACGAGGCAAGTGTGAAGAGAGTGTGTGCGTGTACGAAGCAGGTGTGAAGAGAGAGTTTGTGTGTACGGAGGCAAGTGCGAAGAGAGATTGTGCGTGGAAGAGGCACGGCGAGGGCAGCTGAAGGAAGCACGGGGTTGGCAGGCAGCGCTGCAACACGAGAGTAATTTCCTGGGCTCGTCACGGCAGTTATTTAATAGACACCTCGCGCGAGGAAGCATCGCGTGCATCCCCCGACCGGGCACTCCACTACGCCACAGATATGCGCGGAAAACACACTCCGCCCCGCGACCCGTGTATCACCGCCCCCATCTCCGGAAGAGAGAGCGCCTGCATCACGAGGGTGGAAGTGCCAGGAATAAACCTAGGCCCGGCCTTGAGGAGCTGGTAATCGGAGCAGTCGAAAGTGGATAACCATCTTCCGTATACTTGGGTTCGCCGTTGCTGCAAGAGGGGGAATTCAAGACTTCGAGACTAAAGATCATGACGTTTAAATTAAGTGACTGCGGTGATAAGGTTTTCACTGTGACGTAACTATATTAATATTACTGCGAAAATTAAAACACTTTTGTAACGCAATATTTTAAAACGTCCAGTTGTATGATTCCACTAGAAGTTTGAATATAAAGAAAAAAAGAAAGAAAGAAATCAGGNAATATTTTAAAACGTCCAGTTGTATGATTCCACTAGAAGTTTGAATATAAAGAAAAAAAGAAAGAAAGAAATCAGGATACACAAAGATTTTGGGGTAGTGTCAAGAATTAAAAAGCAATTTATTATTCATAAAAGAGATNTGTCAAGAATTAAAAAGCAATTTATTATTCATAAAAGAGGTTAAATGTGTTGAAGGACGAGAAAAAACAAAAAATATATAAAGAGAGATTACTATTTTGCAAAAAAAACATGAAAGGATGCTTATGTTTTGAGGGAGTCTCCAACAACGACGAACCAATTACGATTTCCTGCAGGGTCAAATCTAAATTTTCGTGTCTTGAAATCGTGCTTGACGTTAATGTTGATCGGCAGGTTTACTCGAGGTACTCCCTTTTACCACACCACTGCGTTACATAACCATTCCACTGTCACCTNAATATTTTAAAACGTCCAGTTGTATGATTCCACTAGAAGTTTGAATATAAAGAAAAAAAGAAAGAAAGAAATCAGAATACACAAAGATTTTGGGGTAGTGTCAAGAATTAAAAAGCAATTTATTATTCATAAAAGAGGTTAAATGTGTTGAAGGACGAGAAAAAACAAAAAATATATAAAGAGAGATTACTATTTTGCAAAAAAAACATGAAAGGATGCTTATGTTTTGAGGGAGTCTCCAACAACGACGAACCAATTACGATATCCTGCAGGGTCAAATCTAAATTTTCGTGTCTTGAAATCGTGCTTGACGTTTATGTTGATCGGCAGGTTTACTCGAGGTACTCCCTTTTACCACACCACTGCGTTACATAACCATTCCACTGTCACCTNATGTTGATCGGCAGGTTTACTCGAGGTACTCCCTTTTACCACACCACTGCGTTACATAACCATTCCACTGTCACCTCACTTCACCCGTCACAATCTCAATACATCTCTCAATCATATGCTGACTGAGGTGAGAAGTCCAAAATGGCGATGGTTCTAGATAAACGCACAATATGCCACAGGATTAGAGCGGCGAGTTAGCAGATACTAAGTCCCACCAGCCACATTCTTTATGTGCATAACAACACAGTACAGGAATATCCGACAAAGGACGTGTCGACAGTAGTTATAAATAGAGCATTCGAACACAGCGTCATGACAGGGATTCGGGATTCAGAAGCTTGGTAAGGAAATGACAAATTTCATGCGTTTGCATTCCGATTCACGGGCGGCCACCTTAGCAGCCAGTGTCATTCGGAGGCGGCCATATTGGCAGCCAGTGCCAAAATGTGCAAAAATTTGCAAATAACTGCAAAAAGTTATTTTCAAAAAAATAATTTTCAAAAAATTATTTTTTCACAAAATTAATTTTCAAAAATTAATTTTTCAAAATTAACGTTTTGAAAAGTTTGATTCAATATTTCAAAATATTGATATAATATTTCAAAATATTGATATAATATTTCAAAATATTGATTTAACTTTTCAAAAGTTTCAAAAAATTATTTTTTTCTTGCGCATTCCCTGGCGACCATGTTAGTTCATGGAGAATCCCTAAGCTGACGCCAAGGGCAGGCCATGTTGGTTGCGAGCCCCGAAGACGACGCACCCAACGGTTAAAGGGGGGGCCGCAGTGACGCAATGGGTAGAGCGCAACTCCACGCTCTTGCATTCACGCACCAACGACGACGACGAATCCCAACAGAGACGCAGCCAGGACATGCTCTGGCATTCAAGGGGGGCCGCAGTGAAGCTATGGGTAGAGCGCAACTTCACGCTCTCGCATTCATGCACCTATGGCTGCGTCTCCCAAAAGAGACGCAGTCAGGACATAGCTTCAGGACGTCATGCATTCAAGGGTGCCGCAGTGAAGTAATGANCGTCTCCCAAAAGAGACGCAGTCAGGACATAGCTTCAGGACGTCATGCATTCAAGGGTGCCGCAGTGAAGTAATGAGTAGAGCACAACTTCACGCTCCAAAATTCCCAAAAGAGAGATGACGTAGAAGGCAAGTTAAATGTAACGCTCTAGCATGTCTAATTCAATGGGGCCGCAGTAGCGTAGTGGGTAAAGTGTATGCTCAAACATTATTTTCCCGCATTCTCATGGAGTGCAGCAGCAGAAGCTCCCAAGAGACACGCCAACTATGCGCTAGAGCCTTGCACATGTATTAACAAAAATATTATTCATATATGTATATAAATCCTACCATCACATGTGGTAACCCCCCTCCCATCCCGATCCCGGCCACCGCCCCACGAGAGAGA
>NQII01002782.1:33917-93284 GCA_002778355.1 Clitarchus hookeri
ATAGCTTCGGAGTCGTTACGTCATGCTCTAGCATTCAAGGGAGGCCGCAGTGAAGCAATGGGTAGAGCGCAAATTCACGCTCTTGCATTCACGCACCTATGCAAGGGGTCAGCCATGTTGGTTGTGACTACCGAAGACGACGCACCCAACGGTTATGCTCTAGCATACAAGGGGGGCCGCAGTGAAGAAATGGATAGAGCGTAACTTCACGCTCTTGCATTCACGCACCGACGACGACGAATCCCAACAGAGACGCAGCCAGGACATCAGGAAAAAGCTTCGGAGTCGTTACGTCATGCTCTAGCATTCAACCCTCCGGCGTCACTTCGTTACCCATCTCGCGTTTAAGTCGCTCTTGCATTCACGCACCTATGCAAGGGGTCAGCTATGTTGGTTGTGACTACCGAAGACGATGCACTCAACGGTTATGCTCCAGCATTCAAGGGGGGCCACAGTGAAGCAATGGGTAGAGCGCAACTTCACACTTTTGCATTCACGCATCTATGCAAGGGGTCAGCCAAGTTGGTTGTGACTACCGAAGTTATGCTCTAGCATTCAAGGGGGGCCGCAGTGAAGCAATGGGTAGAGCGCAAATTTACGCTCTTGCATTCACTCACCTACGACGACGAATCCCAACAGAGACGCAGCCAGGACATAGCTTCGGAGTCGTTACATCATGCTCTGACGTTCAAGGGGGGCCGCAGTGAAGCAATGGGTAGAGCGCAATTTCACGCTCTTGCATTCACGCACCGCTTATAGCGGCTCCCTACAGAGATGCATCCAGGACATAAGGACATAGCTTCGGAGTCGTTATGTCATGCTCTAGCATTCAAGGGGCCGAGGTGAAGCAATGGGTAGAGCGCAACTTCACACTCTTGCATTCACCCACCGACTTTGGCAACTCCCAACAAAGACGCAGCTAGGATATCAGGACATAGCTTCGGAGACGTTAGGTCAAGCTCTGGCATTCAAGGGGCTTCGGTGAAGCAATGGGTAGAGCGCAACTTCACGCTCTTGCTTTCACGCACCGACTATGGCAACTCTCAACAGAGACGCAGCCAAAACATAGCTTCGGGATGTCACACACTCATGCATTCCATTGGAAGGGTGCTGAAGTGATGCAATGGGTAGAGCACAACTTCATGCTCTTGCAGTCACGCACCGACGACGATCGCGGCTCCCAACAGAGATGCCTCCAAAACATAGCTCTGGAACTTCACGCTCATGCATTCCTTTAGAAGGGTGCCGCAGTGATGCGATGGGTAGAGCACAACTTCACGCTCTCGCATTCACGCACCGACGATGGAGGTCCCCCAACTGAGACGATAGTCAGGACATAGCTGCGGAAGCTACGGGACACCACCCTCTCGCATTTCATAGCAAGGGTGCCGCGGTGATGCTATGGGTAGAGCGCAACTTCACGCTCTGAGTGCACATTAAAACAATGGGCTCTCGCATTCACAGGGGAGGGGGCAGACGTGTCCCGAGAGAAACGCATGCCTGATGTGTATATATATATATATATATATATATATACATACATATAAGATTTTCTAATGAGCCACAAATATGCAGATTTAAAGAACTGAAACTTTAAAAATAATAATTGTTGGTAGTCAGTACACCTTGTGAATGTTCAATCCCCAAGATTTCAAAACATACTTTTATCTCACTTCATATTTGGAACTTAAATTCTATTTGAAGCAATTTAATTTTATTATCCTAATTCATCTGTTCCAAGCAATTGATTTCCTCTTTAAAATATTTCATTTCCCCGAAAAGCATCTGGCCCTGGTTTCTCTGAACCAAAAGTACTAACAATGGCGCATTAACTAATTGAACAGCCTGCACCTCTTAAAATACTTTATTACTTTACATTAACAAGTCACAAACACAAAGCATTTGTTTATAATTGTTTGTACAATGATCAAAGTAGGAGACACACATCCCCCACAACGCGCTCTCGCATTCACAGGGGAAGGGGCAGACGTGTCCCAAGAGAGACACATGCCTCGGACTACGGGACTTCACGCTCTTGCATTCCATTTCAATGGGTAGAGCGCAACTTCATGCTCCCGCATTCACAGGGGAGGGGGCAGACGTGTCCCGAGAGAGACACATGCCTCGGGATACTAGACTTCACGCCCTTGCGTGCCATCAGTACGATGTCCCTCACCACGACGACAAAACATATATTGAAAGATATTGGAAGGGATGACGAAGAAACTTAGAACAAATCTGCTCGAATAACAGATGACAAGTTAATAGGTACCCACTAGCATTCCATTTCGACGGGGGCATCGGTAGAGTAGTGGATAGAGTGCACAATTCGCGCTCTTGCATGCACAGGGCAGGGGGTAGGCGTGTCCCTAAGAGAGAGACGACCGCCACGCCTCCATGACATCTATATGCTGCAGCCAGGCTGTACGATCAGTCAGTACGCAAAAAAAAAGAAGTCATGCAGCATACTGACATACACGTACGCGCGCGCCCACTTCCAAGACACAAGTGGAAGGCCGCATCGAGAAAGGTAAGAAGTCACAGCATGCAATCTCCATAATATAGGAATCTGTGTTTGTATATACCAGACTCACGTCATTACCATACCGCGCTCTCATTATATCATTGTAAAAGCCATACATTAACGTTTTGGGTAAGTCAAGTACAGCAAACCCTGCATAGATTGGCTTATTAAATGTAATACGTTCATGTTCCAATTTTACCAGAGATAATTTTTTCATTTTATATTGTTCCGCATTTAAAAGTCAGTTTAGCGATAAGCCTCTCTTGCACGCCGATCACAACACACAAGTTCCATGCATGGATATTTACCTTTGTTCTCCNAGTTTAGCGATAAGCCTCTCTTGCACGCCGATCACAACACACAAGTTCCATGCATGGATATTTACCTTTGTTCTCCATGAGTTTGCCGTACGTAGCATTGTTCTTGAGCTTATAAAAGTCTTCCTCAAATTCATTTGTTGCCGCCTGACGTTTCTCTGTGTTGAGTTCAATATATAACTTCAGCCATGACTTCTGATTGAATTGAAGCACCCGATGTATATTCTTCAACTTCAACCCATGACCTAATGCATGCTTGAGATTAACGTAATGAACTATATAGTTTCCCTTTGTCTCAAGGGTTGTTGTAAGACACGTGCCGAGGCACTGGAAGCCAGGAATAGGGGGGACGCATGTACACACCAGGTGACTTTTCAAGGACGTCAACGTCTCACAACCCAAGAGCAGCCTAGGTGATGCAATTGACAGAGCGGGTGCCGCGACAGCTGAGTCGTGTCCCAAGAGGAAGTATTAAAAAAACACTCGAATTTGCTTTAAAATAATAATAATAATAATATTACATTATAGCCCCCGTCTCGCCGAGAGAGAGAATAAACATGTTTACATGGTTTTACCGGCACTCTTCCGGCGCGAGAGCGATGGAAATATATGTATTGTGCATGCGAAGTCGGAAGGGTGATCTCAGAGTCTTCCCAAATCCAGGTATACTTAAATTGTTTCATACTTACACATGAAGAGCAGACCGTCCGTTGTATGTCGACCAGGAAATAGGGCTGAAGAACATGATGCTAGCGAAAATACGGAGCATTGTAAGACACTCGCCACTGGAAGGGGAAATTTGTCCGCATTGATCAACCAACCGAAGGATACATCTTGAATCAAGATGTTCTAAGATATTTACTGCCACTGTTAGTGCTTGTAATCCTCGAAGCTTAATTGCATGGAGAAAAAATATTTTATAGGGAAGGCAACCATACAAATATTTAAATATTTTAGTGGCCACAAAATTTAGTGGTAACTACTAAAAAATTTTGTCTGCCAAAAATATTTGTCATGGTGAATACCAATAACGAGTTTTGTGTACGTCAAAAAATATCTTTTTATCAATTTGTGGTATACCAAGTCAGTTTCGAGCAGCAAGTTACACAGATAGACGTGAATTAGTGCCGTCTACCATTGTACACGGATTTTGCGACGAAACAACCGTAGTGCATTCACAATTAAAACTGAATTTTAAATCAATACGTAAAAAAATTACGACAAACTTCCCATTGAAATAAATGTAAAGAGAAAAGACTGGACTCTCAATCAACATAGGCTCTTTTTTTTTTTTTTTTGCACATTTGAACAATTTGTCTGGTAGTTTAAATGGTTCTGTTCATAATCCAAATTCAGACAAGTGTCATAAGCTTGCTCTTTAAAAGTTGATCTGTCTACCTTTGGCAGAAATTATGGCACAAGAATATCCCACAATTCTTAAGTTCTCTTATGGCATTAAATGTAAAACGTATTTAAAAAAATTCTAAAATATAAGACATTTTTGGTAAGAAATAAATTTTAGCCAATTAATTAATTAATTGATTATTTCAACTTTCAACGCGCATAAATGGAATTAGACACAAGCCAAAATTTCTGAAAGCTCAGAAAATATTAAACTTGGGACGTAGTTAAGCAATAATTTTTTTACGAAAGCAGCTTTTATATATTTTTTGTGTTTTGTTAAGTCTTTTCTTTGCACTGAATGTTACCATGCGGATGACTTACATACAATAAGATAATCTTTAACATCATGGAACTCCTAGATACAATTCATCAAGAAATATTTTTATTTTAAAGTGCACTTGGCTTCTTTCGAAAAGTTCTTCTTAGTTCAAAAATATTTATTCCTGTTTAAAATGTAAAAGTGGGAGAATTTTTGTAACAACCACCCGCTTTAGATATTTGCCTGGAAGAAAACATTTCAGATCTGTTGATGACCTTGTTTTTCGATTGATTGCTTTTATACTTAAAAATATTTCTATACCAAATAACACGTTTTGACGTACATGCGAAATTAAGGATTGTGCGCATCATATTGTGTCACATTGTGCCTGATTATAGGGTTCAGTTAAGCACTGATTTTGTTTGTCTTCCCGTTCTTAATCACCAAACCGAAATTATAGTTTACAGAGGAAGGAATAGAATTGAGGTTTCCATTATATGATATGATTATGTCATTATTACGCCATTAACGAGCAGAACAGAAAAAAAATGAAACATTCGACGGTGAATTCAGAGAAGAAAGTTTGTCGTGGTTAAAGTTTAAAACAATACTTTTTCTATTAAACACAAAATTATGATATTTAAAGACGGCAAGGCAAAAATTTCGACAGTCATAATGAAACCATTCTAAAGAAAGAAATTTCCTAAAAGCATGTTACAGAACACAATTAGAGCGTATGCTTATACTGCTATTAGTGATGGAAAGATGATTTTGTGACTAGTAATAAATATTTTTTTCCCTTCGGACAAAAATGCGATGTTCCGTATCGCATTAGAAAATAGCGTATTGAGAAATGAGTGACTAGTGGCAAGTAGTGGAAGGCAGCANTGCGTGGCCGTAATCAAACTTCACCTCGAGAAGTGTTGCAGGAGGAGTTAGTACATATATACAACACCATTCACTCTAGATTCCAATCCTCGACTGTGTTTTCTGCCAATGCTAACTACCGTGCTTTTGCGATGTCTTCTAATAAGGCAGCATTACGAATCTTAGCAAACCACCCATTTGTCTTAATCGTTTAGGTAATGAAGACCAAAAAAGTACGGCCAGCTTGTAAT
The DNA here is from genome assembly GCA_002778355.1 of Clitarchus hookeri. Lineage (NCBI taxonomy): Eukaryota > Metazoa > Arthropoda > Insecta > Phasmatodea > Phasmatidae > Clitarchus > Clitarchus hookeri. The sequence goes on from NQII01002782.1 coordinate 39,540, forward strand.
TTACATAAGTAAAAGTGTGCGTAAATTTTTTAGGTTTTTTTTTTAAGTTTTATATATGCGTATGTGTATACATCTGTCTTGCTTAAATTATTTCGTTAGACATTCAATCTGTTGGGAGGTTTTAGAACGGAATCTGTTCAAATTAAACTTAAAACACTGTTTTAGTTTCTAATAAATTAATTGCCAAAGTATATTCCAACTGTTAGAATTAAAGCCACAAAATAATATTAATTTTGGTCTTTCGTTCATTACATTTTTTCAACACATCAATATTGCTCTAAAGAAGGAGAAAATTTGCTCAGTGTGGTAGCGGTCGGCCGGATATTGTTTATCACATAGCAATTTTTAGTTTGTTATTAAACGCAAATAAAAAAATAGATTTTCTGAAATGTTACTTATACTTGCAGAAGAAATGTAACATCATTTTCCTCAGTAAGTTTTAAAATATCAAATAATTGTAAAAATAGCATAAAAAGATCATTGTTTAGGGTGTTTTGCATCTAGGCCACAACATTTATTATTAAATTGCGTTAATATTTTTTGAACANAAAAGATCATTGTTTAGGGTGTTTTGCATCTAGGCCACAACATTTATTATTAAATTGCGTTAATATTTTTTGAACAGTACTGAAATTGGAACTCATTACATTACAGAACTATCGCAATTAAAAACTATTTGCCCAGACGAGTAAATCGCAACTTCATCACCTCATAAATGTTTTATTGAAGCTGTCATTTTTGTTACAACGGTCTATCAACCACATAACTTACTTGAGCACTTCAAAGTGCGGCTAGGAAACACGCCCTAGGCAGAGCACGAACAAGCGATTTCCGGCACGGGATTTATCGCTACGTTACCGGGGCGCATGCAAACAGGTCTGGCCGCTGTATCTTCACTGGCGGATCGTCAATGTGATCAAACAGAGCCGGTTCCAAGGCACTGGAAGCACGCTTACTCGGAACAGGTTCGCATGAAGAATTATAATACCTACTAAACCTATGCACGTACCGCTCATCCCAGGCAATATTTTAAAACAGAAATTTGACGTAACATAATTTTCTTCATACATAATTTAAAAAAAATTATTTTATTAGTCACGTCGATATTATATTTCAATTAATTGTTGACATCAATCGTAATGTCATTTCCAGCAAAACACAGAAATTATATTCAACTGTTTCTACGTGAACAATTGTCCCATTCACAGTTTTATACTTGTCCAACATACCAATAAATCAAACCAAATTATGTATTTGTAAAATTTAAATTAAGGTAAGNTCACAGTTTTATACTTGTCCAACATACCAATAAATCAAACCAAATTATGTATTTGTAAAATTTAAATTAAGGTAAGAAAGTTAAATGATACTGTAGGAATTAATTATAAAGTGGACTTAAATTTTTTTTTATAGAAATTCGAGAACTGCGGTAATTCAATAATACCCCAAAAATCCCTTAATTAAATAATTTTTAAATTAAAATATTTTCTTTTTGAGTAAATTGTAAAAGCAGTTCTGAAAAAATACCCTTCGTACACTCTGAATTATATTTTCTATTCTATTATAGAAAGAAGGTACTATATATGGGAATCATGTTTATAATATTGCTATGTAATAATATATTTAATTTATAATTGTAAATTAAAAAGTTTTGGTAATTAATGGATGTTACATGATTGTTGGTGATTAACAGTTGGGAGAGTACTGAGCATTTTTAAAAGTTTGTAACTTTTTGCCTTTAAAATTGTGTGAGGTATAAATATTTTTGTTGATAATATAGGCAAACGAATTGCAGCAAATACAGGTTTTTTTCCTTCATATTTTTCTATTCTATGTTACTATTTATATTTTACCTTAATTNCAAAGTTAAATGATACTGTAGGAATTAATTATAAAGTGGACTTAAAATTTTTTTTTATAGAAATTCGAGAACTGCGGTAATTCAATAATACCCCAAAAATCCCTTAATTAGATAATTTTTAAATTAAAATATTTTCTTTTTGAGTAAATTGTAAAAGCAGTTCTGAAAAAATACCCTTCGTACACTCTGAATTATATTTTCTATTCTATTATAGAAAGAAGGTACTATATATGGGAATCATGTTTAAAATATTGCTATGTAATAATATATTTAATTTATAATTGTAAATTAAAAAGTTTTGGTAATTAATGGATGTTACATGATTGTTGGTGATTAACAGTTGGGAGAGTACTAAGCATTTTTAAAAGTTTGTAACTTTTTGCCTTTAAAATTGTGTGAGGTATAAATATTTTTGTTGATAATATAGGCAAACGAATTGCAGCAAATACAGGTTTTTTCCCTTCATATTTTTCTATTCTATGTTACTATTTATATTTTACCTTAATTGTATATTTATTATACTTTTATTGCAGTAATTTTGTGTTACACTAACTAGGGCTTCAAGAGGAATTAAAATAATATAATAAATATCTAATAAAAAGCAATAATTTCTATCGGGTTGTTTTGTTTATTATTACGGTTGCCTCCACTTCTCTACAAGTTTTATAGCTTACCAGATTAAATTTCTGTTTTAAAACTCTGAACACCGCAGAATTTAGTCACAGTTAATAATTATAAATTTATTTGGTTTGTTACAATGATATAAAATGTATATATAATGTTAGGTACTACAAATAAAGTATTGAATCTTTTAACTGAAATGAGAAGGTAAAATACAAGTACTCAGAAATAATCTCTGCGATTCGCGAATGTTCGTCAGTGCCCGTTTTCATTAAAATACCCTTTCCAATTGTTGCGCAATTGACTCTTCAGGCTGGAAGTATGAAGAAATGAGCTCGTTTTGAAGTACACCACCATCATGAAGGTTGTACTTTTCACAAACTGTAACATGCGGAACTCGGGAAAACAAATCTAGGACTGCCCTTACCAAGTACTCGTAAGACGTGTATCCACACGTGACTGCGAACATCATCCTAACATCATCGTTGCTGTCCTGGGTATAAAAACTGGAACCCATACACTGGCTGTCTTTTGGCATGACAAACTGCATTTAAAAATTCATGACTTCGATCTTAGCTGGATGCAATGAAAGCGCGATTCTACTCCCGATTTTCAAGTCGAAGTGCGTTCGGATGAAGGCGCGATTCCATGGAATGTGCACGCCTTCTTTCAAGTCCATTAGGTGTAGACAATCGTCGGAATCCTTAGCGCATGAACTGCAAATTAATAGTATCATCGCTGTAACTCGGCGTAATGACTCTTTTATAAAAATTGGTGCGTTGTTTTGCCGAAAAGTGCTGGTGATAATTCTCCGGAATTCTCCGTAAAATTACGAACACATTACTTGTTCAATAAAGGACTTTCCGTACATTTCACCGAACCATCCGTGAATTCACAGACCCTCTCCGTAAATTTCCAAGTTAACTTTTTCTGTAGCCTACTTCCAGTTTAGAAAGAAAATATATAACGGGAAAAAATATTTAATTTTCCTTAAATGGGTGTCTTAATAGGATGAAAATTAATTTAAAAATAAATAATATTTCATTCTGAACTATATTTAAAAATGCATCAAAAATTTTAAAGAGTCTGTAAAATTTACCACTCACGACCTTCCCAACTTTTTGCAACAGTGTTGGATATAAAATAGTATTTTAAGAAATATGACACACGCAACTTTCTTAGTTTCTACTATTGCTTGAGTGTTTTACGTGCTGCTAAATATTACAGGCGCCTGATACTTTTTAAAGTTTAAAGGAATAGGACTTATTGGCGTGGATATCCTAACTGCTGCATAAACGATAATTTTGTGGTCACAGTGGCGAAGAAAGCTTCGCGTAGACTCGGCATTGTTCGTTTCCGAAACCCGAAGCTGTTGGAAATAAGGCTTAGTTTTAATTCATTGTGGAGTGCATTTTCGTATATCGGCTGTACATTTCTGTATAAGTTGGTTGTATACCGCGTGAAACTTGATTCATATCCGCAGTGCGGGCGTGTTGCCAGCACACAAAAAAAAAAGAAGTGAATCTGGCGTGCGTATGGACAACGAGAAGAGACAACGGTTAGTGGTAGCAAAGCGCGTGCGTTGATGGGGTTTGGCGCACGGCGATTAAGGGTATTACGCACGGGTGACATATTACCGCTCGCGATGGCGCGTAATCCCTGCAAGCACGTGGCCGGGATTGCTCGCTTCTCTCTTCCATGCTGCCCCGTGATACCGCGCTGCCCGGGCCGCTTTGTCGCCATTGTAGACGAACGTGTTGCACGACCACGCCCTTGTAAAGCAGTGCGTGTGTTGGCGATCGTTGTCTTGTCGTCGTGGCGAATCACCACCGCCGCGGTTCCCCAGGCGAGGAAACTCGCAACACGCGTGGTGAGTAAATGACAGCTATCGCTCTTCAGGCTGGCTTCCGTGGTGTAGCGGGTACACTTACTGCCGGGTAGGAAGGGCGTAAGGCTCCCGGCTACATTGCGCTTGAACTGCGTTGCAAAATGTTTGAAATACACGTTTTCCCACACACTTCATACGAGGGCCATTGAGTATTTTCAGAATTTCATGCACGTCAGTAACGCCATTTTAGAGAACTCCAAAACTGCTAAAAACTGTTTTTTTTCTTCAAAGCTCTCTAACTCAAAATATACGCATCAGATATTCTCAAAACTACCTAAGGGTCCTGCATTCAATCTTCCTACAGACTTTACATCAGTTAAATTATAGGATCCCCGCTAAAAGTCCCATAGGTACACGCATCACGACTAGAAAACTTCACGCTAGTTCGGATCCTTGTGCTTACCGGTGATGGCGCACTTGATGTGCGTGGCAGTGTCGTCCTTATCGCTCCCGTGCTCTACGGCCTCAAACGCGGGAAACAAGTGCCAGGTAGGCGGTAGCCTTAACGTCTCTCGTCGGCAGCGAGGTCATTTGTAGACGGAGCAAGTTACCCAGAGAAGCAGGAGCGGGGGACTAATCTTCCATGGCCTGTGGTAATGAACCGCCCCAGCATTCGCCTGGAGTGATTTCGGGAAACCGTAAAAAAGCAAAAATAGGACGACCGTGCCGGGATTCGAACNTAGCCTTAACGTCTCTCGTCGGCAGCGAGGTCATTTGTAGACGGAGCAAGTTACCCAGAGAAGCAGGAGCGGGGGACTAATCTTCCATGGCCTGTGGTAATGAAACGCCCCAGCATTCGCCTGGAGTGATTTCGGGAAACCGTAAAAAAGCAAAAATAGGACGACCGTGCCGGGATTCGAACCCAGGTTCTCGCAGGTGCAAGTGCGAAGGCTTGCCCCTGCAACACCTCGCTCGGTTAGAGTTGTTGACCTCATCCCGGCGGGCTCGGGCTCGAGTCCCGACGTCACTCCTTGGCTTTTTGTAGGGATGGTGAGGCTGTAGCGAGGTCGAATGAGTGAGAGATCTGTCTCAGGTGAAGTTGGCTTGCGGAGGAGTGCGGTTGTGTGGCAAAGTGCCTTGACTCGCTCCCTGAGATGTCCTCGGTCACTCTCTTGGCGTGTATTGCACACAGATCAGTGTTCTCGAACAAAAAGCAGCAAAAAGATAGGCTATACAGATTTATGGATAGCTGATTTTGACTCTCGCAACGGGGTAAGATACTAAGAACTAAGCATGGAGTTAAGAATTAGACAAGAAAGGGACAATGCCTCCTCTTACAGGGCAAGGCCTGGGATGCCGACCAAGATAATGGTCAGCCTCACCTGCTCCCCCTCCCAGGCTGACACGTTCAATAGGAGCAAAGGAAATTGTCACCTGGGAATAAGACCTGACCAAGGCTAAAAATGTAATTAAACTAAGGATTGAAGGGCAGACTGGCAATAATATTGATTCCAACAACAGGATCAGGATCGCTCACCATATTAGTTAGAAAGAACTAAGCCAGAAAGAAAGACCAGAAAGATGAAGAAAGATCAAGGCTGAGCGGTCTCATGCCTTACTCAAATTGAGACAGATGCATGAGGTGGAGGGAGAGGCCAGCTAGGACGCAAACTGGAAGCAGTCTCTCCCCGAACCTCCTGCAACGCCATCACCACCGATCTATGGAAGTTGCCCTGTACGATCTCCCTCACCAGGCGTTGTGAAGGCAAGTTGCGGATGAGCAGTTCGGTTCTTCTTCTGGCAACACATCTCCCTCATAGCGATCGTTCGGGGCCGGTAGCAGCGTGGCTTCTTCGCTCCTCCCGTGGCCGGGACGCTCTTGCTGGTCGCTTTGATGGCAAACTGCTTCCGCGCAGCTTTACCTCCTATTTACTTCCTGTGAGCCATCGTGGCCCGTCAACAGTTAAGAGGCTACGGTAGTGTAGCGGTCAGACTACTCGCCTCCTAAGAAGGTGAACCAGGTTCGATTTTCAGCAGGGTCACTCCCGGATTTTCCCATGTGGAAATCGTAGTAGACCAGTGGTTCCCAACCTTTTATGAGGTGTCGCCCCTTAGTGGAAGACAACTCACCCCTGTCGCCCCCCTTCTCTTAATACGGTATACCCTTATTTAAATGTAAGAAACAAGTTGTTGTAAAAATAATAGACTGAATTATTCTGTTAAATGTGTATTTTTATTACTATATACAACAAATAATTAACCAATGAAGATATATACAGAATTCTTCCTCTTATCAGTCTCGTCTCATGAGTTTGAGTTCAATTTAAATTTTGNGCAGCGTGGCTTCTTCGCTCCTCCCGTGGCCGGGACGCTCTTGCTGGTCGCTTTGATGGCAAACTGCTTCCGCGCAGCTTTACCTCCTATTTACTTCCTGTGAGCCATCGTGGCCCGTCAACAGTTAAGAGGCTACGGTAGTGTAGCGGTCAGACTTCTCGCCTCCTAAGAAGGTGAACCAGGTTCGATTTTCAGCAGGGTCACTCCCGGATTTTCCCATGTGGAAATCGTAGTAGACGATGCCGCCGGTCGGCAGGTTTTCTCAGGGATCTCCCGTTTGACGCCTGCCTTGCAATCCGGTGCTGCTCCATACTCATCTCACCTCACCTTCATCGGCTCTCAAGACCTCGATGATAAGGGCCGCCAAAATTGCTCCACTCCACTCCGTCTACACTTCCGCCGCGAACCAGAGGCGCTACGGCAGCCGATAGCTGTCGCGCGTGGTCCGCCGCCCAGGATGAGAGCTAAAGGTCATCATGAATGAGTTGACAAGAGGGTGGCGCTAAGATTAGCCGTTCGCCCTACCCGATGGACAGAATTGTCGATGTCCGAAGGGGTTGGGAGAGTGCCGCGGCGATGTAGCGGCGAGACATCTCGGCTCTCACCACGGGTAGCCGGACTCGATTCCAGGTGGGGCCGATATTAATTTTCGCATGTTGGAAAATTGGCGCGTTATCATTGACCGATGGGATTTCTCAGGGTACTCCTGTTTCCCACGTAACCACCTCCTCACACCGTTCCATCTCCACCTGACTGCATAACCGTCAGCGCTGAAGACAGCGGTAAAGTGCCATACAAGTAAATCTCGTTCTCAGTCAATCCGTGGGGAACCTAGTCTAGGTCGCCAAGGTGTCGCATTAGGCTCATTGGATTACGAACTATAGTCCTAGATAATAATTACAAATGTGTGCCCCTTAATATGAAAGTTNTAGAGAACTCCAAAACTGCTAAAAACTGTTTTTTTTCTTCAAAGCTCTCTAACTCAAAATATACGCATCAGATATTCTCAAAACTACCTAAGGGTCCTGCATTCAATCTTCCTACAGACTTTACATCAGTTAAATTATAGGATCCCCGCTAAAAGTCCCATAGGTACACGCATCACGACTAGAAAACTTCACGCTAGTTCGGATCCTTGTGCTTACCGGTGATGGCGCACTTGATGTGCGTGGCAGTGTCGTCCTTATCGCTCCCGTGCTCTACGGCCTCAAACGCGGGAAACAAGTGCCAGGTAGGCGGGAGCCTTAACGTCTCTCGTCGGCAGCGAGGTCATTTGTAGACGGAGCAAGTTACCCAGAGAAGCAGGAGCGGGGGACTAATCTTCCATGGCCTGTGGTAATGAAACGCCCCAGCATTCGCCTGGAGTGATTTCGGGAAACCGTAAAAAAGCAAAAATAGGACGACCGTGCCGGGATTCGAACCCAGGTTCTCGCAGGTGCAAGTGCGAAGGCTTGCCCCTGCAACACCTCGCTCGGTTAGAGTTGTTGACCTCATCCCGGCGGGCTCGGGCTCGAGTCCCGACGTCACTCCTTGGCTTTTTGTAGGGATGGTGAGGCTGTAGCGAGGTCGAATGAGTGAGAGATCTGTCTCAGGTGAAGTTGGCTTGCGGAGGAGTGCGGTTGTGTGACAAAGTGCCTTGACTCGCTCCCTGAGATGTCCTCGGTCACTCTCTTGGCGTGTATTGCACACAGGTCAGTGTTCTCGAACAAAAAGCAGCAAAAAGATAGGCTATACAGATTTATGGATAGCTGATTTTGACTCTCGCAACGGGGTAAGATACTAAGAACTAAGCATGGAGTTAAGAATTAGACAAGAAAGGGACAATGCCTCCTCTTACAGGGCAAGGCCTGGGATGCCGACCAAGATAATGGTCAGCCTCACCTGCTCCCCCTCCCAGGCTGACACGTTCAATAGGAGCAAAGGAAATTGTCACCTGGGAATAAGACCTGACCAAGGCTAAAAATGTAATTAAACTAAGGATTGAAGGGCAGACTGGCAATAATATTGATTCCAACAACAGGATCAGGATCGCTCACCATATTAGTTAGAAAGAACTAAGCCAGAAAGAAAGACCAGAAAGATGAAGAAAGATCAAGGCTGAGCGGTCTCATGCCTTACTCAAATTGAGACAGATGCATGAGGTGGAGGGAGAGGCCAGCTAGGACGCAAACTGGAAGCAGTCTCTCCCCGAACCTCCTGCAACGCCATCACCACCGATCTATGGAAGTTGCCCTGTACGATCTCCCTCACCAGGCGTTGTGAAGGCAAGTTGCAGATGAGCAGTTCGGTTCTTCTTCTGGCAACACATCTCCCTCATAGCGATCGTTCTGGGCCGGTAGCAGCGTGGCTTCTTCGCTCCTCCCGTGGCCGGGACGCTCTTGCTGGTCGCTTTGATGGCAAACTGCTTCCGCGCAGCTTTACCTCCTATTTACTTCCTGTGAGCCATCGTGGCCCGTCAACAGTTAAGAGGCTACGGTAGTGTAGCGGTCAGACTTCTCGCCTCCTAAGAAGGTGAACCAGGTTCGATTTTCAGCAGGGTCACTCCCGGATTTTCCCATGTGGAAATCGTAGTAGACGATGCCGCCGGTCGGCAGGTTTTCTCAGGGATCTCCCGTTTGACGCCTGCCTTGCAATCCGGTGCTGCTCCATACTCATCTCACCTCACCTTCATCGGCTCTCAAGACCTCGATGATAAGGGCCGCCAAAATTGCTCCACTCCACTCCGTCTACACTTCCGCCGCGAACCAGAGGCGCTACGGCAGCCGATAGCTGTCGCGCGTGGTCCGCCGCCCAGGATGAGAGCTAAAGGTCATCATGAATGAGTTGACAAGAGGGTGGCGCTAAGATTAGCCGTTCGCCCTACCCGATGGACAGAATTGTCGATGTCCGAAGGGGTTGGGAGAGTGCCGCGGCGATGTAGCGGCGAGACATCTCGGCTCTCACCACGGGTAGCCGGACTCGATTCCAGGTGGGGCCGATATTAATTTTCGCATGTTGGAAAATTGGCGCGTTATCATTGACCGATGGGATTTCTCAGGGTACTCCTGTTTCCCACGTAACCACCTCCTCACACCGTTCCATCTCCACCTGACTGCATAACCGTCAGCGCTGAAGACAGCGGTAAAGTGCCATACAAGTAAATCTCGTTCTCAGTCAATCCGTGGGGAACCTAGTCTAGGTCGCCAAGGTGTCGCATTAGGCTCATTGGATTACGAACTATAGTCCTAGATAATAATTACAAATGTGTGCCCCTTAATATGAAAGTTCACGTTAGCGTATTTCGTGAATAAGTTGTCCGCGAAAACATTGGAAAGCAACAATTTTAAAAAAAATTTTTTTATCTGAATTAATCCTAAAAATAAGTGTGGTTTTATGTGAGGGAGTCTCAGGAAAACGATAGAAGGGAACACAAATATAACGGGCAAACCTCATCACAACGATAAAACCTACCACACCGCCATCACCCGAGAATCGTTCTTCCCGAGGCCTTCCCAGCTGACAGTGACGCGCTATCGAATCGAAGACATTCACGACAGGTGTTCACTTACCAGTGGTAAATAGGAGCAGCACCTACATAAAATATTCATACATGGGACGCCTTATGGGCGTATCTAAGTTCGTGAGGGATGGAGGTCTTAATAAAAATAAAATAACTAAATTTCATTTTTAATTTATTTACACAATTATTATTTACAGCATTAAATCATCTGTCTCCACTATTACTCTTTTTAATTAACAGCGAGCGCAATATTTAATGTCTATTTCAACTCTAATTAACGTCCTTCTTAATGTCTCTGTTCGGTTACAGTCAATCAACTCATACTCATCATTAACACGTGTTCAATCTATCTGTTGCCATCATTTGTAAGGTATTTCACTCACGCATCTAGTCCAATAGTCCAGCCTGCTAGCCTCATGCCTTGCTGTTTGATACTCGCAGTCGAAAATTTCCCTTCCGCTGGTCACTTCTCTCGCCTCTCGTCTTCCATGGCTCGGAAATAAACCACTTATCCATTCAACTACTACACTCGACTGCCGGCTCGGAGGCCTGTCACAGTTTGATATATTTTACACTGACCATCTGGAAGATTCAACACATCCCGAGTCACGCTGAGAGAACCAGGTCAGTAATCCAGAGCATTCTTCAGATAAACGCTGAAAACTTATCCGCTGAAGGTCAGGAGAGGCTAGCCGCCATAGAGTTATCGCGGCAGAATGCCTTCATAACTCAAAACTCTGCTAGGATTATCGCTCGCATGTCATTGACACATCCCTTACTGACTCGCCGCCCTGCTATCTTATCACTACTCTGTCCTTCTCTTCCGCCTACTCGCGCGGTGCGGGCCAAGGTCAGCAGTAAAGGCCAGCGACACGTAATAATATAGCAATGTTTACGTTATAGCTTAACATTTGTACGCTGCAATGGTAAAGGCGAAGGGGTATTCGTAAATGATTGTATTTCGAAACACTCGAGTAACGACCCGATGGTCGAGTCGGTGAGTGAAGGAATTTGAGCTGCTCTTAACATCGAGTTCTTGAGAGCCGATAAGGGCGAAGAGAGNGTCGAGTCGGTGAGTGAAGGAATTTGAGCTGCTCTTAACATCGAGTTCTTGAGAGCCGATAAGGGCGAAGAGAGGTGTTGTGGAGCAGCGCCGGAATGTAAGGGCGGGGAAAACGGGATATTCCCGAGAAAACCCGCCAACCAGTGACATTGACCGGCACGATTCCCACTTACGAAAATCCGGGAGTGACTGGGGTGGGGATTTAAACCGGTTCACCTTGGTGGGAGGCGTGCAGTCTATCCGTTCAGCCACATCGGCCCCTAACCGTGGGGTCGTGCATACTCAAAGTTATGCCCAAAAGAGACAACATTAATATCATTCGTCTTATTATTCACAAAATTAAAGTGTCGGTATATACCATCATGGAAACGNGTACGCTGCAATGGTAAAGGCGAAGGGGTATTCGTAAATGATTGTATTTCGAAACACTCGAGTAACGACCCGATGGTCGAGTCGGTGAGTGAAGGAATTTGAGCTGCTCTTAACATCGAGTTCTTGAGAGCCGATAAGGGCGAAGAGAGGTGTTGTGGAGCAGCGCCGGAATGTAAGGGCGGGGAAAACGGGATATTCCCGAGAAAACCCGCCAACCAGTGACATTGACCGGCACGATTCCCACTTACGAAAATCCGGGAGTGACTGGGGTGGGGATTTAAACCGGTTCACCTTGGTGGGAGGCGTGCAGTCTATCCGTTCAGCCACATCGGCCCCTAACCGTGGGGTCGTGCATACTCAAAGTTATGCCCAAAAGAGACAACATTAATATCATTCGTCTTATTATTCACAAAATTAAAGTGTCGGTATATACCATCATGGAAACGTTACATCGCCGTTTCCGTCTTGGTACAGGATGTTTACAGTAAACTGAGTAGTCTTGAAAGCCCTGCTTCAGATCTACTTGTTTGCATATTATTGCTACATGTGTCCGCTCTTTAAGCGTGCGAGGCAAGGCCGATTTATTGACGCGCGCGCGCTATCAATTGCAAACGGAGACGCAGTGGCTCTTCGCAAAGTAATGTTTACAAAGCGTGCCTGTTATGTCTATTAGCACGCGCCGCTTCCGACCTCGGGTATAGGGTGTCTTTGAGACATCTGATGAATTATCTGGATTACTGGCCTTGTTTCAATTAGACTCGGGATGCGGCGAACCTTCTAGTTCAAGGCCAGTGACTATAAAATGCACGTCGGGACTCCGAGCCGGTGGTTGTTGAATGGATGAGATAGACGACTAGCGAGAAGAGAAGAGCGTGGCGAGAGAAGAGACCCGCGGGGGGCAAATCTGTGACTACTTATACTTCAGAGCAGTGAAGGGTACGACTGCAGACTGGACTATTGGAATGAATGTGTGAATGAAAGACATTACAAATATGGCAACATACAGATTAAACGTGTGTTAATGATGAGTATGAGTTCATTGGCATTAACTAAACAGAGACATAAAGCAGGGCGTTAATTATAGATGAAATATACATTAAATATTGTGCTCTATGCGAAATAAAAAGAGCAATAGTGCAAACAGATAATTTAATGATATAAATAATAGCTGTGTGAATAAATCGAAAATACAATTTGTTTCTTTTATCTTTATTGCGACCTCCATCCCCCACAAACTCCGATACTCCCCTCAGGCCTTCTTGTAACATTATATATTCTTCCACTTTACGTAGAGCTAACATTGCAATTTGCCTGGCCACTTTATTCACCCACCGGTTAAGTGAAACTGCAAAATAATTAGAGAAGTAAGTTTTACAAATTTGCTAATTCTTACGTACTTTTTTGATAAAAACAACGGAAAAGAAAATAGATGATTTAATTATTACCAAATGTTTACCTAACACTTGTAATTCAGCTTTAAGGCGCATAACTATACTGTTCCTTCCTTGTTATAAGCTGTTCACAGTTAATTAAGAGGAGATCAACATTTGAAAAATGTTACTTTTCCTACCTGCATATACGTATTTTGACAAACACACTGACCAGCATGCACCCGGTAAGGTTGTAAACGTCGAAGAGAAAGTAGTCACATACCTAAACGCTATATTACTAGTGTTTGGTAAACATTTGTGAAAACTAAAATAATTTATTTTGCTTTCTGTTTTTTATTGTTAAAAAAGTAACAATTTGTAAGATATTTACTTTTCTAATAATTTCACTATTTCACTCTACCCACGCATGAATAAAAGGGTCAGCCCCATCGTAAACTGGTTTTGCGGAGGCCGGCTCTGTGGGGGCTGACCCACCTCGACCCTCCCCACCACACAGACAGACCCGTGCTCACTACTCCGTCGCCCGGAGGCCGGAGGAGTGATTGAAAGTTGACCTGGCTGGCGTCACAGCCCCTCCCCCTCCCTCCTGCCGGAGGAGCCGACGATTTAGAAGGGTTTGCAAGAATATTTTGGGAACTAGGACTCTCGGCGCAACGCGGCTTTCGGAGAAATTTCTTGGCTATGGCTGACGACACTATAAATACCGCAGTGGTTAGAGGATCGGTTGTCTTTGGTAGTAGCTATCTGGCTGAAATACGTTAATTGGGTGAAGTCTAGTACGGCGACGGACATCAGCGGAGTGGCATGCGACGACGGAGGTTGCGAGACGGTGGTTGACGAGTGCTTTGTGTGGTGTAGACAGACGGGAAGTCGTAGTACTTGACGAGTTGAAGGCTAGTATGCACGAGGGTGCTCGGAGATATCTGGAACATTATGGACCGGTGGGATCTTGATTAAACTGAGGTGGGTCTCTATGAACATGTGATACGGACTTCAATGCAAATATTGGAACTATCAAATATGACCATATAATTTATAAAATAATTCAACAGGTTTTGATACACAGGTTATTGGGAATGATTTTAGTTATTTAGTTGCAGTAATTTTCTTTGAGGTAATTGTAAATTGTACTAATTGAATTTATTAATTGTAAATAGCAAGTAATAGCAATTTATTGTGAGACTTTGGGGCGGAGTATTTTGTTGGTATTTATTGTAAATAAATTAAGAATTTATAATGAACTCTTTTATTTACTCAAGACTTCGATCCCATAAAGGACCTGGTGAAATTGTTAACATTATGGTGGGAGAGTACATAGTGTGCATATAAGTAGATCTTGAGCAGAGCTTTCAAATCTGCACAGTTAACCGAAAACCGTCTATACCTACTTTACTGGGTGAATGCCAGTGAGTGTACCCGTTCAAAAATATATGCATGTAGGGGCAGTGACATTTTTCATAGGTTGATTTCGAAAGTGCTCTACTAAACGTGGACATTCCACATACCGTTTGTCGGTCTGGTTTTAAAGACTTATTTGCGTCAGATATAGACTGTTCACAGTAGAATGAGCACTTTTGAGGCCTTAGTTACCTTTTATTTTCAGCCATTGTTTATCCTTTAACTTTATTTTAAAATAAATATTGCTATGTAAGTAATAAACACAGTGTGCATATTTTACCGCACTGGGATATTAACGTCTAAAGCTACAATTAAACATATTTATTGACTAGTACTCAAAACGAGAGGGCTTTCAAAAGTGCTCACTTTACCGTAAATAACCTATAAAAAAAATAATGTAGGCTTGGCGGGCGCATGCGCAGTGCAGCAGAGCGGCGTGTGTGTAGCGGTGCGCGGGATATCCGAGCTGACAAGCGCGCGGTGCGGCGGCCTTAGAGGGGTTGTTGCGCGGTTTGGGGGCGGCCGGTCGGAGGTGGCCGCGCGTCCCACGGGAACACCCTGCGGGATTACCCCCTCGCTATCTGCCTACGGGATCTGCGTGCTAAGCCGCCCCCAGTCCTCCCCGCATTGTGACGAATTGGCGCGCTATCTGCCGCCTCGGGTTGCTGATTCATTCGCCGTCGCCTCGCCTCGCTCCCGACATCTAACTCCGCTTACGTCCTTGGAAACACCGCCTCCTCATCTTCCCAGAGCAGCACGCGGGGTGCCACGTAACACTTACTGCTCACGTGCGTGGCGTTGCAAAACTTTTCTAACATTTCTGCAATTAATTTCAATCCTTTATATAGTCTATTCGCGTTTTCCTCACACTTTCTGAATCAAAACTTTGAAAAATCACCTCATGTTTCACAAGCTTTTTATACTTGTGTTCATAAAGTTGCCTTGTTTGTGGTTAAATTGAAATGTTATTTGAATTTTATCTGCAAATTATAATATTTAATTTACAATTAATATGAACAGAAAATGTGAGAAAATAGGTGTGTTGGTAACGCCTAGTAAGAAATAGTTCTTACGTAAAATATTATTACACTGAGTGCGCACGAGTGAGGTGTGCTGTCCCTTTGGTGTAATTTTGCAGACTTAAGGTTTGTTTGAATGAGGCGGAGGATTATTCTGGAAGTAGAACTTTAACAGGCCTTCAGAAAAGTGCGGAGTAACAGTGAATGGACTACACTAACGTTCCTGAGAAATGCAACACCAAATAGAATACACGTGATTGAAATGAACTTCATACCACAGACTAAGTTAATGAGAATACACAATTGATTAGGATTACAGAACCGTACATGATTTCTGTTCTTGAGAATTCAGTATGGTGTGAAGCCTCCGCGTGCTGCAATCATAGCCCCCAAACGTCGTGGCATGGAATTAAAGAGGACCTGGATATGCTCCTGGGGAATCTCCCTTAACGCGGTTTCTATGCGATTCCACAAAACATCAACAGTGGTTGCTGGAGGTCCGTGACGAACAAGTAGACCAACCATATGCTAGAAATATTTGATGCGCGACATGTCAGGAGAACATGCAAGTAATGGAAGCAGTGGTAGCTATCGTTCATTGAAGAAGACTTGCACATTCCTCGCGACATGTGGCCGGGCATTGTCATGCTGAAATACGGCATGTGGAGTTTTCTGAAGGAGGGACCGTACCTCGCGCTCTAAAACCTCCCTGATGTAGCGGTTGCTGTTCAGATTGCCCTCAATACGTAGGAGTCGAGAGCACGTGTTGTATCCAATGGCACGCCAAAACCATCACACTTGGCGTTTGTCCGCTATGCCACTCCACAATGCAGGCTGCCAGATTGCAGTCACTACGGTAGCGTCTAACACGTATGAGGCCACCACTGTAGGGCAGGTAGAAGCGGGACTCGTCCGAAAACACTACATCTTGCCACTCAGCATGCCAGCGACAGCGTTTATGTGCCCATTGCAGTCTGAGGCGTTTGTGGTTTCTGGACAATGGAAGCCGACGCAATGGCATGCGTGCCACCAGTCCAGCCCGTAGCAGACGGCGTCGAACCGTCGATGCAGACACGTCCACACCGTTGCAGTGCTCCAGTGTCGAGCCAACACTTTGGACGAGGCTGTACGGTCCGTTACGGTCATACGGACAAGATGGCGGTCATCCTGTGCTTTGGTCACATTGCGTCGTCCAGTACCCGCTATTCTGTCCACTTGTTTTCGCGAAAAGCTCATTTCTTCGTAATACAGCTTCTAAAATATGATTTTCATGTAACTACTTTTGTTTTGACATAAATAATTACTGAATAACCTGAAAATTGACTAGATATTTCAGTAAATCTTAGGTATAATAACTTCAGGGTAAACGACTTCAGCACGACTGTCATCATGAAAACTATGTTTAGGACCAATACCTGTATGTACTGGTTTTATCGATTAGGGAGAAGAAACAAACTTTCGAGAAAACGCCTACAAGGTATCCGACGGAAGAAAAAATTATATTTTTAGGGCAAAAACATCTAGACGAAGCGCATTTGGGCCAAATGCCTGTCAATGAAAAAAAAAAATTGAGAAACCCTTCTTAGGCAAACTAAGTTTAGCGTAAATACCTGTGTAAACTAATTGTGCGAGAAAATACATAATACATTTCCCGAAGTTATATATATATATATATATATATATATATACACATAAACACATGATGTTTCAAAAAGAGCCATCCGCTTTCAAAAGGCTATATTTTTTTTACTAAGGAATAGAGAACCATGTAATAAAAAGTGAAATACATGTCTGACAGTAAAGTTTTGCTTACAAGTATCGCAAATACTCATAATGGCTCCCCTCCCCAAAACGAGCTCTGAATCATTTGGATGCCAACTCAGAGCTCGGTTGAGCCATGCCGAGGTCCCACACGTCAGCGAGCATGTCGGTTCACTGCTAAGAGCAAGTTGAAATGTTTCACCCTGTTACCGCTAGGTGCCTCCCTGGTGCATAGACGGTGAGTAGCAAGCAGGCGAGCTCCCTTCACTATACACCAGGACGACGATGACCCCACAACCGCAGGAAATTTGCGTTCTACTGTTCAACAATTGCATGTCTGTGACAGCTGTGCTGCGTGATTTTCGGTGAAAGTGCAGCATTACACCCCCTATTGCCCAGAGCATTCGACGTTGGCACTAGCAATTTCGACAAACAAGTTGTTTGTGTAAGGGCAAATAATAGGCAGCTCGCGTGTTTCCGATGAAAACGTTGTGCGCATCCAGAGGAGTTTTGTAATAAGTCCACAAAAGTCTACACGTCGTGCCAGCCGAAAGCTAGCCATTCCCCATACGACTGTCTGGAGTGTTTTGTGACATCGTTTGTTGTTCAAACCACACAGGATTTAACTCGTACAACCCCTAAGCGAAGGTGATAAACAACGACTTGTGGCGTTTCGTGCATTCATTCTCGAAAAGGATATGGAAGATAACACTATTCTTTCGCGCGTAGTGTTAAGTGAAGAGCCCATGTTTCATCTCAGTGGTACGGTGAACTGCCACAACGTACGGATATGGGGATCATAGCAGCCACATGCCGTAGTCGAGCATGAGAGAGATTCACCTATAATTAATGTGTTCTGCGCCGTTTCTCTAGAAAAAGTTCTTTTTTTACAGACAACAGTGTCACGGAAATCTTATACCTGCAAATGTTGCACAACTGGCTTTCCCGCAGTTACAGGCAGATTCCTCTCATTTCATTTTCCAGCAGAAGGGAGCACCGTCACACTGGCACTTGCAAGTTCGGTCATTCATGAACAACGAGCTTCCGCGCCGATGGATCGGCCGCCAGGGACCTGCTGATTTGGCATCACACCACTGGCCACCAAGGTCGCCTGATCTCACTGTTTTATTTTTGTATGATTTTATGAAGGATTCAGTTTATGTGCCGCCCCTTCCTGCAACAATGGACAAACTTCGAAACCACGTAACAACAGCAGTGGCTGCAATAACACCAGACATGCTCGCTAATGTGTGGGACCAGTTTACTATGGTGTAGATGTATGCCTTGCATCTGTAGGGGGAAAGGGGTGCATATTTCGAGCATTTGTCATAATTGTAAGCAAAACTTTATTGTCAGAAATGGAAATTTGAAGTTCACTGAATATTTAGAGCTTGTCAAATGTTCTTTTAGGTGAATATCTATGAAAATTTTTGTTTGTCTGTATGTTTATGTTTATGTTTATGTTTATAAATAAAATGATACTGTAATAATTACTTGAAACTTTACTTGAAATGTTGGCAAAAGCTATTTTGTGAAGTTGAAGAATTTTATTACAAAACATTTATTCCTTCTTTATGCAATCCATTCATGTCTATTTTTTACATGTACTTTAAGGAAATATTTAGGAGTATATTGTTATACCACATGGCTATTAATGATACTAGACAAGATTGATTTCACAATTATAGTTGACTTAAATTGATTATGTTCAAGTATTTATTTGAAAATGATGAAATTTTCAGATTTTCGTTAAACATTCGTTAAAGCTGTGTTCTCATAATATTATCTTTCATTTTCTTTTCAGTTTCGTGACATCCAACAATATATTTTTCTTTTTTGTTTTGTTAAACAAAACGTTTCTTTCGTACAACCCTAGAATATTTTAAAACTTATTTTCAAACTTAAAAATAAATTAATATGTATGCAAATCATTAAACTCACTAGCCCTCCCACTCTCAAATGTCCAGTATCCCTGCGTAGAACTCTCTTAGATTTTACTGAGGAAATTTTTTGACGGGACGGTCGAGAATGGAAGACTACATACAGTTACTGAAACGTCGAGACTGATGTTTCTTTTTGCTTTTTATTATGGGTCTCATTTTATTTTATCCCTATACCGTTCGTCATTATGTCGCGTTCTTCGTTTTGTGCCGTTCCACGACTTTCTAGTTTACATCCGTTTGACTAGATCACAATTGTTGAATTGTATAGAATCTTTATACTCAGATATTGTTTTGTTTCTTTTTGTCGTAAGCAGTCCGGCGGTCGATTTTTTGTGAACACTGATGCATTACCTGTGTGTACTGGGCTAATGCTCTACGCCAAACATTAGGAATGGTACATTTTTTCTCGGCCCTTTTTAAAAATTTTGTTTTAATTTTAATTATTAGTTTTTTCTGTGATTAAATTTCTCATTTTGAAATTTTTTTCTTTGCTATCCTATTGTTAAAAAAAAGTTGTTTATGATTTCAATATTTTTGTGACCATTGTAAGTGGTGAGGTTAGTATTTGAAATACTTTGCCCTTGGAAATTCTCGTCTAGTAATGTTAGTAAAGTACAAACAAACTGTGATTTGTGTAATGTTTTTTATCCTTCAAAACTAACAATGGAAAAAAAGTTTTTTCTAAACTCATAATTGGAGTGATTGTAAAATATTCTCCATTACAAGTAAGTTGCCTTCAAGTAAAGCGATCATAATCACAATAACTTTTTTAATCCAAGTTGAATACGAGTATTTTTGAAGGTAGCAATTGAAGTATCGCATTTGCTCTCAGCTTAAAATATATTTGATAAAACAGAAAATAAATGTATTCTTAACATAAATGATAATTAGACATCAAAGCGGAGAAATAAAACTTTTCCGCGAAACCATCGTTAATATGAAACTGCCAAGTCGACTATGCAGAAAATATTATAAAACCGACGAATTAGCTGCAGCGTTCCAAGCTTACCTCCGTTGGCCAGCCTGCGTTGTGAAATGTTCTTGGCTTACGTCCCAGGTAAGGTATGACAGTGGTCTGCTTTTTAGACTTCAGATTACTTTTACTTAGTATTTTGTCGCCCCTTATATTACAACATTCATCCCCCCACCCCTTCTCTCTCTCTCTCTCTCTCTCTTCAACCACTTCACTGATTAGCTACCTGGCGCAAATCGAGTGTTAAAAAAGTTTACTTTGAAATCAAGATGGTAGCTTCACAGTTTCACGTGCAAATAACTAGTACACTTTGTTGGGTAATTGTACGAATGGAACTGGATGTAATCGTTGTGAGGCAACAAGTAGTGATTTTCCAGTTTCGTGAAGTTATGCCACGTTTTGTCTATTCATCTATTGTATCCTTCATGTAGGAAGCGCGGTAACATGTTCAACTCTCATTCGTGAGGTCGAGGGCTCGATCTCATCCAGTTTCATTGGTGATGATATTTTGACGAGTGGTTCTTCCGTCCTCGTTCCATGTCACTGCCTGTGTAGTTTCTTCATGTATATTTTCTCCATATCCTTGCCTTTCACGTTAGTATCGCAGTTAGCTACGAAAAAATAAAAATAATTAAAAATACTATTAAATTTAATTAAACTATAGGGACACCTGATTTCCGCAAAAATAACATGAATATGGGCCATTTAAATTCTTTGAGCACACCTGCAGCTTTGCTTTGCGTATAGAGCACATATTTTCGAGAAGACTTAATGTTAACTTGATTCGGCGAAAACGTCTGAACTAAGATACATAACAGCTATTTCATTGATTTGTTTTGGCTCCACAAACCCTTTACTTGTGTGGAATTAAACACTATGGTATTGAGTACGTCAGATCGAAATATACAGGAATATAATTATTTACAAACATGTTTGATGAAACATAATATCATCACATGGTTTTTACAAAAACAATAATAATAGAACTGAGTCACTTTAATTTGTGACATAATACAATTCTCAGAAATTGCATTATATATATCATTAAAACATAGGCAATAATTTTACTAAATATATCAAATACATGTTCTGATTCACCTTGCATCATAACAAACAATTATCAGAAATTACACAATTCTTGTAGTGTCGTTAACATTATCAATAAGGGATGTTGTTTATAACTACCAAACAGATGGCTGTATACACAGTTTCAAGTACACTTCTATGGAGATAGAAGAGTGAGCAAGTTATAATTCCTTAAAATGTTTACATAATATTTTCTGTTAATATTTTATAATTCATATACTCTATTGGAAGTGACTTTAAATATTTAGAAATATTGTTACGTATGTAAAAATATATTTTTTAATTGGTAAAGTAGCTATTGGGGAATTCAGGTTTCAATATCATCCCATAATGAGAATGGATCTTATGCAAAATGTTTTGTAATACAACTAGTCGTGAAATTATTTCATGAAAGTTAGGTGTTCCTAAATATTATTAGTATAGGTCGGTCAAGGTAAAGTAATTAGTTTTGAAATGAACTTTGTAAAATATGACTGCCCGTAGCTACATACATGCCACAGTGTTCACTGACATGCAGGCCCCCAGTCAAGTTGGCAGCGAAAAATAATAATAATCCTAAGTGTCACCATTGTATTGCGAGCATAATGTTTAAAAGGAGAGATTTGGGCGGCTCTTAACATCGAGTTCTTGAGAGCCGATGAGGGTGATTGAGGTGAGCATGGAACAGCGCCGGAATGTAGGGGCGGGGAAACGGGAAATTCCCGAGAAAACCCGCCGACCAGCGGCATCACCGGGAATCGAACCTGGTTCAACTCGGTGGGAGGCGAGTAGTCTAACCACTGCATTACTGTGGCCCTTCATAATGTTAAAATTTATGTCCAGTGAGGTAAGTGTTTCTTCTTTAATTAGCATTACAGTAGGAATTTGCATATAAGTAACACATTAACATGCCTAACATTTCCACCATTTCACTTTGCTGGCGCATGAATAACTTGATCAGGCCCAAATCAAAGTTATATTTTATCACCGGGTAAGGATCAATCCAATCAGAGAAGTAGATTCTAGGCAGGACTTTCAAAAGTGCTCGTTTTACCGTGAACGGTTTATATGGACAGTGTCTTTATGTTAGGTGCCAAACCCTTATGTGCATTTTTCTGTTTCTCGTGCCGATTTCCTTGCTGTGCTTGAGGGCTTGCGGGACTCGAACCCGAGGACTTGCATTCTCTCTCGTTCGTCGAGCAAAGTGGCGCCCTCTAGCGGCGTCTTGGGCCAACACCCGCCCTCCATGCCCCACTTGCATGACTACTGAAGGATGAAAGGGAAGGGGGGTAGGGCTTCGGGCCGAAATTAACCCCACGCGCATTAAGCGGGGACCGTGGGGCGAGCGCTGATTGGGCGTCTCGTCGGGTGGGATTACGCACCGCCAAGACGCCTCTGCACATAGTTAAATAACACCTCGCCATCGCCTATCTCCCCTTCCTCCCCCCATCAACCAACTCTCACCACCCCGCCGGAAACCCTCATTTAATTTACATGCGAGTGCGATGCTTGGCCGGGATCGGCTAGCCGTTATGCTTTGTGTTTCCGTAGCGAGCAGCGAACGTGTTGTGTGTCCTTAGCGAAAGCACTGAGAATGTCCTCGTGCTGGGAGAGAGCAGCTTCTATCCACAGAGATTGTCATCATTGTTGTTGCAGAGTTCCGCAGCGACAATTGCTTTCCGCTGTAAAGCTCTTCAGTGCGGCTGGGTTGGGGTGGCAAGCATTTTTGACGGTTTACTAGCATGACGGAGTCAACACACAACTCAGCCCTGCGTGTGGGTTGACTACAGAGCAGGCAAAAAGTATTTGCATATTCTTTCCTTTTACTGAGAGATGTTAATTTTGGTTTTTAGATACTGTAAGTTGGGTGACTTCGTGACACAAAAGTAGTATTCGAATGTCCCCTTACTTCAGTGGGATGTTTCTGATATTAAGTGGTGCCAGTTTAACCACGGAGCATTTGACCACCTTTGTAAAATATAAGGATATTTGAACAATAGTGAAAAAAATAGGTGTCAACGTCACCCGCCCTGTCACAAAGTGACCCTTATCTAAGGTGGTGCGTAAGGAAGTGAGGATGCGTATATTTAGGAACTGGACCAGGACTGCATTAGGTATGAGCATCACGTGAGAAAAACCCCCACAGTTCCGCCTGTGGTAACCGATCCTTTGAAATACGACTCAGACACGATGTTACGTGGGTACTTTGTTAATACCGTGAATGTTTACAAAATTGTGCTACTTAAAAAATTTAATTTACGGTAACTTTTTTCCCTTCATGATTCGATCTACACTACTAGAGATCACTTTTTAGAATCATGAGTTATGTGTGTACTAGTTTTCAACTGCGTAAGACAGACAGTTGACCATGCCCAACAATACTTAGCATTAACTTCTCCTGCCGGTTTTAAATTTGTATTTCATTAAGTAATTTAGACACGGAAATTCCACATCTCAAATCAAAAATTTTTAAAATCGTTCCAAGGACCAATGTTAAAAGACTCGTAGAAACTTACATGACAGTTATTTCCTAATCTTGGAAACTGAACCGCTAAAATGTTACATAAGTAAACGAGAAATTTTAAACTGTAGCGTTTATAACTTTCTGCCTGGAAGTCGAAGCATTATTAACTGTAGGGTTTGGTAAAACTTCAGTGAAGTCGTTCAAACTTTCCGAAGATAGGGTACAGAGAGCCGTAATTTCAAACTTTAACGTTTTCAAGTCTGTCTCTTTCCCTGTTTTCGCTTACAAGTAGGGCGCAACATTTTTCCAATAAACCTTAATTTATGAGCATGAATTTCGATTTGGTATATCTTCTTCGGACCTCTATAAGCATTCTTTATTAAAGACATTATTCTTATTCGAGAAAAGTTGCCAAAGAAAGCAAGAGTAGATAGAAGCCCAGGAAATCAGCTACGAATATCTGTAGTCATAAATTACCCGGGTATTATTACTTACAAATTTAATTCCGGCTGAATAATTGTTTTGCCAAAAATCGTAGGGAAAAAAATTAAAAATTTAATATGAGGGCCATAAGTTACTTGCTGAAAATTCAATTAATGACACAAGTCGATCAATACATTGAGATAAAATAAGTGTGCACGATACTTGTACAAACACTACCCACAAAAATACTGAGGAGAGCTAAGAAGGAATCCCGCAAAATATTTTCGACACTACATAAATAAAATGCTATTTATACATATACTGCTCAATATGTACATGTAATATTACGAATGGGATGAATTGCTTATGTGTTGTTACTGACACTATCGCAGTTTTTAGTACGATCGAAGGAAAAAATAAAATGTGTCTCTGTGAAGTAAATTACCTGTTACCAAAACTTACCAAAAAAAATCTTTCAATCTCCAACAACTTACACAAACGTGCAAGCTTTATAAAAACGTGCCATACGGCGTACTATCGTAGACATCCAATAAACAATCTGAAAAATGTTTTGTCAGGCAGAAAATCTTAATCACAGTTTATAATAGTGACACTTTATGCCGGGATTCTAATCAGGAGATATATAACAAACTGCACTAATCTAAACACACACCTAAATAGACTCTCACGTTCAGCCGCAGTTTTTGCCGATTTCAGAACTTCGTAACTCGAAGGTATCTTACTAACCTCTGCGATCCACCTAAATGCCAATCTGGTTTTTAGGTACTGTGACTTTTGATCAAGGATGTGAAGAAAATTAATGAACGAACCCGTACAAATTGATTTAATGTGCTAAGTCAAAGGACTTAATGATATGACCAAAGAAACACGATTGTCTTAAAGTAATCCCGATAGCTATATATATAAGGTAAAAATACACAGTCGAATGACATTATTATGACCACCTTCTAGTATCCAGAGTAACCGCCTTTCGCAGCACGGGCAGTAGCTAGACGAGATGGCAGTGACTAAGTCAAGTGCTACTAGGTCTCCACGGGTATCTGGAGCCATACTGTCTGCAGTGCGTCCCACAACTGTTGAAGGGTGCGTGGCGGAGGAGACAGGCGGTGAACACGACAATCGAGGTGGTCCCACAGATGTTCAATTGGACCGAGGTCGTGACTGTTTGGTGGCCAAGGAAGAACTTTGAAGTCCTGCTCGTGTTCTTCCAGCCACGTGCGGACACTTTTAGCTGTGTGGCAAAGCGAATTATCGTGCTAGAAGATCCCATCCTCCCGGGGAAAGACATTCATCATGTACGGGTGGACGTGATCACCGAGGATTGATTCATAACCAAATCGATCAAGAGCGTCTTCCACACGGATGATGGGACCTAGATAATACTAAGAGAACATTCCTCACACCATAACACTTCCCCCACCGCCTTGTGTTCGTTTGACAATGGCTGCAGAGTGTCGGTTCTCAGACGTTTCTCGCCGGACACGCTGATGTCCATCCGTTCTATGTAGCCGAAACCGTGACTCGTCGGAGAAGACTATCCGTCGCCAATCAGCAGCGGTCCAGTCACCATTCTGTCGAGCAAATTCTTGTAGTTTTCATCGATGCACCTGTAGCATGGGTGCAGTCACCCTCCATTTACTAAGGAGCCCCATTCGCAAAATGGTTCGCTGAACTGTTGCCATTCGTCCACTCACGATACACCTTTACCCCAGAGGCACGTTAACAGTTCACAAACGTCACTGTTTCCGATGTGCTACCTCTTTTGGCCCTAAAGCCGATGATCATCCCTTTTTGCAACTCTGTTAAATCGCTTCCCTTGCCCATGGCAGCAGGAAGCGCAGCCAGCCTGTCAGTCGCATCAAACATCCGCTTCACCAGCCCACGTCACGGGCCATACGTCATGGGCTACGCGCTGCAGATGGCATGTCTAGCAGGTAGTCATTATATTGTGATTCGACTGTGTATTTCCGAAGCTCTTTCGAGAATGCTAAGATTCAGGACATTATAGTAGCTAGAGTTCCAGGTCTCCTCAACCAGTTCTAACCCGGTGAAGAACTACACACAAAAAAGATTCTGTAATTTTACATAAAGAATTCTTGGAAACCAGTTGCCAAAAAAGTTTTTAATACTATTACAATTAATACTTGTAAATTTCACAATTGGCAGTATTGATACAATAATTTTTCTGTAGTTCTACAAATCCTGTTGTTGCACGAGTGTAAATTCAACACGTTTACAACAAAAAGTTTTGTCAAAGTACTATCATTTGTATTTTTACAAAAAATGTTCTATTTGGTTTATAAATATTTTTTCTTTTTAGGTTATATGCTTTAATTTATTATCCACAGCACCGTGGCACAAAAAACTGAATTTGTCAACATGTTTCATGAAAAAGTAAATAAGTTTATCACAAATAAAAAAAATCCTTGTCAGAGGAGTTTCTAGAATACACAGAAGGCAAAGGTTTGTCCGAAATGCTGAAAATAATATGTTAACAAATTTTTTATAATGGCGTCAAAGAGGGCTATTGAAGGTAAAACATAGTTCAGCATTCATGTAAATTGTTTCTACGTTTTATTTCCTTTCTTAGCACTAAATTACTTCCAAATTTTGTTTGAGCAATTGTTTGTGTTAATTTTTTTTCTATTTAATGCAGTTCTATGGTCAGAAGTTAACATTATCTACATGAAAGATAATGTATATCGACTACACCCACTGCGTACTTAATTGTCCTATGCACTCAACAGATTTGTGAATGGCCCGTGTCATAATTTTTTAGCAAATGCTACTGGATGCTTGGGTTGAGATACAATAGCAGTTAGTTTTTGAATGAAAGTGATTCACATCGGAATCCACATCCGACAGTTACTTAATAAGGAATGTTTGAGATGGATAAGCTACAGGATAACAAGTAAACCCGGTTCTGTGCAGACGGGAGAGGCGACTGACACTTTGATGGAGGTTTCTGATTTCAGCACCGGGTGCTGGAAAGTGTGACTGCCTTGTTAATTCCGATCGCCGGCGAGAAACAGTTGTCGTCGGCAGCACTGGGCGGTTCGCAGTACAAAGTCTCTGCATCCCATCTGCAGTCCCAGCATCAAATTCTGTTTCTAACGAGGGTGACTTCCTCCATTAAGAGAATTTTTTTTTTACCTTGCGGCCGAGTTGCTCCAACCGGCACTTGTGGTAGGTACCATCGGGAACATTCTCGCACGACGCACCCCAATTCCCTGCTTAAACAAGNATGGAGGTTTCTGATTTCAGCACCGGGTGCTGGAAAGTGTGACTGCCTTGTTAATTCCGATCGCCGGCGAGAAACAGTTGTCGTCGGCAGCACTGGGCGGTTCGCAGTACAAAGTCTCTGCATCCCATCTGCAGTCCCAGCATCAAATTCTGTTTCTAACGAGGGTGACTTCCTCCATTAAGAGAATTTTTTTTTTACCTTGCGGCCGAGTTGCTCCAACCGGCACTTGTGGTAGGTACCATCGGGAACATTCTCGCACGACGCACCCCAATTCCCTGCTTAAACAAGGCGAACTGGGCGCCAGTGTTTCCGAGATTGCACCCGTGTGTGTGTTGTCGCCGTTAAAGAGTTAAGTAAGTGCGGAATGAGCTGGCGGCTGCCGGTCCAATTACAGTCGACAATCCCCCAATCTCCCTGCCCCCCTCACCACCGGCGACAAATCCCGGGCCGCATCTTGCGCCATCTCGCGGCGCTAATCCCTGCAGCTAGTGGATGGGGGCGGTGAGGGGAGAGGCTTGGCCGCGTGTCGCAGAACAATCACACGTAGACCAGGGGACGCCGCCTCGCTCGCGTTACGCCGTCGTCGCGCCGGGATTAGGACGACCCCCCTCCTAGCCACGGCGTCCAGACGCCACTGCCGCTCCTCCGTGTCGCGTGAACCTCGCCGTAACGCGCCCTGCCGAGCCACCGGGGCTCCTACAAATGGCCGTGATCAGCAGCGCGCTTTTGCGCTCGCCAACAACTGTCCTCGCTGGCTGCGACCAATTAGCCATCTCCCCGCGGACTGCACTTGTAATTTAATTGTGATTCTAAGACCACCGTGTTATCAAACCAGTTCCGTGATCACAAGAGATTACAGAATTTCCCCCTCCCCCATCACGCATTTGATTTTTATGTCCGTGTATAAGCTGTTCACGGTGATTTGAGAACTTTTGGAATAAACCTCAGAAAAATGGCACTGTCCCTACCTGCGTGTATTCTAACAGGCACACTGAGTGACATGCGTCTAGTAAAGTTGGTTTAACGACGGAGGGATAGTAGTTTCCTCTGCACAGAGTTAGAAGTTTTAGATAAATATTCGCGAATACTGAAAACATTTCAATTTGTTAGGTTATACTTCTTTTGGCGNTTAACGACGGAGGGATAGTAGTTTCCTCTCTTAGTACAGAGTTAGAAGTTTTAGATAAATATTCGCGAATACTGAAAACATTTCAATTTGTTAGGTTATACTTCTTTTGGCGCGTTGAGGGTAAAAGTTTAGTGTGCAACGGAAGTTGCGCGCGCAGTGTGTAACGAAATTCGATAGTAAACGTTGTAGGGGTATGACCCAACGCACATGCGTGTACAGTTGCGCACTCACGACAGTGAACGTGGTACGGATATGACCCAACGCGCATGCGCGTATCGTCTAGCTATATACACACGCAAGGTACACAACATAGCACGTGGTTGAATTTAAAACAGACAGAAAATCAGTTCACGTAATAAGCAAATTGAAAAACATTTCATTTATATTAGTAATTCGTTGTGAATATATATATATATATGTGTGTATATATATCTTATTAATTAATTTTCCTTATACTATGCCGTGAAAAAAATTGTTAGTTACAAATTGCATAATACAATTTGTAAGTGTTTTTAAATATTTGAGGTTAATTAAACTAAAGTTAACCTCAAATAAGCAAGGTACACATCATAGCAAGTGGTTATATGTAAAGCTGACCGAAAATCAGTTCATGTAATAAGTAAATTGAAAAACATTTCCTTTATGTAGTTTGAATTCAATTATGATATAGGACAAGATCGAATGAATATAAGCATGAAATGGTAACATACGAAATAAAATTTTACTTTAGTCACGCCAAAGAAGTATAACTTCTAACGCGCGTAAATAAGTACACGCCCATTTTACTTCTTCTGTTTTTCTTANAATAAGTACACGCCCATTTTACTTCTTCTGTTTTTCTTATGCATTTGAGTGTAGAAACATGCAAATTCGTAAAATATTTGATTTACAATAATTGTACTGTTCCTCTTAGATGATGCATGAATAAATTTATCAGGCCCTAGGTAATGTTTATTTTACATGTGGCAGAAGAATACAAAATATGCATACAAGTGTATCTTACGGAGCGCTTTCGAAAGTGCTCAGTTTACCGTGAACAGCCTATACAAATTGTTAGGGTGATAGGCTGTANGTGAACGTGGTACGGATATGACCCAAAGCGCATGCGCGTATCGTCTAGCTATATACACACGCAAGGTACACAACACAGCACGTGGTTGAATTTAAAACAGACAGAAAATCAGTTCACGTAATAAGCAAATTGAAAAACATTTCATTTATATTAGTAATTCGTTGTGAATATATATATATGTGTGTATATATATCTTATTAATTAATTTTACTTATACTATGCCGTGAGAAAAATTGTTAGTTACAAATTGTATAAAAAAATTTTGAAAGTGTTTTTAAATATTTGAGGTTAATTAAACTAAAGTTAACCTCAAATAAGCAAGGTACACATCATAGCAAGTGGTTATATGTAAAGCTGACAGAAAATCAGTTCATGTAATAAGTAAATTGAAAAACATTTCCTTTATGTAGTTTGAATTCAATTATGATATAGGACAAGATCGAATGAATATAAGCATGAAATGGTAACATACGAAATAAAATTTTACTTTAGTCACGCCAAAGAAGTATAACTTCTAACGCGCGTATATAAGTACACGCCCATTTTACTTCTTCTGTTTTTCTTATGCATTTGAGTGTAGAAACATGCAAATTCGTAAAATATTTGATTTACAATAATTGTACTGTTCCTCTTAGATGATGCATGAATAAATTGATCAGGCCCTAGGTAATGTTTATTTTACATGTGGCAGAAGAATACAAAATATGCATACAAGTATATCTTACGGAGCGCTTTCGAAAGTGCTCAGTTTACCGTGAACAGCCTATACAAATTGTTAGGGTGATAGGCTGTANTATCTTACGGAGCGCTTTCGAAAGTGCTCAGTTTACCGTGAACAGCCTATACAAATTGTTAGGGTGATAGGCTGTAAACTGAAATCCTTCAGATACAATTTCTTATCCCTGAGTTATACTCGTGATAAAATGCCTAACGTGTTTATTGCAATATAATTAAACGTATAACGCAAATTGCCTTGGAACTGTAAATCGCCTTCAGAGAGTATAATTAGGAGACACTGAGCATAATATTGTGGATTTGAATTCCATCTCAATAACGTGCGATAATTTATTACTTGTAGGCATACGTATATGCTCATCCTTAGACCCGACCATTTATATAAAAAGAGATCTAATGTCAATACCGCCCTCCAAAAGCAATACAAAGTTAAAAAATATATTAACCGTATGTGTCTACTATAACTGTGCTTCCTTTAGTGTCTGTGTTAGTAATGCAAGGTTGGGTGCTTATCTTGGCTTGTAGACTGAAGTTGCGTCAGGGTGGTTTCAGGAATCGACATCTCACCATGACATCTTTGGAGCCTTCAGAAATCACAGTCAACTGTTGACAGGCTTTAGGATGTATGGCTGAACGTCAGCTATTTCATATATCAGCACGGAAATTAAGACATCCATCCTGACGATGGTCACAAAAGTCCGTGATCTTCTCTATACTAGGCTACTTAACGTTGACCGAGAACCAAAGTGAGTCTTATGAAGTGCTGTCAAGTCTTGAGTGTTGTCCGGGTCGTGAGTAAATGTTCAGCAAGCTGCCGTTTGGTACACACGTGAGGGTGTACAGAGATAGCATCCCTGTTGGAAAGTGCAAATTCTTTGACCTTTTGCCAAACGACTTTTATGTTCGCTGGAACGTGTGTGATACAACAGGGAGCGTATTCCACGCAGCCACAGTTACGTCACACAAACGTGTCCTCGTGTCCTGCTAAACTGTGTTGTGTGGTGGTGGGTACTTGAAATATCTCTTGCTAGCGTGCAGTACTTCACAACTAGAGTCTATAAAACACACTGGAGACGCTCGTAATTGTAAAGGCTGCTCGAGTCGTCCCTGGCCACATCTCAGCAAGTATTACGGCGATACACTATCGTGAGATATTTCGTGTCGAAATCATTTCACAAAAAAATCATACAGTTGATTCGCGATTTCCAGCAACTGAAATATTTTGGCATCCCTGCTTTATTTGGTGCATTGAGTATCATTCCTGAAATCGTGAATTTTACCATGACTGGTGCCGATACTTTTTGGCAATATTGCCATTTCATAATATTACTAGTGTATGACAAAAAGAAACCAATTTGAGTGAATACTCGAATCAGCAGAACATTTTAAGTAGACGTTAAGACGTAGAACTACTTTCCATTACACAATGCTAGTACAGACTATTCACGGTAAGTACTTTTGAAAACAACGCTTGGAAGAAAAATCACTGCAGGTTAAGTGCGTATGTGCTACCGTACACTCTGGCAAGCTCGCTCTCACTTAAGTTAGCAGCGTATTAAGACGCATAATACCTAGCCTTGACGTTGAACTTGACGCTTCCCGCGTCCAGGCATTTTTGGCCGTCAGAACACACGCGCTAGCGAAGCCTGCCGGCGGTCTACCCCCAATAAATATTNACTGGTATATGTGTGCGTATGCAAATAACAGAGGTATGGAATCAATCAGAGTTACGCGATGCGGTCGGCAGCTAGATCGGTTACTACTGCTACAATGGGAGGTTATCAAGATTTAAGTGAGTTTGAAAGTGGTGTTATAGTTGGCGCACGAGAGATGGGACATAGCATCTCCGAGGTAGCGATAACATTTGGATGTTCGCGTACAACCATTTCATGAGTGTACCATGAATATCGGGAATCCGGTAAAACATCACATCTTCGACATCGNTTTGAAAGTGGTGTTATAGTTGGCGCACGAGAGATGGGACATAGCATCTCCGAGGTAGCGATAACATTTGGATGTTCGCGTACAACCATTTCATGAGTGTACCATGAATATCGGGAATCCGGTAAAACATCACATCTTCGACATCGCTGCAGCCCGAAAAAAATCGTGAAAGAAGGGGACAAACGACAACTGACGAGAATCATTAAACGTTACAGATGTGCAACCCTTTCAAATTGGCACAGATTTGATTTGTGGACTCCCCTGNTCGCGTACAACCATTTCATGAGTGTACCGTGAATATCGGGAATCCGGTAAAACATCACATCTTCGACATCGCTGCAGCCCAAAAAAAATCGTGAAAGAAGGGGACAAACGACGACTGACGAGAATCATTAAACGTTACAGATGTGCAACCCTTTCAAATTGGCACAGATTTGATTTGTGGACTCCCCTGNACTGACGAGAATCATTAAACGTTACAGATGTGCAACCCTTTCAAATTGGCACAGATTTGATTTGTGGACTCCCCTGCAAGATTCATGGTATGAATTGCCTCCTGCATACCAAGTCTGTAATCAGCTCAGGTACGGTGCAGCAGAACACCGTGAACTGCGTGCTCGGAGGGCCCTACACGATATTAGGCAGGTGTACTAGTTTTTTTGGCTCTTCAGTGTACATTTGAGTACGAATGGAAATACTAGTAACAGATTTAAGTTCCTTACAGTTTAGCGATTTCACTTGACTGATGTATGAATAAGGTATCAGGTCCATGTCAATATAAATTTTATATAAAACGGAAGGATAAAAAATTAAGAGGAAAGTAGATCTTAAGCAGGGATTTCAAAAGTGCTCAATTAACTGTGAAAAGCCTATACCAAGTATAAGTTACTCCAGTAGGCGTTAGCGTTAAAATTTGTGTGATTAAGTTTGTAAGCTTCATGTAAGTGTCCAATCAAGCGTAAGGCCACTTCAAAGCCATTTTGTGCGCAATAATTGTACGGGTAATGTAATTAAATTTCTCGATCAAAGGACTAGAGTTTCGGGATATTTTACAAGCAGGTTTTAGCGAATATTCATTTTTCAATAACCTTCTTGATTCATGAAATGGAATCAAGGTTAGACACTTATCTGTCTCCTGGTCATGTATCGTGCAGCATTAAAAAAATTCATATATCTNTGAAATGGAATCAAGGTTAGACACTTATCTGTCTCCTGGTCATGTATCGTGCAGCATTAAAAAAATTCATATATCTTTATGTATAAATCGGCTCTCAAGATCTCGATGTTAAGAACCGCTAAAATCTCTTCACTAATTAATTATATGTATAAAATTATGTTTCCCAACTGACTGACTCGTTAACTTATTAACGCGTAGCCCAAACTGCTTGTCGCAAACGCTTTTAAATTTAGGGATACCTTCCCTTTAGGATGCAGCGTTCACTAAAAAGGGATATTTTGAAATTCCTCCACTAAGAGGGTTAAAAAGGGTAAATGGTATTTTAGACGACTTCTCAATAGCTCATTAAACAAATAAGATACTCTAATGCTCTTTAATTAAAAAAGCTAATTACATAAATTCCAAAAAATTGTAGTTATGATTTTTTGTTATTAAACCCATCAGAAGTTGAAAAGGGTTAACAAGTGTTTTCGAGGGCTCCTAAATATCTTATTTACGCGATGGTATATCGTTATGCTCTTTGTNACAAGTGTTTTCGAGGGCTCCTAAATATCTTATTTACGCGATGGTATATCGTTATGCTCTTTGTTTTAAAAGGGTACATTTATAAATCCCTAAAAATTAATTAATTTTTGGAGATTCAATCTCTAAGAGGATGAAAAATTGTTAAATGTGTTTCCAAGGACTCCAAAATAGCTCATAAAGCCCTATTAGGTACCGTATGATCTTTGCTTTGGAAGGTTGCTTACACAAATGCATATAAACTTATTGTACGGTTTTTTTTAAATTCCACCGTTAAGAGGGTCAAAATATAAAATGTATTGTTGAGTACTCATTAACGACTCATTAACCNTTTTTTTTAAATTCCACCGTTAAGAGGGTCAAAATATAAAATGTATTGTTGAGTACTCATTAACGACTCATTAACCCTATACACGATTGATATACTTTTTTCTCCCAAAGGTTGGCTACATAAATGCCAATAAACTAATTTTAGGATTTTTCAAAATGCAATCCTTACGAGAGTGAAGATGTGTAAAATTCATTTGTTATTACTCCTCAATAGCCCAGTAAACCAATGAGATATCGTTATGCCTTTTACTTTAAAAGGTTGACTATATAAACACCTAAAATTTATTCTTATGATTTTTTTCTAAATTACACCCCTTATAAGATGAAATGGGATAACGAGTATTTTTGAGGATTCCTTCAATAGCTCACTAACCCTACAGAATATTGCTATACTCTTGGCTTCCAAAGGTTGTCTACATAAATATCATAAAAATAATTTCCCGGTTGTCAGAATTTCAAACCCTTAAGAAGGTTAAAAGAGGTAAATGTGTTTTCGATGATATGTTCTAACTTAGAAACAAGAATGTTTCATAAAAAAACTTATCAGACAAGGAGATTATGAATACAAATGAAACCCATTTTTCACTATGAAACAAAAAGTTTCATTTCCCTTACAGTTGCAGAGAAAGTGGTCATAACTGGGCTGAATCAATGAATAAATACATAATTTTCATTACTTGCATGGTTGGTGACATACTTGGCGAAATAGTTAGCACTATATTAATTTCCTTTTTTCCTTACGCGATTATTTGCAAGTGTATGAATCACATATTATTTCGCGGTTAATAATTTCCTATACCATTTTGAATGAAGACTGAAATGGGATACATGCCAGCAGGACAGTAGCCTATCTTTGTGATGCAACATTTAACTGATTCAATGCAAACGGAACTGTATGAAAAATGGCTAATCATCTAGAAAACTGTTAAAATCGCGCATTAACAACGAATTGTCAAAATCATTCATCATGCGTTAACGTGTTTTAACAAGAGGATGATATTTTATATTTGATTTTACAACAAATCAGACCCCTTGCTTACAAAAATAATATTTTACGTAACTTTAATATATTTCATTAACATAAGTAGTAGATATGCTCAGAAGAGAAAAATCCGTTTTTGCTATATAGTTTTAAAAATGAATAAACCTAAGTTTAAAAAAATGTATTGCTATATCCGGTGTTACGAGGATTGAGCAACATTAAAAATAGGCTTATGATAAATTATTATTATAGTTTGCTTAATTTGTTCGAAGAGGTAAAATGGAGTGAAAATCTATAAGCATAGTTGTAAAAATGGGTAATGCAGTCTATTACACTGTGGATTTTACCAGCACCATTTATTCTCCTGGTCTATCACCACACAAACTTCTTCCCAAGGTCGGGACTCTAACAATGTTAACTACGATAACTTAACCTGCGAAAACGCTGCATAGCATCAGTCTTCAAGGGAAGTTTGCAAAAAAGCGTGTTCGAGGCCCCAGTCTCCATTGAATGTGCTCGATGGAGATCATTTTCCATACTGTGCATATCACATCCAAGTGGACCTACATTTTCGAATTCAACAGACTGCAATTTCTCCTTAAGGTCTGTTTTGCTATGACTATGAGTTAGGTCCAGGGACAGTCGCTTAAGGTAGCAGGGATAGGCTTGAGGGAGTACTGCTTCTCACATTGGCGACCCTACGTGACCTGATCCAGAGTAAGCGCGCCTAGCATCTTGATAATCCTAGCACTTGAGGGGTATCATCACTCATTTTATTTACAAAGATGTCCTTGTGTAAAGGAAAAGCAGTAACTGCTTCGTGTAGTAAATGCAGACGAAGGCGTGGACTGAAATATTTTTTCTGTTACTTTATGAATTCTTCATAGCAGTCTATCGTTTTCATGTAGTGGTGAAAAAAAAAATCTTTCTATAGATATTTAGGACGAAAACGTTAGCCCGTAATATCGATAAATGGTTTTTGTTGATCTGTTTTAGAATACAAACAATTAATGTATATCTAAACCGATAATCATTTCGGTAGCGAAACTACGAAATGAGTTTTTAAGCTTCATCTCAAACTTGCCGGTTTTCTTAACTGCGGGATTTTTGTTTAGATTGTTGGTTATTCGCAACGGAGAAGATGCTGGCCGTATTGAACGCGTTGACCAAATAAACAGGAAACCATTTTTCTGTCAATACAAAACATTTTTTAAAGTAAATTTCACTGAATTTTTGTGCTAACAACATTATTTTCTAGGGAACTAGTGCTTACTAACACGCACATTTGCAAAATGATGAGTAGAATTATATGCGAAAATGATAAATAACCATTTTTTATACATCTCTTAGTAGCTGCTGTAAGACATTCCCTGGTTGTATTATCATTTCTTCAAATGCATTTCGTATTTTAATTATATATAAATGGAAGGGTAAGCTATGCACTTTTGATATTTGTAAAAATAAACTGTCCATATTCTATACCAAGAATAAAATCTGTTTCAGTTTAAACTAGAAATTTTGCACAAGGGGTGTAATTTAACAGCCTATCTGCTGACAAGCAAGAACAACTAACTTATTTAAAACTTCAATATGATTGTAAGCTATATCTGAATGTGTTAGAAAAGGGGTTCTTTGCCTTAAAACATAACTTCAATTAACGTATTCAGTCACGTAAAGTAAGTCAAAAGACGTATCATGCATTAGGGCTACCCCAGTAGCAATTAACGTTTACGTTTGCCCAACCTTGGCCCGTAGATGCAAAGTTTGGCAATACGTTGGGTAAGAGCACACACATTCACACAACATTGTGGTAACGGAAAATGTCAACAAACANTTCTTTGCCTTAAAACATAACTTTAATTAACGTATTCAGTCACGTAAAGTAAGTCAAAAGACGTATCATGCATTAGGGCTACCCCAGTAGCAATTAACGTTTACGTTTGCCCAACCTTGGCCCGTAGTTGCAAAGTTTGGCAATACGTTGGGTAAGAGCACACACATTCACACAACATTGTGGTAACGGAAAATGTCAACAAACATTTTGCTGCAACGAAAATGTTAAGGAAATACTTAGCACCCTCCAGACAATTATGTCACTATATTAGAAAAGGTCATAACATATCGCAAGTGTTATTTTTTTTAAATTAGAAATGGTTGGTTGACGGTTGGTAACAAGTTGGCAATAGGTGTGTATTATGTGTTGGGCCAATATTGGGCTACCAACGTCTCATTTTAAAGTATGGAACAACCTTTGTGAATGAAAACAATGCCACTTTCTTGTCTTTTATATAATATTAATGTTATTCATGACCTCAGGTATTTATCTTTAAAATGTGTTCATTTGGTTGCACGTTGTGTAAATGTTGGGAACACAATGGTTGGTGACTTGGTACGAATTCTTAAGTTGGGCCATTACTGTGTAACCAACATTATGGCAATAATAGTAATAATAATATTTATAATGAAATTAAACAACCATTTTGTGATTTTGTTTAAAAACTGTGTTTCAACACACAAGCCATGTCTTATTTAAAATCGAATTCGTTTGTAATGTGTTAGTTACATATTGGAAAACTTACTGTCAGCGTTTGGTATGTAAACTTCTGTCGGGTCAACATTGAGTAACGAACACTGTACAAACTATGGTTATTACCATATTTCTAATTAATTAAAATTATAATTATATATATTAGTTTCATTCCTATGTTTTTCAACACACAAACCATGTTTTATTTTAAATTGACTTCGATAGTGATGTGTTGGTTACTTGTTGGAAAACATAGTGTTGGTATTTGGTATGTAATATTTTGTTGGGCCAATATTGCATAACCAGCATTACGCAAACTAATGAAATTACCTTCTATCTGATAACATAATGCTATAGTTTTGTACAATTGTCTAAAAGCAATGGTTTTTAACTCACAAACCATGTCTTATTTAAAATTGACTTCGTTGGTGAAGTGTTGGTTACTTCATTTGTTGGAATAAATACTGTCGGCATTCGGTATGTAGCCTGCTGCAAACCTTACCTTTATTGGGTCAACATTCTACAACCAACATAAACTAACTAATATAAAATAATAAGTTTTAATGAAAAAATAATATTAATATTTACAGCATGAAGACCTATCAAACGCAATTTTTCTTCAAACTGTTTTTCGTCCCTCGTGTGTTGGGACAATGTTGTGAACATAACACTTGGTGATAGATTCCTTTTTGTGACGCTGGGGCATCATTACATTGCAGACATTATGCCAAAATATATATTGTAGTTCAGGTTTATTTGCACAGTGTTTATTTAAAAATAAATTGTCTGTTGTTGTTTGTGTAGTGGTTATTAGTTGCAAATACATATTAAAAAAAATATAACACATTATATTGAACTGCAACGTTATGGCATGTGCTTATTCCTTCGTATAACTCTTAAAACCACAGGATTATAGTGGATAACATTACAGTTGATAAACGAAAAGGGCACGAGTTAGAATTCTACAAACAACAATTTAAGTTTCACATAGTAATATGAATTGTAAAGTAATGAGTACGAATACAGTTAACGAAATTTAAATTAAGTTTCTTGTTAGTGGATGAAACTTATTTAAAACGCAGATAACTAACGATGGCAGATTGTTGTTTATTGGTTGCCATTGTGTCACATCTTGTCATATCTTTACCACCTTCGAAACATGTTGGTAAATCTTTGGTTGGTGAATGGCTGTGTAAATGTCTTTCTGAAAGAAAAACACACTACTCCTAAAAGTGTGCACATAACCATAGCATTATGTTGGGCTAATGTTCAGTTGGAAGCCAATCTCGCATGACATTTCAGCGTTGGGCCAACGTTGATCCAATCAAATTTTGCTAAAATAGTGTCTATTTTACCTGTGTTAAAAACTGCGTAGGCTAGAACGACTATCCTTCCCGGTAGAATAAGGGGATAAACGTTTTTTTAACCATATCTTCCTGAGCACTGCTCATGACACCAAATCCAGCATTTCGTTTAGACAATCGATTTTTCACCCTGCCTGTCTTTCAAATACGACTACAGTAAGGACGTTCAGAATTATCTTCGCTATTTTCATAATATACTGATACATTCCGATGCTCAGACAACAGTCCTTTTTTTTTATTCTGAGTACATTTATCTCTTCTTTCTTTCCTTCTTAACGTCCGTTTTATCACATGAAACGTAATCCTTCCTTCCGATATTCCCTCCTTTCTCATGAATTGTTTATCCCCGATTCAGGAATTCTCTTTGCGCTCTTCCTGTATCTGTTTTTTCCTACTCGAGTAATTTTTTATTTCCATATCTTCAGGCAGCTTGATTTTGTAGGACAGACTTGTAAGCATAACAGCAGGGCGGCTTCGTCGGCATCTTCCTCTTGACGTTTTGGTTTGTCTTCGTTTCGAAACAGACACAGTAGTAACGCCAGCGGACGTTACTGCAATGATTGAGGCATTACTTGAGCTCGCCGTGGGCGATGAGTAAATGCCGGTAGTGTTAATTCCGAATTTCACTATGCAACTCGCTTGCCTTTGATAACGTGGGTTGATTTCTTTTCTTTGGCGATGATGAAAACGTAACGAAGAATGTTTCCAGACACGTGTTGGCCAAATATTGCGCGGCTGCAGGACATTACCATTTTCCTAAACAAATTGGTGGCTATACGTTATTTAAACTTGTGGCTGCATGATCATAAGTGATGTCTACCGACTTTCTACTTTGTCATTCTGACCACGTAGTATCGTTTCTCCTTTCCTCAAATAGCTAACATTACATTCTTCAGATCTTCTTCCAAGCCACATTTTTCTCTTCTCTGGTGTCATCTGTAACCAATAATGTTGTATAACAGCAGTTAAAATTGCTCGAAATTAACGTAATTTGACCGTAGAAAAATTAAACCCACTCGAAAAATAAATTAAACCCTCTCGAAAAAGAAATTAAACTGCTTGTTAAATCCCAATGATTCTTCGAACAACTGCATTTCGTTTATTAACAATTGTATCTACTTGTTTAAAAACGATTACATTGACCTGACATTGATTACACACAGGCCTGTCTTTCAACGACTTGCAAATCAGTAGCAGCTAATTAACAGGATTTTTAATGATAATAGTTTAAATTATTGAATTCGGAAAATAGGCTTTAAAGGTATTAATTAAATTTGCTTCACAAAAAAATTGCTATGGTATGTTTGGCTTTTCTATTTTGGAAGTTGAAGGTGAACTATTGTGCTAGTGTTAACGAATGAGTTTATTTCGCGTCTGTCACAGCATCCTTAAGGAGACAGCACTTATGCGTACGCAGAAAAGTTCCATGGATGCCACACGTTAAATTTAAAACTTTTTTTTAGTTGAAAATTCCGTGTCTTGTACGTGAATCATACTGCACGATACCATAATTTTGCCTTATATGTAATGGAAAAAAATATTTTCCGAACAATGTTCGCAAAAAGTGTATCATACATTCAGATAGATTTACCAATTTATCTAAAGATTGATTTCTTTACTTAGTAAGTGATACATTCTTGCCAGATGTCGTTGCATTATCACCGAAAAAAATGCGACGCTGTTCAGTAAATGAAATAATTAGTTAAAAGAAGAGTCTCACATAGAATATAAGAAAAAAAAAGGTGATGGTTAAACACTCGAGATTATCGAGCGGAAACCCAACAACTACGGCCACAAACATTCTGCGGTTTCTTCACACTTTTTGAAGCAAACCTTTGAAAAATCACACCATTTATGACGTGTTTGGTTGTTTGCTAATTATGTTATGAAGCACAAGCATTTTATATTTGTGTTAACATTAAGGTACCTTATTTTTGGTTTATTTGAAATTTGATTTGTATTTTGTCTATAATTTTTAATATTTAGTTTATAGTTAAGATGAATGAAAACAGTGAGAGAAAAGGTGTGTTGGTAATGCCTAGTAAGAAATGGTTCTTATGGAAATTATCAATACACTGAGTGCGCATGTATGAGGTGCCTTGTCCCTCTGGTGTTATTTTCCAGGACTCGGATAAGCTTTGTTTGTGTGAGGCGGAGGAATGCCCTGGAAGTATGAATTTAGCAGGGCTTCAGAAAAGTTGTAAGTAACCGTGAATGGACTATAGCTGCTCTCCTTGATCGTGGAGTGGC
Source organism: Clitarchus hookeri (assembly GCA_002778355.1). Lineage (NCBI taxonomy): Eukaryota > Metazoa > Arthropoda > Insecta > Phasmatodea > Phasmatidae > Clitarchus > Clitarchus hookeri. The sequence continues at coordinate 80,852 of NQII01002782.1, forward strand.
TTCCCGTCGCCTTGCGCCGGCGGCAACGAGGGGGTTGTTCCAGCCAGCGATCCCGACCCCCCAGCGCCCCGCTATTAATCTTACCCCCAGGGTTGCAAGACAACCCACTGGTTATCTGTTGAAATGATCTGCACGTGTCCAGGGGGAGGGAGGAGTCTGGTCGCGTGTCGCAGGACCTAATGGCCTCTCCCCCCTCCCCCGCCNGCCGGCGATACGCAACAGAAGCCGTTAAGACACTCTATTAGCTGTTAATATCAGATGTTTACCCGCTGCCCCTTCGCAGCCGTGCCCCACTCCCAACTCCTCCTCCCCTAGCTCTCCCTATGAAGAACTCGTTGGGGGAAATTTTTCAGCAGAGGTTATCTACATTAGCTAAAAGTGACTAAATATCCGTGGTATTTTTTTGCGAAGTATTAAGTAAACCACAGGCGCATCAGACTACTATACACAAGGAAAGTTTCCTTTTTTTTATTTTTTATTATTATTTAGTTCCGGATGTGTGAAATGGCTTGAACTGAAAATGAAAAATATCTTGCAGAGAAATAACATCTACAGTCTCGTCGTGGTTACTTCACACTTTTTGAATCAAACCTTTGAAAAATCACCCCATGTACGAGTATGACGTGCTTTGTTGCTTCCTTGACATGTCACGTATAACAAGCGTTTTATACTTGTGTCAACATTAAAAACTATAACTTATATATAATATATATACCATAAAACAAAAATACATTTATGAAAAATATTTTATTTATAACTAATATCAATAAAAACAGGGGGAACATAGGTGTGTTGGTAATCCCTAGTAAGAAATAGTTATTGCGCAAAATATTATTACACTGAGTGCGCACGAATGTTGTGCGTTGTCCCTTTGGTGTATTTTCTATACGTAGTTTAAGCCTTGTTTGCATGAGGCGGAGGAATATCCTGGAAGTAGAAGTTAAGCAGAACTTCAGAAAAGTTGTAAGTAAACTTTAATGAACTATATGAGAAATGCTTTGCCTGGAGTTGAAGCTCGGGACCATTCCAACGTGATTTGAGAAAGGAATCGAATCATCAAACACCGTGGAGACAAACAAATAAAGCTGGTAATCCGGGAAAATATAGGCCATAAACTGGAAAGGAAGACAGTATTTTTTGGATTAACTTTTTTTAAAAACATTTGTTGGTCAAAGAAAGGCAGCAATCAAAACAGTGTGCTTTAATCTGACTTTAGTGCACTTTCAAAACAGCTCTCCAGCACCTATATTTTTGCAAGTGATACTAGTATCTTTATGATTTGTCGAATTCAGCCCGATCATTTCTTTATTTAAATGTAGCTTTTACATAAAAAACTTATGCACAGATACGAATAGATCAACAAAGGTATATACATGCATAAAATGGAACCTTAGCCCAGTTTTGAAGTGTTTAATATTGCGCTGACGAACAGCCTTACATCACATTTGAAATTTCCTGACGTCTACTTAAAAATTTAATTATTTAAAAGTGTGCGCAAATGGATCTCCTGTGAGAGTGTACAACTAGGCGAGGATTACGTGTACAAAGATTTGCACTTCTTTAAGTAATCGAATTCATTTACACTTCTTTCAGTAAATATTAAAAAATATATATATATAGAATGCTGTTTAACTTTCTGTTACGCATTTTAATTTTCTCTAGTTTATTCTTATCATTAATCTCAAATAACAAATAAAAATAATAATTTACTTGATTATATAAATCTGTAACCAAATTCAGTCGACATTTAAGGATAGGAAGTTTCCAAGTCACAAAAAATTTGAAAGCAATGCTCACTAGATACCAACAAAACAAGCTTAAGTAAAATCACATTAAAATATATAAAATATTAAATTACACTGTTTGTGTAAGCCATAAATTATATTTTGGAGTATTAAAAAAACTGGAAATAAAAATAGTGCGTCTGGAAACAAACCCAGCCTAGCTCTACGCTATGATTAATTATTTGAAAATGTGTCTAACAAAGATTCGGACTTTAAGGCCTATGATGAAAGAATATTATATACGAAAACGCCGTTTAAGTCAATTTATTAAATATTTTCAAGTTACTGATTTTTAATGATTTAATGAAATTCTATATTTATTTATATTTTCGTAATGGCATCTTATACAGTCAAACAGAAGAGATTCTTTAAAAATTATTCAAGAAGATAATTTAGAACCATCAATCAATAGCTTAGGCTAATCAAGCCTTTGAATTAACTGCAATGGGCGCATAATCATCATATGAAATGCAAACACTGAAAGAAACTAATCATAAATACTTGAAATTTATTATATGTTCATAAAGTTATAGTTTTAAACTTATATAACAAATTTAATAAAATTATTCATCTCACATTTAAAATTTCTTATTTATAATTATTCGTAGAAAAAATTATAAAAATAATAACATGTACGTGATACGCACATGGGAAATATAGTTGTTTATATACGAGGAAAATATCAAGTAGGCCCTATAACTGAAATTAATTTTTAGAATCTGGCAATAAGTGGTTGAAAATACTGACATTCAAATCAATTTTCTATTCTTCTTTGGTAAATGTAAACATGTTAACTTAGCTACCGAATACAGCATGACTTCGCCGTGTTAAAAGAGGTGATGCTGAAGGTTAACTAAGCAACATAACTATATATACCCTCTTTTGGAAAAAAAAAAAATTCAAAATTCTTAAACAAAAGTGAGTGAAAAAACTGTTTTTGATGTTTCAACCTTGCCAAAGCACAGCGTAAATAATGATTAATACCTCGAGATGTAAGAGAGTATTCCAAATTGGGATCCGAAAGAAAATTTTTATTTTATGCCACTAAATTATTTCACCGTATAAAATTAATAGTTATTATTTATTTCTGTAACAAGAAAAAATTTAAGCAAATATGGCTATTAGACTAACTTCTCTGCAGTGTAACTAAAATTAATACTTCATGAAATGTGGGCATAACACGTCGAGCATTCCTAAGTTTGAACGCCCACTCTACATTAATGACACGGCACGTTAGATCACAAAAGGTGGAAGAATGGATTGTTTTATCAGACTTGGTTTTCCATGTCCGTTCTACGGAGGCAAATAACGGTATAGTTACTTGAAGCATATTTCGTCACTTCCCACCTATTAGTTAACTCGAGCTCCCGATCTGTCAAAATGTGCATTAACGGAAAAAAATGATTGTATCGTGATTAAGGTATGCAAGAGTGATTCACTCAGTAGAAGTAATAAATTATCACGCGGTTCGTTTGTATCATAAAGCGGAATGCATGTGGAAGTATACATTCGACGCGACAAAAATGGGCCTTCAGGTGCGCGCACGCGCACTTTGGCCGGCTAGGTGCAGTCATTTGGGGTAATTTTGTGTCATAGAAGTCTAACATTTTATCACACGTTTTTAATTTTAAACAAAGGCTTTACAACTCGTGGATTAATGTATAATTAATGGTTAACAATGCACAAAGGGATTCTTCGAGTTTTGATTTGAAATTTAATGAGGCAAATGGTACAATTCGAAGTGGTTGGCACAAAGTTACCGCATGTGACTAACGCTAGGCGCCTGACCGTGCGAGGGATCATTTTGCAGCGGCAAGTGAGTGTACTAAGACGCGGGGACGGGGGCGCTAAATAACGGCGGCNCGGCATCAAGAGAGCAGCCTGGTGTCGGACCAATCACTTCCCGGTAGGCGGATCTCCTTCTCACGGCTCTACAGTCATCGTGGGGATAAAGTGTTTAACTTCCGGACTCGCATTCTGGAGGACAAGGGTGATTATTATAAGTTTCGTCGCTAACTGCAACATCGTCACGAACCTACTGTCTCTCACAACCGACGAAAATATTTGTCTGCTAGAAGGCGGTATTCAGAGCTATTCATCATTTAGCACGGAGGCATATTCGGGCATCTTCGGCGTACCGACTTTCCCTACTCCAAAATAGACGAATACTATTGTCTGTGCACACGTTCAAAAACGTATAAACAAAATATTGCTAGAATCGCTCGTTTTAAAATAAGACAAATCTGCTGAAAAGAAAAGTTATTTAAATAAACTATAAAAAAGCGTTACACTTCGTAGCTCGTGAGAAACAGTACATGATTAAAAACAATATGTTTCACAACGAAAGAATTATACCTAAATAGTTATCTTCGATTTTGTGGGGAGTGTAAGAAATTGTGTTTGGTAGTTAGGTTTAACCGTGAGTATTTTTTCCTTCGTGACGTCGATAATGTCTATGTTAACGTGTCACGGACGTGGCCAGTTTGTTTTAACTAATTGTGTTTGTGGAGAAGAAAATATTTCGCAACGGTTAAGTGAAGGAAAGTTAGCAACTTCCCATTCTAGATTTCACGTATAACTGTTCTAACTAACAAACAAGCAGATAGACACATCTTAACATGTAATATTCCTAACCTTTGTGTCTCCTGAAGTGTCCCGTGTAGTATGCTGTATAGCCAGAAAATGTGATAATTTTACACACATGTAAAATCAATAACATTGACTGGGTCACCGGCGTGATAACATTTTTTTCTTTGGTTCTTAACATTTAACAGTAATGTTAACCTATTACCCAGAGCACCGAATTTATTGTGAAAAAATTACCTTGTATCCTCTTTTACTACACACGAAGCCTATTAGTAAGACAATAAAAGCGATTATTGCGAATATTACCACGTTTTATATAGTTTTTAATACGCCGAAATCCTTCCTGCGAATAACATTTTTATTTTGTACAAAACGAGTGTATTTATTATTCCTTTTGGCATCAAAGTTAGTTTTAGAATTATTCAATGAAACGAATTTAATCAGTACCTTCTGTTAGGAATCAATACAAGGAAATGTCACTTTGCGGCAGGTTATAGCGGCAATAGTTAAATTTTAGTTATGGTTCAGTGTGTGAAAATACAGTAGGCCCATCTGACATATTTTATTATTCAATTTGAAATTTAATAAGACATCCCCGAAACTTTTCAGGCTGTAACCTATTTGACACCAATATTCAAACGTCTCAACACTGGTCTACGTATTGATTTATGAATTGACAGAAACTACCCTTTTAAAAATATTTCTTGCTATATAGCAACACATAATCGTATTTCACATACTTAAACAATACAAAACCGAGGTGAGGAGTTTCGATCTCAGAACTAAAAACGTTTAGCTTATGAAGTAAATAACCAAATCACTCGCCCAATCTAACATATTTTATATTTTATCTTTCATAGTCTCATAAGACAATAATATATTTCTGAATAAATATTTATAGTAAAGTATTCACACATTTATATTATACGTAATATTGTCTGTAATACGTTGCGTACAATGTTTGAGATGGACGGACGCGTGTGATGAATGTTTGTAATAAATACAATCAATCTTTTCACGCGCATTCGTAACGTATATGCATATGTAGGAAAATATGAACTCCGTACATCACAAACACGTGGTGCATTGACTTCTTAGTGCACAATACTTCTTTCCGTATCATTAAAAAATACCGCCACATTTAATAACGACGCCCGCCATAATGATTAAACTACGAAATGCTTGTGAGCAGTTTGTACGACCCGAATCCATTCTTACCAATTAGTGACGTCAAACGTCCTTCGTTTCAAGCTAAGAATACCGAACAGTTGTCTGAAGCCGATTGTTGTAAAGAAGCTATTATTTTCGTCGGGGGGAGAAACTTAGAATAACCCATCTGGGTTCGATTCCCGGACCGGACATCCTGATTTCGGTTTTCTATAGTTTCCTAAAATCACTCTAGCCTAATGAATAGTTCTTTACTAAAGGGCATAGCCGGTTCTCTGTAACCTCGAGATGAGACAGTATATTTCCGATTCGAACACACGGCTTACACATCGTACACATTAGTGACAGAGAGATTTATTTTTTTCATACTACTCTTTCATGTTGTAGCAGCACGAGAATAACCAAATATCATACTACAATGGCTGCGCCAGTGTTTCGCCAACGATGCCTTTCGTATAGTCGGAGATGTTGGCATCTCGGTCGATCGCAGTGTTGGCAACATCTGCCCTGGAAAGATATGTCGCTGGGCGGCGGCGATGTCGGCAAGGCAGTGCTGGTTCAACTATGAAGCCAGAAGCACATCAATCACAAGAGGCAACGTCATCATTGATCATGTGAACACTCACGAGCTCGCAGTGCCGATAATGCATTCTCCTATGTCCTGTCGTCTGGCTCGAGGCTTCACCAATCTCGACCAGTGGCAGCGATGTCTTTTCCACCCTTATGGTTGCAGAAAAAGACAGCAGATCTTCGATACTGGTGGGAAAAACTGTTGTTGAGGGCACGCAAAAGCAGCGCTTTATTTTCGAGCCTGTGGGTAATGTAGGGCCAGGAATAAGTAAGTACACAAGAAGCGGACCATTTGTTGGATTGGCTATTGCATGTTGCGATACCTTCCATTTTGGCTTGGATGGCGGTTGGCAACAAGTAGCTAGACGCTGATTTCAAAGTAACTTTGTAGACTGGCAGTATCTATTACTACCTTCATATGCGTCCACCCAGAGACTCTTTTCCCACCATTTTATGAGAGAGTATCACATGAATAAATAAAGTTTTGTCACATATCGGGAAACAAATCAATCCGGGCAAGGCACGTGTGTCTTTGTAAATGTCTCACTAGTACTTCATTTGTTTCTGGTTTCACCTCTTATGATATTTCTGTCAACGAGAAGTTAAGACCCACCTACAATATAATCTTTTAATAACTTAAAAAAATTATTTGCATCCATGTAGAGGAAAAATAGGCTCTTTAGTTATATCGGTAGTTTCTTGTTGCAATTGTAATCGCAGATGAACAGTGAATTTTTTAATGGTGAAACTGTGGGATTTACTGCTGGATACAATGAGTTCTGTGATTTGATGAATGTTATAGACTACATGTGGTATTTTTTTAAACACTCTCATAATGATACTAAAGTCCCTGTCACATGGCAGGCAGGTATAGCTTCGTATTGGAAATAAGTGAATAATGTTCTTGAAACGTCCTGTATCTGGAAAAGCTAAAAAGTATCCATTGAGAAGATGTTTTTTTTCTGACACCTCAGATGTTTGAATATACATGAATCTCTTTATCTCGTCAATATAAGTGGGCACATCTCGCAGAAAGATATGTTTAGATTATATCGATCTAACCTCGTACGTATAAAACATAAGGGCAACAGTTGATTCCCAAAAGGCCACAGACCAGAACTTGCACACATCAGTAAAGAAACACTATTCATGTATCTGCAGTTTACACGTGAAATTTAATCTGAGTGAAGCTCTTTTGTGATAAAATGGCGTGTCGACCCCTAAAAGGCTTGTTGAAACAGTAAACTCAATTTTTCAAAAACTTAGACTTTACATCTTTTGCAAAGGTGCAATTCAAATATAGGAAACAGAAAGTTGTACCATTTTACCAATCATACAAATAGAATTATAAATACGCCAGTTCCAAAAGTATTTTTTTCTAAAAACTAGTAATCTCCGTCTTCGCGCATCACCGCAACGCACTAAACGAAAAGTGTTTCTAAGTGCCTCAACACACTAAATGCAGTTAAAAAATGTCCATGACATACTTGGCAAATAAAATTTGGAGTGACTTCCCGGAAGATTTTAAAAGCACATTTCAGTTCACTTGTTCTGGAATACCTTATGTTCAAGAAACAGCTCAAGCAGAACTGTCCACACATCCACATGCTTCTTTCAAGAAATGTTTCAGTTCATTCACATTTATTTAGTATACAATTATTCCATTTGTGTTATAATATATTAATAATGTTAATTTCAATAGTTTGTATGAACGCGTACCAATCGAAAACAAGCCTGTAGCAGAATTTGGACGTGATAAAATAAAAAAACCCATTAGAAATTTTTCCGCGTNTACCTTATGTTCAAGAAACAGCTCAAGCAGAACTGTCCACACATCCACATGCTTCTTTCAAGAAATGTTTCAGTTCATTCACATTTATTTAGTATACAATTATTCCATTTGTGTTATAATATATTAATAATGTTAATTTCAATAGTTTGTATGAACACGTACCAATCGAAAACAAGCCTGTAGCAGAATTTGGACGTGATAAAATAAAAAAACCCATTATAAATTTTTCCGCGTGTTATTTTTGGGAGACGGGGAGTTGGGGGAATGCTTCTTTCCTGATCTAACTTGAGGTTGCTTTATATCCACTTATGTTGACTTGTGGCATCATCAAAGTAATCGTGGGTTCACAATAAAAAGCAGAGACTTAGATAATAGGATAACAGTGTAACATTGCACGTGACAAGAAACCTTGTGTGAAATTGATTCGCAAATGTATAGACCTTTTTAGGTATTATTTTTGCCAAAAAAATTTTGCGACAAGTCAAGGCGTCAGTTGGCAGTGCTATTAAAATGTTTTAATGAGCCGTTCCCTGTTATTTGCAAACTCTGAATTTATATTCCGGAATGTATTTGTTTCCGCAGCGTAACTTTATTTCCTCAATTTTTACAACTAAATTAACAGCGTCGAAAATTGTCTACTCTGCTCTGATTGGCTCTTGCCTCATGCGTCTGCATAAGATATTGAATACCGCTTGAATCACCTCAAACTTGCCCCGCAAATATTTCTGAAATGGAAGTTGCTATTGATGTGCAGGTTTCACAGAAGTCGAGTTTAGACAAGGGCTCATAATTGCAGCCCAGGCACAGATTATAATAAGTATTTGAATGTGTATTTCTTGAAAAAATGTACAACTTTTTAAATGGAACAATGCCTATTCACATAAATAAAATAAAAGTAGAAGTAATGAGAATGTCAATTGGTTTTTTTGTATGGTTCTGATGCAAGTAGTTTATTTTCTACCATAATATCATAATTTTAAATACCTACAGATGTCTGCTCCATTTAACNGGTTCTGATGCAAGTAGTTTATTTTCTACCATAATATCATAATTTTAAATACCTACAGATGTCTGCTCCATTTAACTGCTAAGTTACTAGGCCCTTATCTGAACTTGACTTCTGTAAAAACCAGCACATAAAAAGCACCTACTATTTGCGAAACATTTGCGGTGCAAAATTTTGGTGATTCACTCTGTATAACCCCTACCCTCATGCAATGTGTCAGGACCTCTCATGCACACGATCTGTTGAGCGCAGTTGAAAATCGATAGGTTTGAAATCACGGCAGTCACAACTTGTTCATACCACCTATGTTATACGGCTACTGTAACGCTTTCAATTGGAAAGCAAGCTTAACTTGGCTACGCCACCAGGCATGCTACACCACGGACCACGAACTAGCGAGCGGTCAATGCTCTGGTGTCCACAGGAGGTCGGCGGGCAACGCTGTCCTGGAGGGGTGAGACGGCGGCCTAGCCAGAGTGACGGGGGGTGGGTGTGCGGTAATGAGACGACGCTCGTCCCCGGGGCGAGCACACCCTCGTTCTCTGTCCCTGCCTTTTCGCGAGGGAGATAGGCGGAGAGCGGCCCGGCCCCTGGCGAGCGTTGACACTCCGCCGGCTTGCGCGACTTCCGCGTGACGCCTGCGTGGCAGCTCATCACTACCGCCGCCACAGTGCTCCCTCTCTCTCGCCAACTGCTCCCAGGCATTGTGCGAACCCTCGTGCCAATCACCCATCCCCCTTCCCCCTCCCCCTGCGATATTCTACCTCGTTTCTCTACCATCAAAGAAAAGTGAGTTGAGAGAGAGTTTGAGTAGACTGGAGAAGTTTGAATAAGCGAGTGAATAGATTTGGGAGGCTCTTAACAGCGACGTCTTGAAAGCCGATGAGGGTGATTGAGGTGAGTATGGAGCGGCGCCAGAATGAAGGGGTGGGAGGAAACGGGAGATCCCCGATAAAGCCCGCCGGCCAGTGGCGTCGTCTGGCACGATTCTCACAAGCGAAAATCCGGGAGTGACCCGGCCGGGGATTGAACCCGGTTAGCCTTGGTGAGAGGCGTGAAAGCTAACCATGGTTTATTTTGGGCGGCTCTTTAGCAACGAGGTCTTGAGAGCCGATGAGGGTGAGACGAGATAGTTATGGAGCAGTACTGGATTTCAAGGACGGGGAAATCGGAGATCCACGAGAAAACCCCTTGACTCGCATTATCATTTGCAAAAATCCAGAAGATACACAATCATGAATTGAGCCAACTTTGACTTGGTGGTGATGAAGGAGTGCACTCTAGCCTCCATGCAAACTGCAGTCCCTGGGAGAGATTTTGAGCGGCACTTAACAGCTGAGGGGAGAAGGAAGGCAAACATTTAACCGAACTGCTGCACAATAATGAGGTGTTCAGCACAGGAACGTGCTCGATGGCCATGCTCGCAAAAAGGCATCCCGCTAGCAATGCAAGGATGTCGAAACATCGATGGCTCGAGCCTAAAACCACAGCATGACGCTAATGATTCGCAGTCTTCTACAATAACTAGCTTCCGTCGTCTTTGGGCGATCTGGCTCAAAGGTAGGACTCATTTTTTCAAACAATTCTTTTCATATCGGATGAGCCGAGAGGAGCGCCCCTAAAAATCACAAACAAATGTGGCAAACGAAAAACAAATGAAAAACTAAATAAGCTGGGCACTGTGATGTCACCTGAGATGGAGGACAGAACCACAGATTCACAGCCTCGAGTCCTCCTTGCCCTCGTGGCCTCATTATCTGTCTGCTACTCTTCCTGTTTTTCCTTTTTTTATGTTTTAAATTTTATATGTATATGTTTGTATAGTTTTTATCATTGTAGTTTGCAAGTCAAGTTTAAATTTTCATGAAAGGCTTTCGGTTTTATAATATTTTTTATAAGCCTTTTTAAGATATAAAAATCCTTCTTTCTTTAAATCTAAAATTTTTCCTATGATATGTTAATATTTTCATAGACTTCCTTTAAGGAATTGTAGATATTTAATTCCATTGTGTACATATAAGTTAATATTCCTTTATAACATACATAGTAAACTAATTTTTTACATAAAAAATTTTTCCACGTTCCCATAAGTAATTTATTGGTTCTTCTTCAGTTGTTAAAAATTTCTAATGCTTCACTAATTTTAATATATAGTGTTCCTTTATAAGTTAGTTACATTTCTGTAAATAATATAATTTTCTTGTTTGTATAACTTTTGTCTCCTCTTCGTGTGCTCTCTCCTTAGCAAGAATAAATATGCAGAAGTAATTGGATTTAAATTTGTAAGCGTGTAAGGAGAGATGTCAAGAGTAATATTAACTTTTTTTCTTGGAACTTTTGATGTAACATTCTTTGTCTTTGCAAAATTTAACTCGTCTAGCTGGTATGGTAGGAAATTAAGTTTATTGGATTTAGAAACATATGTTTATTCCTGTTTAGTTCTTTAATAAAGCATCTATGGTTTGGAAATATATTCTGTTTTGTGCATATTCCTTTTACATAGCTCAACGGTAAACATTTCAAACTAAAAGCTGATTGTACACAAATTATTAGCTTTGTTTATACTTCTTGTTTATTTCGTAGATTAATTTTTACTCCAGTTAGTTTTTTAGTATTTTCATTTCCTCAGTTTAAATATATAAAGACAACGAAACAAATATTTGTTAAATATTTATTAATTTTTAGTAGAAATAGGAACAGAACAGAAAGGGGAATTTTTTTTATCAAACCAAACATTTATCTACTGGATCAGACTCCGTTACGTTTTGGTAATTTTCATTACTATAGACATTAATAATATTTTATAAATTTGTTATTAAGTCAAACAGTTAAAAAAAGAACTAGTAAAAAAGTAGCTGAAACTTATAAGTAAAAATAAAGTAAGAAAAGGGTACGTTTCGCACTTAAATTAAATGTTATGATTTTTCACCGAAGTTAACAATGTGAACATTAAATATAAATTTTAAAAAAATTATTTTGTAAGGTCAAGGTTAAAGTTACTTTGCTAGGAATGTAATTTGTTGTTCAAAAAAATTTTTTTAAGAAGGATGTTGATGTATTAATGGTACATCAAATCAGAGTAGGTAATTTATTCGGGTTAAGTATAGGCTTGAACAGCCATGTTGAAATGAAATACACATCCACCGTCGACACCAAAATAATTCCACCTGAAAAAAAAATATAAAAAAAATAGTGTTCACTGCGTTTCGAGAATAAAAAATCTAATGAAATAAAGTTTAACGTAATCAAGCTCGGCGTACAAGTATACACATTCATATCACGCGGAAACAATTGCAGCCGACTTCATCCAGAGCAGTAAATTATGTTTCTTCTGTTTGAACTCTCTCTCTCTCTCTCTCTCTTTCTCTATCTCTCTCTTTCTACCCCCCTTCCCACCCCTTCAGTACACTTCCCCCACGACTGTGGAAGAGATAGGCGCGGGCTCAAATGAAAGCGGCTTCCCGAATCTACCTCTGGGTTGGGCCCCCGTGTGTTTTTTATAGCTTCCGCTCCCCAACCCCCGGTCCA
>NQII01002782.1:93315-138617 GCA_002778355.1 Clitarchus hookeri
CGGCGGGCGAGGGTGGGAGGGGGAAGGGGGTGCGCCCAGGGTACAGGGACGATAAGGGTGGGAGTGCCTGGCGGAGCAAATTGCAGGCTCGACCGTTCGCGAGTCTTTTGTTTTAGCGGTTTTCTATTTCGGTGCGGTGGCCACGGGGCTTCGGGGGTTGTGGCCGGTGGTTAGCGCTGACGTCTCAATCAAGGGAACAGGTGACGGGCGCAGGCTGTGTGGGAANCCCTCTACACTTTTTTCCCCTCTTTTGTTTCAGGGGCGGGCGCAATGAAAGAACAGCTTCCCTTACCCCCCATTTCCCGGGATGTTTTCTCTATTTTTTTTTTTTAGGATGACCATTTCCGAGCCGGCGATGTCTCCATCCAGATTGTTATATCGCCACTAATTCGCTGCGCGCCTACAGACAGCAAATATTTCTTTCCTCTCCCAGTTCTTTTTGTTTCAACCGCCGTGGATAAAACAAAGAAAATTGTTTATATCATTAGCGCGGTCCTTTGTAAATGGTTTGTATGTTTCCGACACAACGACAACATGATTAATGGTTTCAATCTTTTCTGAAATAACTCCTTTCAGCTTTTCGTCATCTCATCAGACACATGAATTTGTATCCTTGGAAGAAAGGCTCTAATAGAATTATATTTTAACTTTTAAGTTTGAAGAGTCCTCCCGAGTTATTGAAATGCAAATTTTATGAATCGTTACGTTTTTATGTAATAACTAGTACACGGATATGGACATTTTGGGTAGATAATAGAACAAAATTCAAGTTAACTGCTTAGTAAATATGTGTTTTTGCTTTATAATAACAACAGGAGTAATTTAATTTAATGTGTCTGAAGTTTTCAGAACTAAAAAGAACTTTAGTATTATATCCTAAAAGTAAGCAATTATTTCCTTAATATTCATAATTGACTTATTATTTGCGGAAACACCTTTATTACTTCCGATAACGTTGTCAAAAAGTACATGGAGGCATTAGGCCTAAGTGTTATATGAGTCGAGTACCGGTCTGTCAATCTTGAATTAGAAGTTTTGAGTACAAAATCGGATACGTTTATTAATTTCTAAGGAAAATTTTTTTTAGTTCGTGGGTGACCACTTTGATAGCCTCCCGAGTCATTTTGCAGGAGGATTAAAGAAGCCTTCCCTGTCTCTATTAAATCTTGAAATCTCCCAAATTTAAATTTAATAGAATAGCTAACTATAATGTGTTTACTTTAACCTGCATCTTGCTCAAGTAAACAAATTAAAGACCGCATTTATATTTGAAAATGATTCGAGGATTACGCAAATGATACGCCTTTAAACGAATATTTCGTATTCAGTTAGCACACAATAGTAAACCTCGGAAACTTATCATTACGTAAATATTAAGGCACCATCTTCCAATGAGTAGTTTATGGGTCAGAATCGCATGTATATATCTACGTTCAAGATTATCGCAACATTATTTTGGGAATATCTGACAAAAAATTAAAATCTTCTGGAGATAAAGACGAATGATTCGATCGAAATAGTATTACATGACTTATTAGTTATTTTTAAATGATGCTGGTGCAGTCTTATAAAAAATGCTTTTATATAGGTACTACAAGTAAATTTTTAATACCATTGCAAATAAAAGTATTATTTCAGGCTCAATCACAAAATTTGTTAGTTCGGGAATGATCATTTTAACTACAGTACTTACGTGAAGTCATGCGCTTTATTTTATTAACAAATGTATTGTCTAAATAAAAGTGGTTTTATTCAGTGAATATGAAACTATTGTTTTATTGCTAATTGTTTTACTATCAAGCGCTATTTACTGTAAGTACAGGTTAAAGTTAGCAATAAAAAAGGCCCATTCATTAAGTGTTGAATGTAAATAGCTGCATTCTAAAAGAACTACATCAAAATATAGACGGTACCAAATTGGTATGATTATACATATTTTAAAGTAGACACAGATAATTTCTTCGGTAATGGTTCCATCCAGTCTTTGACGTTTTCAAAACACTGGGCGAACCAATCGCGATAAAGCTTATATAAGTTAACCACAAGCGAGATAAGTAAACTCTTGCTTTTCCTTATTTCTTCCCATGACAAGACTCGTGTGACATGTCGAAAGAGTGATGGTGCTTATGGTTAGATACCTGAATTACCTGCAGTTAAATTCATTCTTTGAGACAAGTGGAAATTAACTTTATGGTAGAAAATTCCAACTTGGTAGTAGTATCAAAAGAAAATCGATTATGCAAGTAAATTAGTGAGACATTAATGCCGTATTAATTCTCATTTACTCACGAATAAGTGGTAAGCGTCTCTACGCGGACATTCTTCACATATCATAAAAGAAAACACGGTTGTGAGAAAATAAATGACATTTTGCAACCATTGCTTTGACTTCACACTTCGGTAATGTGCGGAATTATTTTCCTACGCGCGGGTATACATATATTGTTAACACTTCAAAATTGAAACTGTAGAAACTGTTCCAAATCGGTGATTTTTCCGCGGATCTTATGAAACTACTGCAATGGAATCAGTTAAATTTCATTTATTATCGTTTAATTTTCTGGTTTTCACTAATTTAACAGTGGTATCTATTGATTCCTATTTAAATATATACAATGGTCTGACACTAAAATCTTTACTGTAAAAATTTTCTTGTAAACTTCCAAAATTGTAACGGAAGTTTTTCATTTATACGTTAGGCTGCAAAAATGGGAATGTTAAGCGTCGCTATTATACAAAATTGGGAACTTCCTTATGCATATGACTGTTTCCTAAACAAATGTAGGAAATGGCCGTGGACGCATGGGACAAACTTTACCATTCGCACTTTCACAATATGCAAATACACTGTGGTGGTAAATTAGCGAATACTTTCTTAGAATGTTTATGCTTTTGCTTGATTCGCCGGGTGATAACCTCTCACTAACTGATGTTTAACTAAGAATAATTCCACTGGCTGAAGTCATTGATTATGATTTAGAGCGTAACTTGTAGCCATACCATGAACTATACAGCAAGCCGTACATGCCATTTGTCAGTTCCTCAGCGTTTCATGAACTTTCATGAGCTTTGTAACTGCTCCCCGTGAAGCCGATGCGTGCGGTGAACCAATTATCATACACTAGCCTTTGCTCCTTCTTTTTCTAACAAAATTTAACACGTTCACTCCCCCCCCCCCCTCCAAACCCTTAGCGAAAACTGAATGGTACATATGTTCAAATCCCTTAGAAAGAGAAGCGATAACTAGTTTACGTTACTTCTCTCCCCACTAGCATACAAAGGCACGTACAGAGTTACCTTCTTTCTAACCAGAAAACTACCTCCAGAAACCAGGAACATTTTTGTAACGCGTTCTTTCTGTATTTTTGTTACATACAGGCGTCTAGGACATGTCCAGGATATTCAGTATTTGTAGCAGAGGTACTGTAACCAACCGATGGATATCCTGTAGAATTATAAAAGTCTGTACTGTAATTCGTAAATTATTTCCTACAAAATCACAAGATATTGTTTGGCCTTCTACAAAGTAATTTGTCTGCTTGATGATGTACAGTAGTTTCTTGCTGTAAAAATTTTAAGTGCGCCAGGGTTGCACGGAACACACTTTGTGAAACCCAGTCCAGCTCATCCCTATCTATCTACGATTTCGAAAATCCTCAGCCAGGCGACGGGGCATCGAACACAAAAAGGCAAGTACGCTAACCACTCCACCACAGATGCATCCGGATATCGGGTTTTAATTTAATAGGTCATATGGCTAAGTACTTTCAGTAATTTTATTTTGTGTTAAAATGTGGTATTTTACCTTTAAAAGAGAACAAAAGTCAGTTTCTACTGAGCTCGCGGTGAACTATAATTAGTTTGACACTTAACTGCAAGCAGTATGTTGGTCCCACGTAAAAAAGTAACTTTTTACACATGGTGGGAAATGATTGCTGCCTACAGCTTCCAAATTTTTCGGCGTATTTTTAATTTCTTTATCTTTGCATTTTGTTGCTTATTTTTGGCACTTATATTTTATTCTAAGGCAGCTACGTGAATGTACTCGTATTTTGCAATACATGTTTTACATTTAGGTGTTTAGAGAAACTACGCACGAATAAAAAATACGTAGGCCTACTAAGAAAATAATTCTGCTCAGTTTTTAAAGGTATAAGAGAAAAGTACATATTTATACTATCGCAGCTAAAATCATATAAATTTTTCAACCCTGGCATGTACTGTTAAAAACAATGAATACAGGGGGAGGGGGGGATCCTTTCCAAATCAAGTCAACATGCGCACTGTCCTGTCGTCCTAAGTAAGAAGTGGCCACTAAGGTAAAAGGATTCTTGGAAAAAATTATCATTAGCCATAAGCACACATCTTACTTGAACTCCTGAGATGGTATCAGCAGTTAAATGAATATCAGTGTTACTGCCAACATTTTTGTATAGCAATACAGCTGTTGCTCTTGTTCATGTAAAAATACAACAGGTTTACAAATTGTTATTTGTAAATTCACAAAAAATGTTTTACAAAAATATTCCATGTCCGTTTATAAAATTTTTAACTGTGTGGGTGCAAATAGTTTTTAATTTAGTTCTTAATAGCTTAGATGCAAGTAGGCCTTGACGTCCCGTTGAAATTATAGACCAAACCAAAAACACATGCAATAGTAGTGAGACAATTACAAATACATACGTGCCTTACCCGGGACTCGAATCCAGAAAACCTCGTACCATAATCTAGCGTGCAATCAACTGCATTATGGAGGTAGGATTCGGAGCATCAACTTCAGATGTAATCAGTATAGCGTTTTGAATTATGGGTTTTACTAAACTGAAATATTTGCAGGTCCGTCATTTTGAAAATAAGTGCCTGAGCCACTTAAAACATGTAGGTTAACGGCCGTTGCTCTACTTGTGTGAATAATTTTATGGAAATCGGTTTATTAGTCTTTAAGATGTGGCATAAAATCTTCATTTTCGTGCTTGGTGCTATCTTACAAAATTGCTTAAAAAAAAATTACGCATACGATGCTTCTAACATATACTGTCAGCATACAAAGATTGGTTGAATTTTGTTAAATTGTTTAGTATATATGATAAGTTTATCTAAACAGTTTATTAGGCCGCTATTTTAAAAATTAATGCTTGGCCGTACTTACATTATGTAAGAGAAGATGACTTTCTGTAGCAGACTGGTGTGCAACGTTTAGTGGAGATTAGTTAAATGGTTCCGGAAGTATGGCAAAAATTCCCTTTTCTCACCAGGCACTGTTTTACAATAAAGGTTAGCAAATGATTATCTCTGTGTGTTCAATTGATGCTTCAAATTAATATTATTAGCATACATAATTTGGTTGAATTGTTTAATAAATTTAACATACTAATCTAAACTATTTAGATTAACGACATTAGAAAAGGCCTGTTACACCTAAATAAATCATAAAAGTTTACATACATGTAGCACTACATGTGTGTAAAATTTGGTGGGAATTGGTTGGTTGGTCCTCGAGATATAGCATCAGAAATGATTTTTATTTTTCATATGACAGCTGACCTCCCGTGGCGTAGTCGGTTGGTGCGCCGCCGGTCTGAGGTGTGGGAGGTTCTGGGTTCGTATCCTAGGTGAGGTACGTGTGTTAGTTTAAGTTAGGTCATAAGTTAGTTTGTAAGCCGTCCCCTGATAAGCCTTCAGGAATAACACTGGAGGACATTACTATGCCCTTTCCTATCCGATACATATGACATTCTTCATAAATGGAGGGAAAAAATGTAATGTGTTGGCACATTCGATGATTGTCATAGATAGTGCCTGTATGCGAAGTTAAGTTAAAACCAGTTACATAGTTTCGTAGATATGGTACATTAAGCTGAAACATTTATATAGCCACCATTCTGAATATAAGTGTCTGGCACACAGTAAACAAATCAGTATAATCTCTTAAATGATAGGGCTTGCTAACCTGAAATATTCACAGGGCCGTCATTTTGAAAATAAGTATGTGAGCCACTTAAAACGCCTACGTTTACATGGTTTATCATGAACTACATGTAATTAAATATGTAAATAAAAAAATAATTTACTCAAGATATAATATTCCGAAACCACTACAAACGGAATTCTCGCATATAAATAAATCAGTACGAGAGGGCACAATCACAATGGTATTCACACGGTGGAAACGTTTCACATAACTGTAATATACGCATGCTCTACCGTATTTTTTCAAAATGTTTTTAAAGCACATGTTCTTATAATTAAACATAAAGTGTACATTATTAAAAAACCATAATTAAAAATAATAATTAGTAATTATCATTAAATATCTTAATCGAAATTTTGAATTCCGAGTACTATTTTTCTTCATAATCATCACAAGGATCGTTAGTATAAAAACACGCCGCTGGCAAAAATCACCAGCTGACACAACACCTCGCAAATGAGGGCGTACTGTTTCCATGCGGTGCAGGTTGGTCATTATGTCTCTCAAAATTTACTGAAGTTACATTCATGAAACGCATTGTAACTGTTCGTAACAGTTTTATTTATAACTAGTGGCAACAACATGAAATTATTTGGTAATAATCTTTACGTCTTACATTTTTTTAGGGTGTCATAAAACATGCGCTTCCGTAAAACACGCACGGAACCTTAGCTATGATGATTTCCATGTACATGCATTAAAATTAATAAACTACATTTTTATTCCAGAATTTTTGGGAAATTCATTATCTAGACAAAGCACAAAGCCACACTTTTTATCACTTTGACATGTTATCGTTAAAGAACCAATATATTGTAGTTATGCGGGAAAATCTCCACTTTTGACCTAGTATAAAATATTCAAGAGTCTAAATTGTTCCGCATTCTAATTCTTTTGCTGGCTTTTGTTATGCAATTGTGTTGACTGGTATTTTCCTCTAAGAAAATTTAAATTGCACAATATTTTACAATGACGCATAAACATTATTTGCCTAATTATTTATAAATAATCATTTTAACCCTAGAAAGTGTTCGTGTGACTACTATAATTTGCGTAACGTAAAACCTTCTTTTGCCAATTACTTGAAATTTACACTATAATTAACACTATTGGTTAAGTTTGTTATTTTTGCATAAGTATGTCCAGTTATGTTTCAGCGTCAAGAAGCCCAATGCACAATAATGGTTGTAACACCAGCTATTTCACGGAATAACTGCATGGCAGTGGCAGGTTACAAAAAATTTCTATTTCACATTACGCAAACACTCGGTGCTCCATCTTAAAAACATCCTGTCATATTTGCAATAATCAGGTAGTTGAGCGCCACCCTCAAAGGAGTATTCATCCGAGCGTCTTTTGTAACGCGGCAGTAATCAGCGATGGTCGCATTGTGAATTAAGACAGCGCCTCGAAATGAGGGTGTGTCCCACCTGGCATCTTCATGTGCCTGCAGCGTTTCTGTCCATCTGTTGCTAGAAATGTATGCTGTTTCCTTAAATTAAATGAACAATATTAACATTAACAAGAAGCTACTTGCATGTTAGGTGCGGAGGGACTGCCGACGACGAACTATTTCTACGTATGTACGCTTACGTGTTCATCAAAGTCAAACAGGATCGGATATTTGCTACCGGTTCCCGGGGGCCACGGTGGTGTAGTGGTTAGACTACTCGCGCTCCACCCAGGCAAACCGGATTCGATTCCCGGTGGGGTTGTCCCCCGGATTTTCGAATGGGGGAATCGTGCCGGACGATGCCGTTGGGTTTCCTCCGGGATCTCCCGTTTCCCCCAGCCCCCACATTCCGGCGCTGCTCCATACTCCCCTCGCTTCACTCTCATCGGCTCTCAAGACCTGGATGTTAAGAGCCGCCCAAATCTCTTCATTCACTCACCTGTTCCAGCACGTGTTTGTCATCCTCTTGTGGCGGAAAATAAAGCTTTTCTCCCACAGGTGTTTCGGAAGACAATCCACGCAATGCAAGTGGAAAAAAACCCAGCTCGTGAATAGCCGGTGGCGACTGGCGTCTTGTTCCGGTCCGGGAGCAGAGATGATGGCTGGTCCCTGAGGCTGAAGGCAGCGCCGCCAGCGAACAACGCTTGGTGAGAAACAGCGCCACCATCGCTGAACTACCCACGCCTGTCGTCAGTGACAGTCTCGGAGCGGTAATCGAGGAGAACAATGGCCACATATGCTCGAGGCAATACGTGCTTTAAGAAATCACCTCAGAAAACTCAGTTACAAAGTTCTGGCCTACTGTATGTAGCAGAATAACAGTCATCGTAAAACACATAGCGAGACAAACCAAGTTTAGTTGTTACCATTCCAAGTTACAAAAATTTTATGTGTTTGTTTTTTTCTTTTGCTACTGATTTTGTCTTCAATGTCTGGTCCAAAGTTATATATTTATACACACACACACACACACACATATATATATATACAGGAAGTTTCAGTTTAAGCGAGCAGAAATGAAACTGGGGAAAGGGACCGCACTACGGTAGGTTTTCAGTTTGGAAACATATGGTCCACGAAGCCAGCCGAAGAGAATAAGGGGCGCAAACATGTCTAACACGAATACAAGCGTCCGTAATGTGTATTATTGACGTTGCGTGTGCACACTGTTGTCAGGTAGTACTGTACTGGACCACTGTATTGACGGACCGGTTGAACGTATCAGCTTGTGGCTTACAAGAGTTGCTGAAAGTGACGGCCACCAAACTCAACGCAAGCGTGAAAACAAGGTTCGCTAAAGAATTTATGCAAAGCTAATTTGCCACAAACTTACACAAGGCCTCGAAATTTAATTATTGAGGACCAGCAGAGAGAGAGAGAGAGAGAGAGAGAGAGAGATAGTTTGAGCGGTTAGTCACATGCACGATTCGTCCCGACGATATTCGTTCCCTACGTCAAAGGTTGATGATGCAGATAGCAGGCAACCGGATACCACAGATAACTATGCATTTGTTTGCTATTGCCTTTCGCAGCTTGCATTTGAGCCAGACCTTTCAACAACTTGAAAGTGCCAAGAATCGAGCCAGGGTCTCTCGACAACGGCATACAAGAATCTGTCCCATTCGTTCAAATATCCCATGGGTTTTGTGACTGTTGTTGATACACGCACGTGCTGTGTTAGTGTAGGGACAACAGAGACATCTTGCGGACGATATTTACAACGAAAGAATTACATTTTTTCAAAGATTTGCTTCAAAAATATTTGTTTTGAAAATATATTTAATTTATTGGTATTTATTATTTGGTTTAATGAAGTCTTTCTTGCAGATGTAATCTTTAGAATTTTTAAAGTCATGAAAAAAATATTTTTGGCACATTCAGGATAGTCTTTTCAATTGTTTACGAATTTTCGAGTCCAAGGTCATCGACGTCAGGGTCACCCACATCCAACGTGGTCGGGTCAGTAACGTAAACATACATGATAGCTGTCCGACGTGACCATCAGGGTGTGGCTCACACATCGATGAGCCTTGAATACGCCTTGCCGCTATGAGGACTTTTTGTCTCATAAATTGACGAGCCTCTATTCAACTTTTTTGNATGAGCCTTGAATACGCCTTGCCGCTATGAGGACTTTTTGTCTCATAAATTGACGAGCCTCTATTCAACTTTTTTGATTCGAGGACTGATGCGGAAAATAACGAAAGCAAAAATATTATATATATATTATATTTTGGAAGGTAAANTTTTTTGATTCGAGGACTGATGCGGAAAATAACGAAAGCAAAAATATTATATATATATTATATTTTGGAAGGTAAAAGGCAATTTAAGGGGTAACTAATACATTTCTGAAGTGATTTTGGAGTACAATTTGACTTTTTTTTGGTCGTGACATCGCAACCTGATCGTTGAGTGCGACCTTCTGTTTTGACGTCATCCAAGATTGCTGACATTTCCTGGCTCCTATCCGTGATCCCTGTGCCGGATGGAACATGTATATACTAGCTTTCAGTGGGAATATACTGCAACAACTATCAGTTGACCTCTTTTTATTCAATAAAGATAAATATTATTAAATAAATGTTAGCCAAGGAGGTGTTTAGTAGTGTTGTTTGTATTTAGGTGACTATTTTTCTTTTCACAATAAGAAAAGCAAATCTTTCAGATCGTTTTTGCACAATCCAGAGTTCTATTTTATACATTTTTCCATGCATTGGAGCCTGCTTAGCTGCTAAATGAATACTTTCGAAATTTTAGTTCATTTATTGGCCAATTATAGTTTTTTTATCATTCTTCAGAGATTATCCTGTGGTTCACAACCTCCAGAGAAGCGATATTTTAATTTAACGTAATTAAATCATAATAAAAATAATAGCATAGGTTAGAGAAGAAAAGCATTAAAATATTGACTTTTTCTTGGTTTATTAATTACATTACCTACTCTAATATTAAATGTGGTTTGAGTTCAACTTAAAGAAACCTAAAGAACTGTTATTGGAATGTTTCGGGGACACGCACAGTATTCTAAACAAAATCAAGGCAACTCCAGTTCTCTTTTGTACTTAATTAATGGCGGAGAAAGTTATCTCGTCTGCAGTAATCCCACACGGAAANAGGCAACTCCAGTTCTCTTTTGTACTTAATTAATGGCGGAGAAAGTTATCTCGTCTGCAGTAATCCCACACGGAAAAGTTATTCCTGTTATTGATTATCATATCCACAAGAATACAAAGATTGAGGGAAAAGTTAAGTAAGTCGCACCAATTTTTTCGTGAAGTATGCTCGGATTCGCAGATTAAATTTATGAGTTTTTTTTTATCCTCTTTTCCAAAGGAAAGATAGGCTTATGGAATCATCTGAATGTCTTTCTGGAATGTACTTATGGGCCCCTCACCCCTTAAAAACTTTTAAACCTGTGAACCAAAATTCACCAAACTCGTTCCACATATAGTATTTAGTAAAGAAATCTGACTTATAACTTTAAATTACGCTGGTTACTTATTTTCAAAATGACGGCATTTTTAACATTTGTTGCATTGTGTTATATCTCGGGAACCATTTAAACGATTTAACCAAAATTAGTACATTGACAGAGCATGATGTAATACTTCAATTTAGGACGCAAAAATGTTATGCTCCGTCGATTTGGAGGATGGTGCAACGTGAAAAAACTAAGATTTTACGTTATATCTCACTAACTACACAACCAATTGCTGCTAATTTGTAATGTAAGTAATACCGTTGTATGCCATGAAAATATACGCAATTTAAACGGATAAAGCACTTACTTTCAAAAATGGCTGCCATATAATTAGTTTCGGTTCATTTGCTATATCTGCGATAACTTTGGAACAGTTTCGAACAAACCGGTTATGCTGAAAGTAACTATACAAGCATCAAATGTGTCAATATGTAGTCTCTTTTGTCCACCATTTTGTATGATAGTGCCATATTAAAAATAATGTTTTATGTCAAATCTCGGGAAATAATCAACCGATTCCTACCAAATTTGTCACTCAAGTAATACTAGGCGAACAATGGACTCGAATCCACATAAGGATCACAATAACTCACGAATTAATTAGGATACTCATAGATTTGATGCTACCCCAGTTTCAGCAATGTATCGCCCAGTATGGAGGTCCCACAATTTGNTAATTAGGATACTCATAGATTTGATGCTACCCCAGTTTCAGCAATGTATCGCCCAGTATGGAGGTCCCACAATTTGATCATTCTGTATTTTAGGCAACTGAAGCCTCGTAAGTATGAGAAAATTACATAATTTGTGGTTAACCTGTCTGGCTATGTATGCGCTCAATTTGGTCTGCTTTTGAGCATTCCTTCATGGTGTGGCATTTCCTTTGTAAGACAACGTGTTTACATATCCTACTTTAGGCGAGATATATCATTTGGATAAGACCACCATTTCCAATGAGCACATGGCGTGTCAGCTGTACAAGGATAACAATACTTGCTATATATATATATATATATATATGCATACCCTGATGAACACAATTTTCAACCGCATATCCGGGCTAAAGTCAAAAGTGAGTAATGAAAGTATGTCAGTTTAAGGTGTAAATTTAGTTTATTTTGATTTGTAAGACACGGCCCAATCAGTCTTAAGGCATAAAATTTATGGTGTTAACAAAAGTAATAAAAAGTAATAGAATGATCTGGCCGAGTTTGTCACAATGGCGTGGGGTGCGGAGCGTCGGAGCTGTTCACGCTTTGACCTTCAACCTTAACCCAATAACCTTTGACCTTAAAAATCTCAAAAATTGCAATAAATTCCCAAAAAAATTATAAAAAAATGTATAAATACCCTAGTAACATATTAAAAAATCATTAAAAAATTGATTACAAATAATTAAAAATTTTATTTAAGAAAATCATTAAATTAAAATTTTGAATGTTTGTGTATAGAGGGGACGGGGAACCAGAGCCTACCAGCCACCATTTTATGATGTCACCCAAACAGCATATTGGATCCAAGTAACCTTGACCTTGACCTCGTGAACAAGACCTTGAATCACATTAAACCTAACATATCCCAATTTCTCCAAGATATTAAAAAAATGTAAATAATAATTTATTGACAATAATTATAAAAGGATTATAAAAATATGTAAATTAATTTTATAAATGTATTTAAAATTTAAAAAAAACTGCAATTTCGAATATTTGAGCTTAGAGGGGATGTGGGACTGGAGCCGACCAGCCACCATGTTATCTCCTCCCCAGCCACGATATTGGATCCAAGTAACCATGAACAAAACCTTTGACCTTGACACCGTGCCGTTTACCATGACCTCAAAAAATTACAAAATTCTCCTAAAATCTAAAAAAATTAAAAAAACTCCAAAAAACGTATTAAAAGTTATACAAAATTATAAATAAGTATATTTAAAAACTTACCTTTTTGGGGGTCCCCTCACCTTCACATCCAGAAGATGACTGATCCCCCTCCAGTCAATCACATTGAACTAACATTCCCTATCTTCCCCCCCCCCTCACCTTGCTCATTCTGTAAATAGTACTCCGCCAGCCATATTGTTTTTTTGTTTTTCATTTCTGTACATTTTCATCATATGGGTGGCACTAGTGTATCAATTACCTATTTACTCCCCAGGCAGTGCTAATTTCTTGATTTAGTCCCCAGGCGAGCTTTCGTTCTCTCTCACCTATGCTCAGCACACCAAATTGTATTCAACCTTTGCTTAGTCAACTTACTTTCATGATGAGTCTTTCTATGATAACCATTTGGATTTCATAAAGGTTTTGTTACTCCACGTTAGTCATCTTAGATTTCATTACTACCACCATAGCATCATCANCATTTGGATTTCATAAAGGTTTTGTTACTCCACGTTAGTCATCTTAGATTTCATTACTACCACCATAGCATCATCACCTTGTTTCCCAATTACTTATGCTCTATCATTCCTTGTCAGCCTTCTGGGACTTCATTTGTCTAAGCCACCAGGTGGCAGCCATATTTGGTTAAGTTTTTAACATGTAGGTGGTGCTGTCGGTGCCCTCCATAATGGATTTAATTTTCAATAATTAGGTGGCACTAATTTCTCGATTATGCCGCTTACCATTGGCCTGTACTGAACGAATACGAGGGCCATGCCCGCAAAGTATGTCAATTAACATTTTAAATTTGGTTTTATTTTCAACATAAGCAGATTTCAAATTATATATATATATATATATATACACACATATATTTATAAAAGCAGGTAGTTTTAATCGTCAATACGATAAAAGGAAAATAAACCATAGCACTACACGTGGACATGCTCCCATAAATTTTAACTAAACAGTCTCGAAATCGATTGTTTACACCACTGAATTTATAAGTCTTTCGGGGATCAGAAGGGACTATAAAAGAAAATAAACACACATTATTAAGTATACATAAACTTATTTACTTATTATGTACAGTCTACCTTTCTAATTCTTTTGTTTATATTTTTTTTACATATCTCAGATGTTTGCAGAACATGGATAGTAGCAAACAGTCTCATCTGATATAACCCCGGTCTTTCAGTTCGTCGAAATTGAAGCTATCGCAACAAGGCGCTAGAGCCCCGCGTTTTTGCAGGTCAATCAAATGTCTGAGTCTTTAAACAAGTTCACAAGGGTCTTCAGTTTATGTATACTTAATAATGTGTGTTTATTTTCTTTTATAGTCCCTTCAGCTTCCCTGAAAGACTTATAAATTCAGTGGTGTAAACAATCGATTTCGAGAGAGTGTTTTAGATAAATTTATGTGAGTATGTGCAAGGGTATTGGTACGGTTTNTGTAAACAATCGATTTCGAGAGAGTGTTTTAGATAAATTTATGTGAGTATGTGCAAGGGTATTGGTACGGTTTATTTCTCTTTTAACACGATGACGACAAAAAGTACCTGCTTTCATAAAAAAATTATATTTTAAAAATAAATAAATGCCTATGTTGAAAACAAAACGTAAACTAAATATGCCAATTATATACTTTGCTGGTATGAACCTGGTCGTTTTTCAGTACAGGCAGATAGCAAGCGGCATACTCGGGTTATTTGTGCCACCTAAGCCTTGAAAAGAGATTCCATTATGAAGGGCACCAACANTATTTCTCTTTTAACACGATGACGACAAAAAGTACCTGCTTTCATAAAAAAATTATATTTTAAAAATAAATAAATACCTATGTTGAAAACAAAACGTAAACTAAATATGCCAATTATATACTTTGCTGGTATGAACCTGGTCGTTATTCAGTACAGGCCGATAGCAAGCGGCATACTCGGGTTATTTGTGCCACCTAAGCCTTGAAAAGAGATTCCATTATGAAGGGCACCAACAGCACCACCTACATGTTAGAAACATAAACAAATATGGCTGCCTCCTGGAGGCTTAGACAAATGAAGTCCCAGATGGCCGACATGGAATGATAGACCATAAGTAGTTGGGAAATAAGGTGATGATGTAATGGTGGTAGTAATGAAATCTAAGATGACTGACATGGAATAACAAAACATTGATGGAATTCAAAATGATTACCATGGAAAGGCTGAGCACGAAGGAAAGTTTACTAAGCAAAAGTGGAATCCAATATGGTGTGTGAGCATAGGTGAGAGAGAACGATAGCTCGCCTGGTGGCAAAATCGAGAAATTATCATTTCCTGGGGAGTAAGTTTGTAATTGATTCACTAGCGCCACGTTGGTGATGAAAATGTAAACAAATAACCAACGGAAACAAAATGTGGAGGGCGGAGTGCAATTTACATAATGGGTAATTGTAGAGTTTAGAGGAGGGGAATGTTACTACAATATGATTGACTGGAGACGGGTCAGTCATCTGCTAGACAGGGATGCTGAGGGGACCTCCGGAAATGTAAATATTTTTTTAGTTAACTTGTTTATAATTTTTTATAATTTTTTAATACGTTTTTGGGTGCTTTCATAATTTTTTTAGAATTATTGTTTTTGCGTTTTTTTGGGTTTAAGGTGAAATATACAGGGTTAAGTTCAAAGGTTATGTTCGAGGACACCGGTATCCAATATGGTGGTTGGGGAGGAGATAATATGGTGGCTGGTCGGCTCAAGTCCCCCGTCTCCTCTAAGCCCAAACATTCAAAATTATTATTTCTTATAAATTTTTTCAATAAAGTTTTTTAATAAATTTTTATATTTTTATAAATTGTTTGTAGGTGTTTTTAAAAAATTGTTTAATTTTTATTTTTAGAGAATTTGAGATGTTTTCGGTTTAAGGTGATTCAAGGTCATGAGCACGGTGTTAAGGTCAGTTGGATCCTATATGGTGGAATGGCGTCTTAATTTGGTAGCTTGTCGGCTTTGGTTCCCCATCCCCTCCAACAACAAACATTAAAAATTGTAATTATATAATTTTTAAAATAAATTTTTTTATAATCATCTTATAATTTCTTATAATTTTAAAATTGATTTCTTGGGATTTTTTATGAATTTTTATTTTGTTAATTATTTGGTGTTTTTAAAGTCAAAGGTTACCGTGTCACTCTCAAAGGTCAAGGTCGCTGACATCGAACATGGCGCACAAGATGGCCGCCGGCCGACCGGTATGACAGAGCATGAAAAGCTCTGACGCTCCACCCCCTCAATCCCTTGTGCCGAATTCGGTCAAATCATTCTTCTAAAGAGAAGGTAAAATTGTAATATAACTGTAGTGCGTCGAATAAAGTTGGGCGAGGTAGTAGGTTTTTATAGATAAGCGCCTTTATGAAGAGATTTTAGTGGAGCTTCGTTAAACGAACTGCACTCAGTTTTATATAAATTTAACTTAAATTTGAGCGTTGAGTTATAAATTCAACCNAGATTTTAGTGGAGCTTCGTTAAACGAACTGCTCTCAGTTTTATATAAATTTAACTTAAATTTGAGCGTTGAGTTATAAATTCAACCCTTCATTTGTAACAAGGGAATATACACGGAACGAGCGGCAAAAACCAGGAAGACTCCCACGACATACAAAACTAAAGTGGCGATTGACTGGTTATGTCTTAAGAAACGCACGTTGTAAAAGGAAAAAAATGGTGCCAAGAGACGTGAGACGACCTAAAGAAATGCCAGCGCATGTATGTTACAGTTATATAAGGAAATGAGTAGGAGTAAACAGTAAAACATTGCTTGGGGAAATATATAAAAAGCTCATATTGCAAATAGACGGGCCGAGACTTTTTTAGTAAAGCATATATATAAACCACTAAATCAGTACATGTAGATAAATAATGTTTTTGAGTTGGATAATAATATTTCATGTAGACGTTTATAATAACAAAATCAAAAGAAAATTACTTTATTAATTATAAGGAAATTTCATCTTCTCAAAAATTTCTGTTTACATCTTAAAAAAAATATGTTTTCTTTACGATATGTAAATTTTGATATCATAGAGATGTAAATTATATATATATAATTTTAAGGCAACGATCATGACATACCTACTGATTTTGTGGTTTATATTGCTACTTTTTTGCAAGAAGTTAGCAATATTTCAATCTAGATCACATATGTCTAACTATTGCTCTATGTGATAGTTACCAGTATTCGAGGAAGTTATTAATAAATCTAACCCCATTAAAAAATATTAATTAGTTCAAATTCTGTTGTTGATTTTTATTTTTCGGGAATTCGTGCATTGCGACACCTTCCCGTACCTGTTAAGAGTAAATGGTCCCTAGATTTTTTTTTTCGCGTTCGAAGCACGGCAATACGGGTGACAATAACACGCGCGACCAGCGCCCCGTCGCTCCTACGCTCAAGTCGTTGAACCTACAAGCAGTGCTTCCGCTGTTACGTTTTCTTGTACAAACGGAATCTGTAACAGTGGGATTTTACTACACGCCATGAAATATCATAGATCAAACTACGACTATACCGTTTTATTTTTATCGTGCATATTACGATCACTGCGCAGAAAGGCTATAAAAATTTGATTTTTTTTTAACATTTTTACATTTTTTTCCCTCTTATAATATACTTATTATTGTAAAACCAAAACCGTAGAGACTAAGATAATAAATTTTTATCTTTTCTGGTAAAGCGTCGTATTCCCAGGACTTTTATTTGCTGAGATATGCGTAACGCGCAAAACAACGAATGCACAAAAAATATGTCCGGACTAATAAGGCTGTTTCCCAATTCCCTCCAAGTATATACATGTCCATACTTCGCCCACCCTGTGATGTAACTAAGTATATACTAGCCACTTCCCCAATACCTAGTATAGTACACATAGCGTCTGTACTTGCCAAGTACACGATGTTGCCTACTCGCTCGGTGAAGTTGCGTACTTGCGGCGGTCGCCATGTTTGTTTTCAAACGTCACGTACATAACCTATGACGGGAACTTTTTGTGTTTCTACTTACCCGCCGTCTTATTGATCTACGAAGCAACCGATGTGCAACATTATTTCCGCGTTTATAATAACCTAAATGTTACACATGACAAATGCATTATTGGTTTTTTTTTTTTGCAACAACACCAAACACCACTATAGACATAAACGTAACCACAGACAACCAACATAGAAAACAAACTGTTTATTTACAGCATAAACCATAGAGTTGTTAGCTCAGAATGATAAAACACGGGTTCACTTTAATAGTAGTTCATGCTATTTACGCCAGGTTGTGCGACGAGTCAAGTACAGCCAGAAACAACCCGTCCCAATAGTCAGTGTAAGTACACACAACGGCAAGTACGATTATGTATATACTTAATAAATATCTACTAACAATTGAAAAACACCCTAACTCTGTAAGAAAGATTCTTAACATTCGACATATATCGAGGGTGAGGTGATACTCCCAGCATCCCAACGGAGTGACCTGTGTCATCCTGGACACGGCTGGCGAGAGACTGTGCAATGCAGAACAGATCAGAAAAAAGTATTAAATCAGTGCCCGGCTGAAGGCCATTGCTCATTGAAATTATACATTTGTCGAGATTTAAAATTACAGCG
Organism: Clitarchus hookeri; assembly: GCA_002778355.1. NCBI lineage: Eukaryota > Metazoa > Arthropoda > Insecta > Phasmatodea > Phasmatidae > Clitarchus > Clitarchus hookeri. The sequence goes on from NQII01002782.1 coordinate 111,741, forward strand.
TCACAAATCAAAATAATGTTATGCGATATAATTTAAACAATGTTAATTTATAAAACGTTTAAAACATTTTTCATGTTATTATATGAAATCTATAAATTTGTTTATGATTTAAAATAGATTTGTCAAGTTATAAAATCAGTGCCTNAATAGATTTGTCAAGATCGGTCTCCTTCCCTTGGACAGCCTCATTCCTGCCCATGATCTCCGCTAGTAGGAGACCGAGGGATGGAGTGTTAGCGTGCAATGCAGAGCAGATACGCGACGCGGGGCCCGGCTTGCCTTGAGAGGCCAATCATCATGTATGATTGCCCCGTCTCCCCCTCCGAACCCCTCGACGTACCTTTCTTAATCAGCGGGAGGGGGTCAGTGGCGGCGGCGGTGGTTAAGCCCCTGTAACGAGGTAATGGCGCACATATTTTACAACTCCCCAAATAACCGAGAGGGGAGACAATCGCCCGGGCCTTCCCACGCACCGCGGATTAATACACGTGGCCCTAACACAGACATCACTTTGGAAAATTATAAATTTTCTCTCAGCTGTTCCGATCGGTAACGTACGTCGCTGGACCGGCTATCCTTAACTCTATTTTTTTTTTCTTATTCCTCCGCCCGTTCTTCTCGGATGAATAGGGGGATAATTTTCCGATGGACAGGACTCCACGCCCCGGAAAAAAAAAAAAAAAAAAATCGAAGCAAGAAAGAAGAAAAAATTTTTGCCCCGCTATTAGAAGATTATCTGTCTCGGGCCAATTCAAATAATGACTCTATTTTAAAGTGCGCGGACAACAATGCGCCCGGGCACACCTACCAGTTTCATTTGCTTCGCCTGCTGGCCGGCGAGCCCCGCTTCTTAGCGCGGCCCATGCGAGGACGCTGTGCTTTGTGGGCGCGTAGTCCTGCTGTCGCACATGTCTGCTGTTGGCAAACATGACGCGGCCGGCATCTGAACTCTTCGTAGATACATAACTGCCAACGTACTCACAAAAATAAATGAAGAGTCGCCTCTAATAACATTGTATGGCACATAAATAACATCCAGAAATGTTTCCGAAAATTGTATTTGTGTGCTTGTGTGCTGCAGTGTTTTTGTTGGCGAAAAAACCCTTTATGTCACACAGTGCACAGGTTGAAACGGAGTATTTTAATGTGTAAATGTTAGCAACGTTTTGCAATATAATATTAGCAGCTGTTGACGCTGTTGTAAATTGCGTATTTGCTGCCGACATACTGTACTTCAGTCTGTTGCAGGATTTTTATAGTTAGAGTATTGTTTCTCTAAAACAATAAAGCGTAATTGTGTTTGCTGTAAACATTACTTATATGAATGTAACTTTCATTTCCTATTATATAAGGTTCTAATAGCATGTAGTAGCATTGTGTATACTAACACGGACAGTGCGTGTCTATGCAAGAAAATAAATGTAGCCATACAATGTTATTCCAAACATAATTTTCAATAATTATATCTTAAAGATAGTGTCAAACTGCACTGTTCCATGCAACGTTGTTTTAGTTCTTTCAAACATATTTTCGGTATGCATGTATAAAGTAATAAAATATTATAAAGAAGGTCATTGTGTATTTTTGAACATTGTTAATGAGCTTACCTAATAAAAGTTTGCAAAATCTGTACAATTCGTGATGAAGGGAAACATCCTACTTTACCATGCATTTGTGTTTTGTTCTGTAGAGCGTTATTCAGTAGGAATCCTCAAAACATGGCATGAATGTAACAAATTGCTGACCGATTCTGCAGCCATGCTATACAGCTATTCATTACCCAGAAATATATGACTGGAAAAAGGCTGAAAGTTTGAAAAATGGGCAAGTCAATCCGAATCGACATAAGTGAACTTTGACTACAGATATGGTACTTATCTCTTGTTAAAGCCAAAACATACGACTGGATGAGTCATATTTTTTCTAAAAAGTCTCTGTGGTACGGATATGTAATTAAAAATTGTTGTAGTATTTCTTAGGTAACTTTGAAAGCTACCACAAAACCCTTTTAACGCTAGAATAATCGTCAAATTGCTAAAAAAAACTACAACTTTTCTGCTCGCGTGTTTTGTGGTCATGCGTTTTGAAATTGACTGAACCAGTCTAAGAATATAGTTCTTTAAATATCGACGTTAACTGGCTACTTTTACATAAATCAACTTTCCCTTTACGTGCTTGGCCCCAAATAACACCAAACTATGTCCACATTCAGAAAGAACTCTCGCCGTACAAAAATGTTTATAGGTACATCTTTTACGTAGTGACCGAAGCGTGTATTCTTCCCACGTTTTTTTTTCATGGAGAAATAGTGAATACGTCAGGACATTTATTCACTCTACTCGCGAATGCAACGGATTCTATGTAAACGCATTGTGGAGTTAAGTCAATAAAGTACGAAGGCTATTTCACAAGGTGGACGGTGTTCAATTGTTTTATTGGTGCAGCACAATGTTCAATAGATGGTGAATGAGAGACCAGTCTATCAACACAGTATATTTTTAATGTATTTTTTCCAGTAATGAAGAAACTACGATTGTCTTGGATAAATTGTTCTAGGAAATGGACGCACAGAACTATTAGAACAATAATAAAGATTCATCTGGACATTGCTTTTAGACAGAATGTAGAAAAACCAATATTTTGAAGCTCATAAGAATGGCACATGTGATAAGAAATAATATTTTTCCTAACTAATCAGAATACTTGTTACGTCAAAACTTTGAACACTTTGCTTAAGGTAATTTACAGTAGATGAAAATTATTCAATGGTGTCCCACATGGCTCTACTGGGTATTATGTTTTTATGTCGTANATTATTCAATGGTGTCCCACATGGCTCTACTGGGTATTATGTTTTCATGTCGTATATAAGACAAAGTTTTCTTTCTCGCCATAGAGTACCCGCCTGCTCGGTACACGAATAGTATCTGAAATACGCCGTTTAGAAAGAGTTTGAAAAAATAATCCCAACAACAAGGTGACTTCCATGGTGAAAACACCTACGGAAACGGGGACCGCGGTGGCTGAGCGGTTAGCCTGCTGTTATGTTGTGATCAGGCCTTAGCTGAACGGTTTGCCTGATCACACATTCAAACATTAAACCTGGAAACGAGTGGGATTGCAANATATAAGACAAAGTTTTCTTTCTCGCCATAGAGTACCCGCCTGCTCGGTACACGAATAGTATCTGAAATACGCCGCTTAGAAAGAGTTTGAAAAAATAATCCCAACAACAAGGTGACTTCCATGGTGAAAACACCTACGGAAACGGGGACCGCGGTGGCTGAGCGGTTAGCCTGCTGTTATGGTGTGATCAGGCCTTAGCTGAACGGTTTGCCTGATCACACATTCAAACATTAAACCTGGAAACGAGTGGGATTGCAACGCCACCATTTGGTCGTCGATCCTTGCGAAAGAAGACAGTTGCAGAAATCCCCTCCACCGGTCACTGAGCGGGGCCGCAGAACCACGCGCTTGATATAGGCCGGCGTAACAACCGAAACGAGCGTCTTTCGACCAGCGTCTTTCGACCAGCGTCTGTCGTCTGTCGTCAGGAAGATGGGTGTGTCCGGCCGGCGTTAACCGTCTCGTAGAATCAGCCTCCATCTACAACTAGGTGATGACTTTCCAGTTACGTTTAATTAAAATGACGTAAATAATAACGTAATTAAATTAATATCTTGGTATTCAATTTAAAGCTCCCTTGATAAATAGTAATTTAAATAGCAACTGTATAATCTTCATATAATTAAACCTCATCAGATATTGTTGTGCTCTACCGAATCATGGTTCATTATTGAGCTACGTCCCTAAATACTGTCAAGTACGAATTGGCTGAAAAGCTTGTTCGTAACACTGCTCACCTCCCACCAAGGCGAGCCGGGTTCAATCCCCAGCTGGGTCACCGGATATTCGCATGTGGGAATCGTGCCGGACGATGCGGTGGTAGACGGGTTTTCTCGACGGGGATCTGCCGTTTCCCCCACTCTTTCATTTCGGCAGTGCTCCATACTCACCTCAATCACCCTCATCGGGTCTCAAGACCTTGAAGATCCACCCAAATCTCTTCACTTACTCACTCATCTACGGATATGAGGTTCTGGGTTCGAAACCCATGTGAGACATGATGTGAGTGCTTTATACAGATTATGTTTAAAATGCTATAATATTTGCCAGCCGTCCCGCAATTAGTTCCTTGGCATGGAAGCGAGGCAATAACANGATTATGTTTAAAATGCTATAATATTTGCCAGCCGTCCCGCAATTAGTTCCTTGGCATGGAAGCGAGGCAATAACAAACTATAAGCGAATACAAAAAAAGTGATGTAACAGTTAAAGAAAAAAAAAATTTTTGAACCGAGTATTTACATAGCGTTGGATGTAGATGATAAATGGCATTTTTGATATTTTCACATGCTATTAAGCTTGCCGAATGCAGTATAAAAGTGCAACGATGACCGCAGTGCGCATCCAAACATACAGATATTATTAATATAAACAGCGTCTGCGCAAGGACACTGCTCTAAGCAAGCTCAAATGCGTTCCACGTGGCGAACTGACATTTTATACCAGNGATTATGTTTAAAATGCTATAATATTTGCCAGCCGTCCCGCAATTAGTTCCTTGGCATGGAAGCGAGGCAATAACCAACTATAAGCGAATACAAAAAAAGTGATGTAACAGTTAAAGAAAAAAAAAATTTTGAACCGAGTATTTACATAGCGTTGGATGTAGCTGATAAATGGCATTTTTGATATTTTCACATGCTATTAAGCTTGCCGAATGCAGTATAAAAGTGCAACGATGACCGCAGTGCGCATCCAAACATACAGATATTATTAATATGAACAGCGTCTGCGCAAGGACACTGCTCTAAGCAAGCTCAAATGCGTTCCACGTGGCGAACTGACATTTTATACCAGTGCAAGTATCATCTTACTTCTCATCGTTGATTGCTCAAAATTTTTCTCGCTAGCCGACCACAGTAAAAATACTACATGTTTACTAACGCGCGCTCTCATCGTCGGCTTTACATATTACAAAGTTTTTTTTCTTATATCATGCATATTATATTTGGCCATACTTCTAAAGTAGTAAGGAGACCACATCAATTCACGTGCATGAAAACGTTTTTTCGCTTCCAATGGTCTTAATGTGAAGATGTGACTCGTTGAAGCAGCACCCAGAAATACAAAATAATGCCACCTGTAAGTTGTAAGACACTGACGTGTCAAACATACAAAATGGGCGTCGTCGTCGTTGGTTGAGCACGCATGAAATATTTTGTACATATCTAGCTGTTGGATTTGTATCGAATATATACGCAGCCATCCAGAGTCTAAGTATGCGGATAAAAAATTGCCGCATATATTCCAAACTGGGATTAAAAAAAAGGCTCCAGAAAAATGGCGGAACAGGTCAGACACGGGGTTTTTGAATACGGCAGAAGATTATAGACGTGTGTTCGAATTTAAGCGAAATTACCGCAGGAAAACAACCTCAAATTTAAAAATCAATCAAACAGTATTTACACTAAAATATTTCCATAAATGTAAACGTTGTTGCCAATATTCCATTAGCTACGTTACGCAGTAATGTGTTTATTGTGACTCAAATGATTACGTTATAAACATTAGTCTAATGCTGTGTGTTATATTTTCCGTAGTGAGCCCCCTATTTCATGGAGGAAGAGGGAATCAGGGAGTAAGGATGGTAGTTGGACTGGAGACCTTCAGAAAGAGTTGGGCAAGGAGAGTATAAAAGCGACTCGGAACAACCAGATAATTTTGGAAGCGGGGCGAAAGGAGTGGCGTAATTCATGGACTCCAGCGATTACCCTCCTGCTTCAGAATCACTGCTTTCTCAAAAACACTGATTTATAACGACCGTGAAGCAACTTTGCTGAGGATAAAGCAGTGGGCTGCTCTTATAGTTTCAGTGAAACAATCACTGTTCTGAAATTTTCCATTTTAAACTTTACGATATTCATTGCTTGTTATATTAATTTTGTTGGGTCAGTTTACTCCCTTTCTCCTGTACTCGTCTCAAAACGCTAATGGCAGGATGATTTAAAAAATAAACTAGCTTAAATCTCCATTTAAAAAGTCTTCCTGGATATCGAACTCAAAACATCGTGGCGTGAAGGAAATTAATGTAACGGCCACCTATACCACGGATTTAATCCTTATAACGCTGTTTTATATGCCTACCTCCAGCTTACGGATACATCTAGAAAAATAACGTAAGTTAACCGTTAATTTCTGCTGCAGTAATGAACGTACTAACGGAATACAGTAAGCCGATAACACTTTTTCGGAATTCATAATTAGTGCTTAAGATGATATTTCTTCGGCAGTATTGTTAGTATCTTCTCCTCATCTGTGACTGTATTAAAAGTTAATTAAAACTGTTTTGATGCCCGTCAGCATTACTGTCAGCAGCACTGTGGCACAGTGAAATGTGTTTTACTTCGAAGGCATGTAAAACTTTTTAAATTAGTATTTGAACGCATACTGGAATTTGAAGCCAAAAATTTGTTTTAATCATATCCTGGAACGAACAGATCCGTAAGACTTTCTAACCCGTTCAGACATAATGTATACAATTGTGTGCATTACGCACGTGTGGATACTTTTTACTTTGTACTGTACACTGCAAATATCAATGACAAATGATCTTACCTGTGGGTAGATGATTTGCTGTCTTACAGGTCTAGGTCATGATTGGTTCATACAAATGTAGCCGGGCATATAGTCTACAGATCGTTGGTTATGACAACGAAACAAGTGTTGTGTCGACGTAAGCAAAGTATGCATCATATATTTTTATGTTTGTTACACCTGAAGTGTAAATTAAATTGTATCTGAAAGGGTAAAACGGGGTTAGTGTTTTTTTTTTTGGTTGTTTTTTTCTCAGACCATACGGGAAGTTGAATTTTCGCAGGTAGAATACTATAATATGTTTTTGTTCATGTGTCAAAAGAAAACTTGGTAAGAATTGTTTCTTCTACTTCTTAAAATGTACACGTTGAAATGGTTTTCTTCATAAATTATGAACATTTTACATTTATTTTACTAAGATGAAAAATAAGAAATATTTGCTGCCATAAATTGGCTTATAAATGGATTAAAAATGGGCAAGCATCTGCAGAGCTTCATAAGTTTTTAAAATAATTTCTGAGGACGCAAATTTGACCAAAAATGTATTATATACAAAATACCTATTGAAGAATACTTTTTCTGCTGCAGTCAAATTGATTGNGCAAATTTGACCAAAAATGTATTATATACAAAATACCTATTGAAGAATACTTTTTCTGCTGCAGTCAAATTGATTGATTAGTGGACAACAGGGAAATTAAATCACTGTACAATGTAATGTGTAATTATGAATGAAACTATCAACGAATCAGCGACACTTAGCCACTATTTTTACGGAATCAGTTGGAACAGCATCTTCTGATTATGAGTCAAATACAACTAATTTAGTAAGTTGTCATTGTGTATTTTAAAGTATAGTTATTATTTGTGACTTTGCACCAATTAAGAACAACATTGTGCCTCACATTTTCATTTAAAACGAAGCATTCACAGCTTCCACCTTGATGTATGGTAATTCACTATTAACAATTTTATCTGTAAGGAACATGGTCGTGTTCAGGGATTCGTCTAGCCTTCATTTGAAAAATAAATTAAGCAATTTNTTAATTAAAACTGTTTTGATGCCCGTCAGCATTACTGTCAGCAGCACTGTGGCACAGTGAAATGTGTTTTACTTCAAAGGCATGTAAAACTTTTTTAATTAGTATTTGAACGCATACTGGAATTTGAAGCCAAAAATGTGTTTTAATCATATCCTGGAACGAACAGATCCGTAAGACTTTCTAACCCGTTCAGACATAATGTATACAATTGTGTGCATTACGCACGTGTGGATACTTTTTACTTTGTACTGTACACTGCAAATATCAATGACAAATGATCTTACCTGTGGGTAGATGATTTGCTGTCTTACAGGTCTAGGTCATGATTGGTTCATACAAATGTAGCCGGGCATATAGTCTACAGATCGTTGGTTATGACAACGAAACAAGTCTTGTGTCGACGTAAGCAAAGTATGCATCGTATATTTTTATGTTTGTTACACCTGAAATGTAAATTAAAGTGGATCTGAAAGGGTAAAACGGGGTTAGTGTTTTTTTTTGTTGTTTTTTTCTCAGACCATACGGGAAGTTGAATTTTCGCAGGTAGAATACTATAATATGTTTTTGTTCATGTGTCAAAAGAAAACTTGGTAAGAATTCTTTCTTCTACTTCTTAAAATGTACACGTTGAAATGGTTTTCTTCATAAATTATAAACATTTTACATTTATTTTACTAAGATGAAAAATAAGATGTATTTGCTGCCATAAATTGGCCTATAAATGGATTAAAAATGGGCAAGCATCTGCAGAGCTTCAAAAGTTTTTAAAATAATTTCTGAGGAAGCAAATTTGACCAAAAATGTATTATATACAAAATACCTATTGAAGAATACTTTTTCTGCTGCAGTCAGATTGATTGATTAGTGGACAACAGGGAAATTAAATCACTGTACAATGTAATGTGTAATTATGAATGAAACTATCAACGAATCAGCGACACTTAGCCACTATTTTTACGGAATCAGTTGGAACAGCATCTTCTGATTATGAGTCAAATACAACTAATTTAGTAAGTTGTCATTGTGTATTTTAAAGTATAGTTATTATTTGTGACTTTGCACCAATTAAGAACAACATTGTGCCTCACATTTTCATTTAAAACGAAGCATTCACAGCTTCCACCTTGATGTATGGTAATTCACTATTAACAATTTTATCTGTAAGGAACATGGTCGTGTTCAGGGATTCGTCTAGCCTTCATTTGAAAAATAAATTAAGCAATTTGTAAATTACAAAGTCGTACTGACTGTACGAAGTTGCCTCAACTGACTAGGAGTTTTTTTGTTATAGCTTATCCACTCTTAACGAACACTTAAATCCACCTCTGATAACTTTGCACCCGTAAATGCATAGGCCTATAACTTTACGTAAACACCATCAGGAGTACTTATACAAAATTGGCAGCNAACTTTGCACCCGTAAATGCATAGGCCTATAACTTTACGTAAACACCATCAGGAGTACTTATACAAAATTGGCAGCAAGTTAAGAAAATATATTCCTTAACGTCTCACTAAAAGCGTGATTTTTAACCCGTTCAGTCACCTTGTCCACGATGGTGGACACGTTGCACGTGAATGCTATTTATGACCGATACCGTACACAGCTGGGCATCAGTGTGCAGTCTTCCTTGGGGCTCATTTGGTTTGTTGAATTTTCTACACCTCTTTGACGTGAATGGTTAATGCCAGTATCAACCAGCATGCAGCACGTTGTTCACAGGTTGCAAGTATCAACCAGNCTCTTTGACGTGAATGGTTAATGCCAGTATCAACCAGCATGCAGCACGTTGTTCACAGGTTGCAAGTATCAACCACCACGCAGCACGTTGTTCGCAGGTTGCAAGTATCGACCAGCATGCAGCGCGTTGTTCACAGGTTGCAAGTATCAACCATCACTCAGCACATTGTTCACAGATTGCAAGTATCAACCAGCACGCAGCATGTTGTTCACAGGTTGCAAGTATCAACCAGCATGCAGCACGTTGTTCACAGGTTTCAAGTATCAACCAGCACGCAGCACGTTGTTCACAGGTTGCAAATATCAACCAGCACGCAGCACGTTGTTCACAGGTTGCAAGTATCGACCAGCACGCAGCGCTTTGTTCACAGGTTGCAAGTATCAACCAGCATGCAGCACTTTGTTCACAGGTTTCAAGTATCAACCAGCACGCAGCACGTTCTTCACAGGTTGCAAATATCAACCAGCACGCAGCACGTTGTTCACAGGTTGCAAGTATCGACCAGCACGCAGCGCTTTGTTCACAGGTTGCAAGTATCAACCAGCATGCAGCACTTTGTTCACAGGTTTCAAGTATCAACCAGCACGCAGCACGTTCTTCACAGGTTGCAAATATCAACCAGCACGCAGCACGTTGTTCACAGGTTTCAAGTATCGACCAGCACGCAGCGCTTTGTTCACAGGTTGCAAGTATCAACCAGCATGCAGCGCGTTGTTCACAGGTTGCAAGAGAAGAGCTGGATACAAGTACAGCGCGTACCAAAAACTTACGTGATTTCAATACTTTAACTCGGCAATTAACGTGTGACCGAAATGGTTTAATCAGTGCATAGTTACACAGTTACCTATTAGTTTTACCTTTTATGTTTTTGCCCACGCATGATCAAGAATTGGCGTGTTGTTTCACAGCGTCACTTGTTCGGCGCATTAATATTAGTCGTGTGGTCTCTAGCGAAGTTAGTTATTACACTGGTCAACATGATTTTTTTTCACAAGGAAACTGAATAGCAACCCTTGTCCAGTTTTTTATGCTGAATTGAAATATATTATCAGATATCTTCCATCAGGCATAATTTTCTTGTGACAGTCATTTTCGCGTAATATACTTCTGTATGATGCTACTCGCTCCCTGCGAGATACAGGGCGGGTCTTAGGGTACGAGTTACCTCTCTGGCGCAGACTACGGGCGCCTTGGATGTCAAGGGTTGANCAAGTATCGACCAGCACGCAGCGCTTTGTTCACAGGTTGCAAGTATCAACCAGCATGCAGCGCGTTGTCACAAGTTGCAAGAGAAGAGCTGGATACAAGTACAGCGCGTACCAAAAACTTACGTGATTTCAATACTTTAACTCGGCAATTAACGTGTGACCGAAATGGTTTNAGGTTGCAAATATCAACCAGCACGCAGCACGTTGTTCACAGGTTGCAAGTATCGACCAGCATGCAGCGCTTTGTTCACAGGTTGCAAGTATCAACCAGCATGCAGCACTTTGTTCACAGGTTTCAAGTATCAACCAGCACGCATCACGTTCTTCACAGGTTGCAAATATCAACCAGCACGCAGCACGTTGTTCACAGGTTTCAAGTATCGACCAGCACGCAGCGCTTTGTTCACAGGTTGCAAGTATCAACCAGCATGCAGCGCGTTGTCACAGGTTGCAAGAGAAGAGCTGGATACAAGTACAGCGCGTACCAAAAACTTACGTGATTTCAATACTTTAACTCGGCAATTAACGTGTGACCGAAATGGTTCAATCAGTGCATAGTTACACAGTTACCTATTAGTTTTACCTTTTATGTTTTTGCCCACACATGATCAAGAATTGGCGTGTTGTTTCACAGCGTCACTTGTTCGGCGCATTAATATTAGTCGTGTGGTCTCTAGCGAAGTTAGTTATTACACTGGTCAACATGATTTTTTTTCACAAGGAAACTGAATAGCGACCCTTGTCCAGTTTTTTATGCTGAATTGAAATATATTATCAGATATCTTCCATCAGGCATAATTTTCTTGTGACAGTCATTTTCGCGTAATATACTTCTGTATGACGCTACTCGCTCCCTGTGAGATACAGGGCGGGTCTTAGGGTACGAGTTACCTCTCTGGCGCAGACTACGGGCGCCTTGGATGTCAAGGGTTGAAACCTCGGGCAATGTTTTGTCCGCTTTCCTTCTGTGGCCGTAAGGGCAAAGCTTCGTCGGGGGTGAATTTGTTTGGAGGCGGGTTGTACTCTTTCTTACCAAGATGGCTGTTACCCTCTGCGACTAGGAGAGGCGGGGGAAAGCAATAACTTGGTCTCTCAGTGTTTTAATAAATAAGTCTATGTTAGGCAAAAAATATTTACACACTGTCCGAATCTGTACCCAGCAAGTTGGGAGCCTTAAGGGCGGATCAAATACCAAAATGCTCACGGAATGTAATGTGGTGGACGTTAGGCGTCGGGGACGCAAAAGGTTCTTGAGCGACGAACGCTGGCACTTAGCTGTATCTGATTCGGAGCTTTCCTGCGCGCCTTGATTCGGCGCTTTCCCACGCGTCTTGACTCGGCAGTGACACCGCTAGACGTCCACTGTCTTTTCCCACTCATCTCACTCGGGGCGCTTCGGCGACACCCCTTGACGCCTTCTGTCTTTTCCCACGCGTCTCGACTGCCTGTCAAATATTGCATTTTTTTAGTAAGCAGATGGCCAATAGCCACTATTGATATTGTAGTGAGCCTGGCGACACGTGTAGTGGTTTTCTGCTGTATTTAGTTTTTATTTGTAAGTTTTATGAAATTTATAAAGGTTGCAATATGCCAAGAAAGTGTTTAGATCAACCAAACCATTTCTGCTACGTGTGTGGTGAACTGACCTTCAATTCTCAGAGGCGAAATTTCACGCCACTTGTGAAAAAATATCATGAGCTTTATTTTGGGTGTAAAGCTGGTGATTTCGATAAAGACTGGGCCCCAAATATATGCTGTGTATCATGTGTTAGACTACTCACTGGATGGAAAATGCTACTCATCGTATGCCCTTTCAGTCCCTAGGATTTGGAGGGAACAGAAGAACCATTTAACTAACTGTTATTTCTGCTTAACCAACATTAAAGGAATTAATTCCAAAACAAAATATACTGTTAAGTATCCCAATTTGGCTTCTGCAATGAGACCTGTGCCACACAGTGATGAGTATACCGTACTAAAGTGTCCAGATTTCATGACCATAAATGATAACTCCGACTCTGACCCAGCTCATACTGAAGACGAAAGAAAGGAGAGAAGTGACCATACATTTGAAGCAAGTAATTGATCAGAACTTCACCTTTTAACTCAAGAAGACCTTAATGATCTTATACGGGATTAAAATGTGTCTAAACAGTATGCTGAGCTTTTAAGTTCCAGGCTAAAAGGTTGGAATCTACTCCAAAAAGATACACGGATATGCATTTATCGTTGTCGCGATAGTGATTTCAGTGGATACTTCTCTAAAGAAAGCCATGTAATTTTTTTGTAATAATGTTTGTTTGTTAATGGAGGTTCTTGAACATCAACACCAGCCAGATGAGTGGCGATTGTTCATAGACTCATCGAAAGTTAGTTTGAAGGCTGTACTACTGCATAATGGGAATGAATTACCATCAATACCTATTGCGCATGCCAGTGATATGAAAGAGACATATGAAAATATGAAATTGTTAGAAAAAATTAACTATACTAAATATAGCTGGAATATCTGTGGTGATTTGAAGGTCATTGCTTTATTGTTAGGTTTGCAACTTAGATAAACGAAATTCTGCTGTTTTTTGTGTGAATGGGACAGCAGGGAGAGGAAGTCTCACTACATAAAGAAACAATTGCCTAAACGTGAATCTCTTATTCCTGGGCATAAAAATGTAACAAAGAGGATCCCGAAAAGGTGTATTTACCTCCCCTTGATATAAAAATTGGGCTTATAAAATTTTTTGAAAAAGCAATGGATGAATGTTCTGCTGCATACTTTGCTTACGTCGACACAAGACTTGTTTCGTTGTCATAATATTAAAAAAATTGAACACTTTTCACATAACGGGGGCCAGAGTTGAAGCCGAGATCATACTCTGTCATGCAAATATTTCGACTGCCATGCTATGACATCACCCAATCACCATATTGAATCCAAGTGACCTTGAAATTTCACCTTGATATCATGAATTTGTGTAACCTTAAACCCAAAAATTTACAAAATATTTCAAAAATTTAAAAATTAAAAACTTACAAAAATTTATAAATATTGCTTTAAAAATTAATTAAAAATTATTTTTAAAATGTTATTTAAACATGTATTAAAAAACATACCACTCCGGAGGTTTCCTCAGCACCACGTCGAGCAGACGACTGGACCTCGCCAATGTTTCTCATTGGTTAAATAGTAGGTTCACCTTCAATCCCTCCATCAATGTTTCTCATAGGTTGATTACTTCTGCTCGTTTCACCCTCCCAAAAGCGTTCTTTATTAGTTGATTACTTACGCTCGTTCGACCCGCCACCAAAAGTTTTCCATTGGTTGATTAGTCGATAGGCCTCCACATCCCTCACATTTGCTCATTCCCTCGTATGCAGTCATCTTATTTTTTCGTTTGTCATTTGTTTTAATTTTGAACACCTTGGTAAACCTAGTGTATTAAGTATTCATTTCGTCGCCAGACAAGCTGTCGATTTAGCCACCATTGGCTGTTGTCGACTTTAACCTTGACTCCAATTACATAGCTCTAGAAAAATCGACAAAATCACAGTCCACAGAATTGATCATTAATAGCTAGTCACAACAAGGATACATACAGACTAACCATACTAGCCAACGACTGACACTCCATCTAAGACTAACTCCACCCATGACTGGTTCCTGGTGATATCGACTGAGCACGAAACTATCTCCTGACGAGACCAGTTCCTGCAAAACTGACTAGAACAACCGACGGGACCAACCTGCCATACCACCCACCTATACAAACGATGATGGACAATCTCGAAACAAATCTCTTATAAGATTCTCGTACCTAACCTCTTCGCAAAAAATTTTCGCAAAATTTGCGCAAAAACATTTCTGCTACAGCTGATCATACCAAAGGGTCATACTTACTTGCTAAGCCAACTAACCAGGCCTACCAACTAGTTCCAAAACAATCCCCAAAAATATTCCCCTCGTTTTATTCGTTCTCCAATTACAACTCATCAATTTTAAACGGCCTGAGTAAGACATAATACTTCAGATCAAACCATAGCCATCCTCCTGCACATCTTCAAATAAATGTTATCTAAAACTGAATCTCACAATAAGTCTTTCAGAGAAGCAGATGGGACTGTATAAGCAATTGGACGTTCTTTGCTATGTAAAAAATAATTTTAAATAATTTATTTATTATATATATTCATTGTTTATAATTACTTTGTACATTCGATCGATACATCTCTCAGATGTTTGCAGATCATGGATAGTAGCCAACGGTATCATCTGTAACTACCCGGATCCTTCAGTTCCTCGATGTTTGAAGATATCTCAACAATGTGTGAGACGTCCCTGCATTTTTTGTCAATCTAATATCTAAGTCTGTCACCAAGTTTATTTGGATCTTCGGGAAATATGTGAGAATCAATATTGACGCCGTCCTGTTGGCTACTATCCATGATCTGCAAACATCTGAGAGATGTATCGTTCGAATGTACAAAGTAATTATAAACAATGAATATATATAATAAATAAATTATTTAAAATTATATATACATAGGAAAGAACGTCCAATTGCTTATACAGTCCCATCTGCTTCTCTGAAAGATTTATTGTGAGATTCGGTTTTAGATAACATTTATTTGAACATGTGCAGGAGGATGGCTATGGTTTGATCTGAAGTATTATGTCTTACTCAGGCCGTTTAAAATTGATGAGTTGTAATTGCAGAACGAATAAAACGAGGGGAATATTTTTAGGGATTATTTTGGAACTAGTTGGTAGTCCTGGTTAGTTGGCTTAGCAAGTTAGTATGACCCTTTGGTATGGTCAGCTGTGGCAGAAATGTTTTTGCGCAAATTTTGCGAAAATTTTTTGCGAAGAGGTTAGGTACGAGAATCTTATAAGAGATTTGTTTCGAGATTGTCCATCATCGTTTGTATAGGTGGGTGGTATGGCAGGTTGGTCCCGTCGGTTGTTCTAGTCAGTTTTGCAGGAACTGGTCTCGTCAGGAGATAGTTTCGTGCTCAGTCGATATCACCAGGAACCAGTCATGGGTGGAGTTAGTCTTAGATGGAGTGTCAGTCGTTGGCTAGTATGGTTAGTCTGTATGTATCCTTGTTGTGACTAGCTATTAATGATCAATTCTGTGGACTGTGATTTTGTCGATTTTTCTAGAGCTATGTAATTGGAGTCAAGGTTAAAGTCGACAACAGCCAATGGTGGCTAAATCGACAGCTTGTCTGGCGACGAAATGAATACTTAATACACTAGGTTTACCAAGGTGTTCAAAATTAAAACAAATGACAAACGAAAAAATAAGATGACTGCATACGAGGGAATGAGCAAAGGTGAGGGATGTGGAGGCCTATCGACTAATCAACCAATGGAAANAATAAGATGACTGCATACGAGGGAATGAGCAAAGGTGAGGGATGTGGAGGCCTATCGACTAATCAACCAATGGAAAACTTTTGGTGGCGGGTCGAACGAGCGTAAGTAATCAACTAATAAAGAACGCTTTTGGGAGGNATCAACCAATGGAAAACTTTTGGTGGCGGGTCGAACGAGCGTAAGTAATCAACTAATAAAGAACGCTTTTGGGAGGGTGAAACGAGCAGAAGTAATCAACCTATGAGAAACATTGATGGAGGGATTGAAGGTGAACCTACTATTTAACCAATGAGAAACATTGGCGAGGTCCAGTCGTCTGCTCGACGTGGTGCTGAGGAAACCTCCGGAGTGGTATGTTTTTTAATACATGTTTAAATAACATTTTAAAAATAATTTTTAATTAATTTTTAAAGCAATATTTATAAATTTTTGTAAGTTTTTAATTTTTAAATTTTTGAAATATTTTGTAAATTTTTGGGTTTNTTTAAAGCAATATTTATAAATTTTTGTAAGTTTTTAATTTTTAAATTTTTGAAATATTTTGTAAATTTTTGGGTTTAAGGTTATACAAATTCATGATATCAAGGTGAAATTTCAAGGTCACTTGGATTCAATATGGTGATTGGGTGATGTCATAGCATGGCAGTCAAAACACCGGAATGACAGAGCAAGATGTCAGTTTCGACTCTGATCCCCGCTAGGTCCAAAAATTCGAAATTTTAATTTTTGCGATTAAATTTTTTTGCCAAGTGTCTTGGTTTGAGGGTCGTGCTTGAATCTTGAGTCTTGAGTCTTGGGTTAGGAGTTTTGAGTCTTAAGTCTAGGTTCAAGGGATTTTGGTCTTGGATCAAGGGTGTTGAGTCTTTAGTTGATTCAAATGTCTTGAGTCCTTGATCAAGGTCTAACTGGAGTTTTTGGTCAAGGGTCTAACTAGAGTCTTAGGTCAAGATTCATGAGTCTTTGGTCAAGAGTCTTGAGTCTTGGGTCTTCAGTTTTGGGTCATGGGTTTTGAGTCTTGATTCATGGTCATGTGTCTTAGGTCATGGGTTTTGATCAAAGGTCTTTTGTCTTGAGTCAAGGTTATAGAGTTTTGAGTTTTGAGTTTTGAGTCAATGGTCTTGAGCCTTGTATCTTGAGTCGTGGGCCTTGGGTCTTATGTCTTGAATCTTGTTTGTTGAGTGTTGGGTTTTGTGTCTTGGTACAAGTGTCAAGGGTTTTTTTTGAGAATTTGTTTTGCAATTTTTTGTGTTTTTTAAAAAAAAATTTGAAGAATTTTTTGTCTTTNGTCGTGGGCCTTGGGTCTTATGTCTTGAATCTTGTTTGTTGAGTGTTGGGTTTTGTGTCTTGGTACAAGTGTCAAGGGTTTTTTTTGAGAATTTGTTTTGCAATTTTTTGTGTTTTTTAAAAAAAAATTTGAAGAATTTTTTGTCTTTAAGGACTTTTAAGGTCAAGGTCTAAGGTCAAGGTTAACATGGCTGACGAGTTGTACACTGGTTTTTCTGGCGAGGGGCGGTCATGTCGGGAGCTTAGTCGATTCACCTGTCATCGAATCCCGGACCTCCTACATGTATATATNCTGGCGAGGGGCGGTCATGTCGGGAGCTTAGTCGATTCACCTGTCATCGAATCCCGGACCTCCTACATGTATATATTTAAGTATATTTTTTGAATAACTTTTTTTTGCTTTTCTTAAAATTGTTATACATTTTTGGGATTTTTTTGGATTTTTTGTGTTCTAGGTCATTTATGGTTACGGTCACAAGGGTCAAGATCAAGGGTGAAGGTCACCCAGATTTCTTATGGCAGTTGGGTGACATCACTACATGGTGGCCGGCCGGCGCCACTTTTGTCCCATTTAAAATACATTATGCACGAATTCTCGATGTTACGCTACTAATATTAAAGTCTAAAAATTCAGTCAAAGGAAGATTAAAACTCCGATTAAGTAAGGAAGTTCTCAGCTTGAATTGAGAATTGGCCAGCTAGTCCAGTCAACCAGCGGTCGTACAAAAAAAAAAAAATTCCGGAAGTTTATTTCTTACCGGTTCTATATCCTTTTTGGAGTGCTGGATCCGAATCTAATGTTTGCGCCCTGGAGGGTGGTGAGCTTCACAAAAAAAAAAAAAAAAACTAAAAAAAACCATAAAAATGTCGTAATTTTTTTAGTTTCTGGTTTATATCTCCAAAATTATGCATTTAATCGAAAATACAATTCTACACAAAATTAAAGTAGACAAAACTTTCTACAAAATGCATTCATCACGTAAAATTTTCTGACGAAGTATCCAGGTGCTAGAGCGTTCTGAAAAAGGGCGATTTTTTGACCCTTTGGCAAAAACTAGAGAAATGCTCTCTTTCACCCACGATAACTCGAAAACTATGCGTTTAATCGAAAATGCCACTTCATTCAAAATAAAATGAGACCAAATTTCCTATAAAATGCATTTATGAAATTTAAATTTATCATTACGGGGGGTCGCGCGATGAAAAGTGGCGAGTTTTTGGTCCACCTGCCAAAGCTGAGAAGCGCCCTCTCCCACTTTTCTATCTCTCATCGGCGCTCTACTGTCACTATATCATGCTTGAAAACAACTGTTTTGAATGAATTTATTGTAAAGATGAATGTTAATGAAATCGTATTATGTGTTACATGAGATTTCTTGAAGTTAGTTATTTTACTTAGAAATAACCTCGGGCTTTGTAGAGGAGTAGTGGTGAAGTAAACTAAGTTTGGAACATACTTTTATTTTATTTTACAAGAGAATGTAGTTATTGAAGTCGTATTCGTTTGCGTACAGACGTTGATGATCCAGGCAGGGGATGTCGTCTCGGGCAGTAGAAGGTCCGGGCTGGTCAAGTTGGAGAGGGATGAATGGCGGCTCTGCAAGAGGAAAAATTATAATAGAGTTGGATAATTTATATGATAGAGAAAACGTGAATAGTAAAGGTTTAATTCTGTAGAAATGCTGTAAAAATGGTAAGAATTACTACCTTCTGTCACTCCAGCTGCTTCAGACAGTGGTATTGCAACATCAGACATTGGTATTACAACAGTGGGGTTGTCCTGGTTGTCTTCATCTTCCTCATCGAAATTGCTGCCAATGTTGGGGCATGCCCCTTCACAATGTAGACAAAGCCTTGTGCAGAAGAGACCTGCACGTCTGCATCCACAACTTCCTCGGCAGCCTTCTTGCATTTACCGGAAATAAGTTGAAGAAGTCTCTCCGGAACTGGGGACCTCAGGGTGGTAACTGGGACCAAGCCGTTTTTGGTCGGCTTCCACCCCCCATTTCTCAGGTTATAAATCATTGCCGATCCACTGCTGCACTTGGTGGAAACATCTGAGGCCTTGTTGATGGGCTGCGCCTTCAGTGGGAGAGATCGAAGCAATATTTCCTGTGATCCTGTATGCTGATGTCGCATAGTGCTTGTATCTCAGCTTTTTGAGATTACTTGATTGGTGGTTACCGCCATACAGGGAAACAAGAAATTTTTCCCCAGCAGAAGTAATTTCCTTCGGATGGGGTGAAGGATCAGTACATTTATTAATGTAGGTTTTAAGATCAGAATTTTTAGTCAGANAAACCTCTGAGGCCTTGTTGATGGGCTGCGCCTTCAGTGGGAGAGATCGAAGCAATATTTCCTGTGATCCTGTATACTGATGTCGCATAGTGCTTGTATCTCAGCTTTTTGAGATTACTTGATTGGTGGTTACCGCCATACAGGGAAACAAGAAATTTTTCCCCAGCAGCAGTAATTTCCTTCGGATGGGGTGAAGGATCAGTACATTTATTAATGTAGGTTTTAAGATCAGAATTTTTAGTCAGANAGTAATTTCCTTCGGATGGGGTGAAGGATCAGTACATTTATTAATGTAGGTTTTAAGATCAGAATTTTTAGTCAGAGTCTTCAGGAATTTAGCCTTGCCTTGGTTAAACAAAGCGGATGTGGAGTCATAACCACTCATCGCATGGAGGAACAGCATATGGTTGGCGAGACTCTTATCCACTGCACTTCCAGGTTGGTACAGGAAATCAGGTGCTCTCCCTTTGCCTGGTTTGAGGAAAAATACATTAGGAGAAGTTTGGAGACCCATCATTATGACCAGAAGGTCTATATCTTCCCCCATAACTGCAATACTTTCATGAGCTGAAGCCAGGGATTCAGCCATTCGCACTATGAGCGTATCTGCATCCTCCGTTGCTTGCTCGCAGGAAATTCCAGCATCATTACACTTTGCCATCAGCATGGTGATTATTCGACTTTTGTTTTTTGCATTTGACAGAAAGTTTTCTTGAGAAATCGTCGGTATCATTGTGTGGGTTAACTGTATTTCCACTCAGTGCTTCTTGCTTGATCTCCTCAAGCGCTCCATAGATTTAGTGCCTTTGTGCCCATAGGGTATCCATCAAAAACAATCACTGCACTCGAATTGTAGTTGTTTCGAACATCACTGATGTAAGTCTCGCAAATATGTTCGAATGTATGCCCACTCGATCATACAACTCTGTGCAACAAAAAACATCCATCAATCACATATACTGTACTGCTGTCTAACGGTGAGGTGTCTGGAAGTGGTTGAAAAGCTTTGTACAAAGTCGATTTCGCTCCTTTTCGCATGCCACCCCCATCAAACAAAGCTAGGGGATATGGAGATAGTTCATAGGTTAAGAAATCCTCTAGTTCTTCTTCTGATTGTTTGGCAACAACTATCCTTTGAAACAGAATGGTTCGCTTAATGATCACATGTTCATCATTAATCAGGATGGCTGAGTTGATGGTTGCAGGGGGCACCACCCGGTCACTCCGTTTGAACTTAACCGATTTATAATCACCGCCAATAATTCCATTGATACATTGGGTCCCTACCTCCATGGACAAGTCACAATTGATTTTAACACCCCCCCCCCTACTATCCCACTGCTGATATTAATGAGTTCGGGGTATCGGAGAAAGGTGGGTGTTGATGAAACCACTCCAACATTTTTTTAGTATCATTGTTGTCCCGACGTACCCTTGCNTATCGGAGAAAGGTGGGTGTTGATGAAACCACTCCAACATTTTTTTAGTATCATTGTTGTCCCGACGTACCCTTGCATCACGACTATCCACATGCTGTTCGGATGTTGCAAAATTCACGCCACAGAAATCCTCGATTGCGTTAGCAACATGCTGGAGTGAGCTCATGCCCAGCGACCACCTCGTCAAAATGCCCTCGCTGAATCCACGACCTCTACTCAGCCCACCTTGAGCCTTCATATTCTTCAAGAGCTCCTGCTCAATGCACATATCACTCCATGTTCCGCACCAGTATTTTTCACTACGTCGAATAGTGAAACCCCGTTTCAAAGTAAATGCCCTGAATTCATCTGGTGCCATAGAATGCTCCAGTGTAAGCATATCTTGCAAATACATATGGGCGCACTTGCCATATAAATAGTAGCCGCTGGCGTGGAAGCATGGTAGGATCTTGTGTATGACTTCAAGTTGTAGTTTACAGCTGCCCATTCGCTCAGATTCAACAAATCTCACCACCAAAGTTATCATTTCGAAATACTGAATCCACATCTTTGCAGTGGGCCCTAGATTAGTGAAATGTTGAAGCTGGGCTTTCATTTGTTGTTCGATTTCGTTCCCACAATCCCTTTCATGTGCGTCCAGTAGCTCAGATGGATTCATACTATACAAAAGTTGCTCAACTTTGAAGTGGAACGTGGGGGAGAAGTTGAGGGACTCCATTTTTACCTTACCTAGACCTGTTAGAGCCAACATGTGTGCTCTGACAGCCCTAGCGTAAGCATGTCCAGTCATAATCTTCTCAGTACTGTTGACTGCGTACACTGTATTGAAAAGTACGGTCAGGCCACTCACTCCCTTCCATGATGAAACCCACTGCCCCTATTAATTACATTAACAAATAACCCTCATAACCTTATGACCACATTAAGCAGTTCAGGGTCTCCCACACGACTCGCAATAACATCTCGTGCCTTGAGGTAAAGAGGTTGATCAAATGTTACAAAAGTGGTTTTCTGCCCCAATGATTGTGTTTTTTCTACAGCACTCAACAATGCTGTGTAGATTGTATCATAATCACTCGGAGGAGCGCTGATGAACGGCTGGCAACCGATGAACGTCGTTTGGTACAGTACTTCTCTTGTCACCTCTTCCATGAACCCATTCCACCTGCAAATGCCTGGAAGGTCTTTATGTTGGCTGTACAGCCACAGCAGGAGAGGCACTGATGGAACAACTGTGTGAGTGTGAGGGAACGACGTACTTAGGACGTTGATCTGAATTGCGGATAAGCCAAAATCATTTTTCCTCTCAAAATGTTTCAGTTGAACAGCTGCGACAGTTCCAACCATTTGTGCTGATGGTATACCCTTCAATCGTGCAATTTTTTGACCTGGGACTATTGCACTTTTTGGGGTGACACATTGTATGCCCCCCATTGCTTTAAAAGTGTCATGTCCATTAATAGTTTGAATATCGAAGTTGGCATTTTCATACACCATTTGGGAAAGTGCTTGTTTGCCAACAGTCAGAGGAGGACGCACTATTGACGATTTTCAAATCGCGTTACTTCGTTATAAGATGAACAAAATCCCAGGAATGACCGCACATCAATCAATGGACTTCAATTTGTGTAATCCTCTTAAATACAATAACCTTACCATCCTGTCTCTTCTTACTGGCTTCAATGAAATATTTCAACCCCTTTTCTTTCACAACACTCGTTTGTGCCCCGTCTTCTAACAGCTTATCACAAAGGACATATTCTGGGCGAGACATTATGCACGCACATAACACTGAAAACACAAGATCACATGAGATTTTACCACGACGCGTTGGTGATTCTAAGCAAACTAACTCAATACATGAGCAGGTGGGCTAAGAGGGGCTACCCCTCCCCAAAAAAGGGGCTGGAGAAGGGGCTCTGAAGGACGGATTGTAACTAACAACACATACCGGGACCGAATTTGAAACGGGATTACCCCTAATGGGTAATGGCCGCACCATTAGGGGTAACTGACTAGTGCCGGCTGTCCTGAAAGTGTTCATACACATTCATACGCAGTCACATAACGAGTCATTTCTCCTGAATTATTTTACTTTTTATTTATCTAATTCATTCTTCATCTAAGCATTCATAAAAGAAGGGAACATCGCGCCGTCGCGTTTTAGGAGGACATTCCTCTCGTTTTGGCTGAGGGCCAAAAATATGCCATCCTACATCAAGTTTTACTGCGTGACCCCCATTATGAAAAATTTCAATTTCAAAAATGAGTTTTATAGGAAATTTGGTGTACTTTAATTTTGAATGAAGTGGCATTTTCGATTGAACGCATAGTTTTCGAGTTATCGGGAGCGAAAGAGAGCATTTCTCTAGTTTTTGCCGAAGGGTCAAAAAATCGCCCTTTTTCAGTGCGCTCTAGCGCCTGGATACTTCATCAGAAAATTATACGTGATAAATGCATTTTGTAGGCAGTTTTGTCTCCTTTAATTTGGTAGAGAANTGGATACTTCATCAGAAAATTATACGTGATAAATGCATTTTGTAGGCAGTTTTGTCTCCTTTAATTTGGTAGAGAATGATCTTTTGGATTAAACGCATAATTTTGGAGATATAAGACAAAAACTAAAACAATTACGATATTTTTACGGTTTTTTACGTTTTTCTTGTGAAGCTTACCACCCTCGAGGGAGCAAACATGAAATTCGGATTCAGCATCCCAGAAAACATATAGAACCGGTGATAAAAAAAACTTCCGAAATTGTTTCCTGGAAACACCTCTTTCGAGCACCGGTAGACTGGACTAAGCATGAAATGAAGGTAGGTGGCCGGCCGCTTGCGGTGGACACTATAGTTCCATCCCTGAGCCACCCTCGCCGCAGGTATGCGAGCCTCGCCAAGGGTAGCGAGGCCCCGCGCGCAGGTATTATCACCTGTACGCCATGTTATTACCCACAGTTTCTTACATAAACAAAACGCGGGCCGAACAACGCTCTCGCTATCTCACACTTGCCCGAGTGTCAGATTCCACGCGCCTGATAGCGCCACGTGTCTTAATCACGCCTTCCCGGGAAGACAACGCGTCGCTGTTATTAAAATACCTGCTATCTGGATCACTTAGTCCCGTCACGTACTAGTAGATTTTCAGTGCGCGGTACTCTATAAATGTTTCGGAGATCAGCAGTGGGTGAGTCATTTGATAATATATCTGCGAAGGAATATCTTGGGTGGGGCCACAGCTTGTTTTTTTATTATTTTTTATTCCTTGTAGATGCTTGGCGTGGCCTTAACGTCATGTTAATGGTCATACGTTACTGCCTGAGGGGTGTAGTTTGCATATGGGATGAATGATGTTATGAAGTGCTCGATCACATACTTGATACATGCGGGTCGCCAACAGTATGGTTGAGACGATAATATTATATCTGTTATACGTGTTAAATTGAGATTCCTTACGTCGGTATCAAAATCAAGTTAATGCAATTCTAATAAAATATTAATGCGGCAATTTCCTTGGATGAAAATCTTTGATACGATTACATTATTATAGCTGTGATTTAGTTCTGTCTACAAACCATTCTTCTCTAGATCACAAATATTTTTTTGTGTAACTTCAAGATCTTAGTGACAGCCGTTACAGTTATTCTGTGTACTTATGTTGGCACAACGTCCAACGGAAAAATACAGACAATATGCAGAGGATTCGAACTCAAGACGTAGAGCAGGTAGCCCATATCTGTTCAGCAGTGCCTCGGGAAGGGTCGTCTTTCTTCCCGCCAAGGCTGCAACCGAGATTCTCCCCTGCCATGCTGTAAGTTTCATTGACTGTTCTTCAAAAGAAGAACATTAAGTGCCCCATCGACATTTTAGGACTTTACGGCGATCTCCGTAGCTCAGATGGCTAAGAATTTACCTCAAAATGTCGAGGTACCCAGTTCTCGTCCCGGGTAAACTATCGAGTCGTATGCCATGCATAGTTAATAATTTAAGTTTCATGAGTCAGTATGTCAATTTATCCCCACGCCACTTACCGTTTGCCACCCGTCTCACAAACGGGGAGGTCAAAAAGCTGCAACAAAAAAAAATAGGCCCTGGTGCACTTTGAGTTACACTTATACGTTTCAGTCGTCGGAACAGAGTGTGTAACACATATTCGTGACGTCGCGTGATTTCTCTCTTTCATGTGGCTTTCCATTCGCGCATTATAAGAAAATACGCATTTACCTCCTCGGTGTTGCTGGCTGGAACGCTAGCCAATGACGCAAAGGTATCTGGGTTCTGATACCAGGTAAAGCACTGGTGCTTGTGTGTGAGTGAATATGACTGACGATATTAGGTTAAAGATTTGATTTAAGTGGCAAGCTGCTCGCCATTTCGCCTCTCATAATAAGCACTCGCGTATCTACGTCACGCACTTCACAATATTGTGAGAACTATTTAAAACTGATTCGTACATACGTAACTGCCCAGTTAATTCTTTCAGTGTAGCATAGTTCATACAAGAAATAATTACAGTCTGAAATCAGAGTTAAGCCTCCATCCATATATGTTTGGTGTGATAGCGTGTCTAATGAGTCATGCGCCTCTCTCTCACAAAAGCAAAGGGGGCATATTCTAAGGATAATAATCACAGTCTGTCTCTCGGATTCTTTTTAAACTCCGGAGATTAAACATGCACCAGTCACGCACGTTCTTGTTCAGATTTGCCTAAATATTTTGAGGCATTTCAAATGTGGAAAGCTCCGTATTGGAAATAGGATATGCGGGGATGGGTAGATCTTAACGTGTCGTCGACACCGAGGTCGTTAGAGACGGAGAAAGTTGCTCAGAGAAGTAGGAATAAAGAAGGAATAAGTTATGTTTTGCAGTAAGGAACCATCCAGCATACGCCTGGAGTGATTTCGGGATTCTANGGGGATGGGTAGATCTTAACGTGTCGTCGACACCGAGGTCGTTAGAGACGGAGAAAGTTGCTCAGAGAAGTAGGAACGAAGAAGGAATAAGTTATGTTTTGTAGTAAGGAACCATCCAGCATACGCCTGGAGTGATTTCGGGATTCCATGTCTATCTTCGCTAACTACCGACTAATATTATTTTCTCCCGCCCTAGTCCAGTAGAAGGAATATATATTTTTTTATTATTTGCGACTGTCGAATACGTCTTAGGTCAAGTTTACTATGTTAAAAGGAGCGCTTGCATCGCGGCTACAGAAGGGTTGTCTGGTGCCATGGCCGCAATTGTAGCCAAGGACACACACCGAAAGAGGAAGGGTCTAGATCGAAGAGCACAGCAAACCAGCGCAAAGCAAAGAGAGCGATGCGAAAATGTGCGCAACATTGAAACCGCAAGTCATGATGGTTTCTTACCACAAAACATAACTTATTCCTTCTCCGTTGCTACTTCTCCGAGCAACTTGCTCTGAGATGGACCCTTGCTCCTGCCGTCTTACTGCTGTCACGCACGTCGGAGGACACAGAACTTCGTGAAGGGGCTCACAGTGGCGTAGCGCGATATGGGGGTCCGCTATATTTAAACAAAGTCCGCTTTCTGCCAGTTGGGCTTTCCCGAATACGAGTCGAGTGGTCGACCACTGCGCCACCTCGCTCTGTGCATTCAGACACGAAGCGGCGTAGATCACAACTTGTCCCCCCAGTTCGGCCACCAGTTGTGTGTAGGCGAAGTGGGCTGACGGCACTGTAAGTGCACCCAGGACGGCGAGGGGGAAACAGTGGCAGTGGCTAATGGCAGTTTGCGGCGGCGGCGACCGCAGTGCTCCATCACGACCGGTAATTAATGCGATGTCCTCTCCGGCAGTTATTAAATGTCGCAGCGT